>CM059196.1:11240101-11261174 GCA_030323885.1 Branchipolynoe longqiensis | reverse complement strand
CTGCACGTACCATCAAACTCAAAGCTTGGCGTTCTCTGTGGCGGAGTGGTTAGAGTGTCTGACTTTTTTCTAGGTTAGACTCCTAATCTGAGGGTCGGCGGTTCGATTCCCCATGCCCCCAACTCTACCAATTTGGATTTCCACCACTGTGTATAACTTACAGCGTCATCAAAGGCCGGTTGCTCTCATACCATGTCTATGTGGTGTGGGAGGTTAAAAATCCCTTGGGTCGGTAAAAGTGTAGGCTCGGGCTTTCTATCGACCAGCAGTGGAATGAGGAAGACCAGTCGTCTATGACTGAAATTTCCCCTGCTTAAACAACTAATGGACCAAAAAATAAATAAAATAAATAACCGCCAGGAACGCCACTGTAGCCTATGTTACCGATTTTCGCGGGAGTTGTCCCTCTCATCTGTTTATATACACGCTCTCTGGTAGCAGCTAGTAGATCAGCATCGAATCGCCGAGTGTAAACAAAACAAATAGTAGTGCTCGCCGCAACGTGCGTAAATCCGCGCATGCGCAGAAGCCACGACAGGCCGCTGAAACTGACCGGGCGCTGAAACCGCCACACCTGATTCGTCGCATTTCTTATGGGATGTCTTATTTTTTGTATTAATCTTACTTTTAATTCGAAATTAAGGCATATTTTGTATTTATTTTGTCCATATTTATGCATTTCGGGTAGTTTGTGTGCTAAAATAAACTCACTCGCAGGACGAACGCAGGGTACGGCGATATTGGCCTCTCGCGGTTGTTTTCATTGTTTTTCTATTAGAATGTCTTCTTTTTGGCATTAATCTTACTTTTAATTCCAAATTTAGGCTTTATTTTGTCATATTAATGTTTCTTTCCATCCAAATTGGGGTTTATTTTGTCATACTTGGACATAGTTTATCCATTTGAGATGGTTTTGTAATAATATAAAATCCACACACAATCCGGGTGGACGTTTGCTTTCGGCCGCGAAGTTACGGGGCTTGGGAGAGGCTTGTCAGGACCCGTATCCATCAACAAATGGAGCGCGGTTGCTAGGCACTGGTACACAATTTGCAGAGTATCTGGCAACCGGGTGTCTGTTGGACGATTGGAAGACTTGATTCGTTTGTAATCCAGACAGCATTTATGTAATACTTAAAATTACTTTTAATCAACATTCGGATTTATTTGTGTTATATTTATTCATATTTGTAGATTTCTAATAGTTGGAGGTTCATATAGAGTAATATGACGAAGTCGATCGATTTTGTTCGGCCGTTTTCGTCATGTTTCTTTATTTCGTAGTTTTGCAGTATTAAGCCATTCATGTTAATTTTAATCCAATATTAGGAGTTATTGGTGTTCTATTTATCCATATTAACAAATTTCAAAGAGTTATAGTTCATATAGGGTAATATGACGAAGTCGATCGAGCTTATTCGGCCGTTTTCGTCATGTTTCTTTATTTCGTATTTTTGACATTATTTTGCCATTAATGTTACTTTTAATTCCATAATTGGCAGTTATTTGTTTTATATTTATTCATATGAATTCTAGTTTATATAAAGTAATGTGACGACGAGATCGGTGTTATTCGGCCGTTTTTCGTCGTGTTATGTTAAAACTTATTAAGCTATTAATGTTACTTTTAATTCCGAAATTACTGTTTTAATTCCAAAATTACTGTTGACTTTTGTATATCCATTAATATAGATACATTTAGAATGTTATCTTACCATTTATTTATTGAACTTATATATTATCTGTATTGCACTGTTCATATTATATATCTAAAATTTTAGCTAAAAGTGATTTAAGTAACCTGATGCTCTATTCTAATTGTATTTATGGTAATTGCTCAACTCATATAAAGTAATTTTAATGTACTATCAAATACTGCTGGTTTGCTGCTGTTATTTGTTTTGTGTTTATTCAAAATTTAAATATTATAGGTTAATGTTACTTTTAGTTCCACAATTACTGTTAACTTGTATTCATTTAAGCATATACATTTCAGGTGTATTTCACTATTTCTTTATTAAAATCATAAATTATATGCATTCTACTGTGCTAAACATGTCAATTTAAAGTAGCATTATGCAAGTAGCCAAGTAATATGACTCACCAGGGCAGTACTTGAATTATTCTGTACATGAATTATTCTGTATGTAAATCTATTTTTGGTCATGGCCATAGCTGTACCACCAATAGCTGTCATGATCAACATTGGTTTCATATACACAGCATGATATATGAGTAGTTCTCCAGAATTGGAGACCCGTTGGGATGTGCTTCATTATTAATCACTAAACTCTTCAAAACAATTTCAGAAAAACAATTTGTTCATATACCTATAGGGAATATACTAAGCAAACACTAGTAATCAAAACCAGACACATAAAGAGTCTGCAAGGTGTAAAAATAATTAAATAAAGTGGAAAATTGACCAAAAAATGGCAGCAATGAATTTGCACTGGAGTGCCCACCATCTCTAAAGCTGTAAATAAAGAAAACTATCAAGCACAGTTCATTCAATTTGCTTTTATGTTGGCAATATTATATCAATAAAGATATTTTTCACTACTTTTAGTTTTTACATTGCATAGGTACATGACAATATCGCTGTAAACATACCTGTCCTGTGCGTACCGTTGGTGTCACACTGACAGCACAGATGGTTCGTTAGTTTGATCAGTTATCAAGCATGGTATGCATAATCAGTAATACTTTTATTTAATCTATGACCTATAATGTTTTCAAATAATAAGAGATAATCTGGAATTATCAGAAATTGGCCGATTTAAAGCAATTTTTATTGATGGTGTCACATTTGTAACGTATGTCCCAACCAATTTACAAATTCGAAATTTGAGAGCTGAAATGTCATAATGAGGGAAGGGAAGACTCCAGACTAAACAAACCATCTTAGCAGACAGATTGGTGATGTTTTAGATGGAAACTCCAACAGGAAGTGACATAAACTGCAATAATTGATGAGGTGTCACGTTTTTGTGCACATGTACGTACGTCCCCAAAACGTGTGATTCATGGCTATGATCAAAATCCGATCAAAATTCTACAATATTTTTAAAGTCTAGTCTTGATATTTTGATGTGAATATGTTTTGTTATTTGACCGTAAAAAAATATACCAAAGTTGAAATGGCCATTCTGTCTTGACCTAGTGGGGTCACATGTAATACTGTCCCACAAACTACTAACTTCGCTATTCTCTAACAAATATGTATGATCTGCTTTTAAGGAACTACACATATAATGAATATATTATATGGAATAATTCTTTTGATAACACAACAAAACATTGTTATATATGAAGAAGATGGAAAACATTTGATTTGTGATGGGACGTGCGTTACGGTGTCACAAATTAAATTTAGTTTTTTTTGTGATCAGTGTTTAATGTAGATACTGCACTTTGTGCTTTAAAAGTTATCTTTCCTGTTGTACTTCAACATCCCATACCAATAATCTGGTCAATATCTGTGATACTGTACTTAAATGATGGTGGCGTCACATTGTAACACACAGGGCACTGTGTATCAACATTCTTTGAAGCCTAATTACATCTAAACCAGAGGTGGTATTGATTTTTTGTGGCACTCTTTCAGGGAGCAAATAGAGGTTTCACACCGGCAAGAACATGTCAAGACAGGCGCAAAACTATTTGTCACAGTCTAGCTACGCCCCTGTATATATATATATACAGGGGCATAGCTAGACTTTTAATGATGTGTACTCCTAATTTCGGATAGGGCAAGGACTGGTTGGCTCCGTGTCAGGATAATGTAATTGTGTGGGATATCAGATCATTGTGCTGGCGGCCAGGTCTCCGAGTGGGGCAGCACTATAAAGTCACCATGAGTGTGCACCGTCACCAGTCGGTACCCATCCTGATATTACCTTAGATCTTGCCAGCAGGTAAAACTCCCAACAACCAACTAAAGTGAATTTAATAGAAACCCGTCACTGCTATAAATCTATGCTGTCCAGCATTTTGATGTGCACACCAAGTTGCCATGAATGCGCACTGTCAGAAGTCGTTACCCGCCCTGATATAACCATAGATATTGCCAGGATGTAAAACCCCAGGATGTAAAACCTCAACAACCAATCAACCAACATTCTGACCTTATGTGTTGCTTGGATGTAAAACCCCAAATGAATAAGCCAGCAGAGAAAGCATGTGCTCAGATATGGGCTCACAACACACTAGGCTGGCACATACCCTGATACGGTGGTGTTATCCATCCCAGCTTCTCAACCTCTGTGTCTGTCTGTCTGTATCTCTGTCTGTCATGGAGTAAGCTGCCTGCCCAGCCTCGGTCCGCTTGACTCACATCTGCGCATGGAGCCCACGGTTCTGCACCACAGGTTCTGTCACGTGACACACAAATTCCTTTTCAAAGCATCTGTCATGTGACCAACAAGTATGTATACATATATGTATGGGTTGGTGGTACCTGAGTGGGATGTAAATAGACATAGTGGTGCTGGCAGGTCTGGGTGTGAGTGCACTCAGGGCCTACCCTGTCTGCTGGGATAGGGATCACCACACACACCGGGCCACATTTAAAAATTATACTTCCTGGTATAGCGTATGCCTCCTTCTCCTACACGACCCCCCCCTACCCTGGCGGCTATTTTTTTAAACTGACATACTTTTTTCCCTTTAATTTGTTTTGCTTTCTTTATTTTTTTTATTGTTTTCTCACACATACTACGTCATCAAGTTTTTTTTAAAGTCGCATAGCCCGACAAAAGGATCACATTTCAAAAGAAAAACAAATTGGTCGTAATGCTTGCATTGCATGTGATTCGTGGTGGGGGATGAGGACCCCCCCCCCCCCGCTCCCTCTCGCCTTCCTTCCCTGACCGTTGCACCATTACGTAACCCCCCCCCCCTTTCTCCCGGCCTTTATAGCCGGCCGCTTCCATGCTCCTAGCCACTCGCCTCCCTGCGCCCTCCCAGAACGCACCCACTTTTTCTGGCCCTGGAGATGTCGGCCGTCCAGGTGTAGGCCCCTGTGCCCTCTCGGAAGAGGCGGCAGCCCACGTCGGCAACACAAGGGAGGCGGTATGTGTGGGGGCAGCCGAGGTATTCGCGCCGAGGTATCCCCGCGTTCACGCTTGCACCGGGGGGGTAGGAGAGGTCAACGATGACCCGCCTCTTGCCTGGATGGGACTTGGGGCGGGTCATCATTGGGGAGACCTGGGACCAGGGTGTGAAAGGGGGGGCGAGAAAGGGGCCGGCCAGGGCGCCGTGGGTGAGCTCGACCTGGATGAAGTCGCGGAGGTGGGTCTGGAATTCGGCGGGCTCGCGGTGGTTGGTATATGTGGGGCGAGGGGGGGTGTTGGAGGAGTAGTTGGCTGGGAAGCCGAACTCCAGGAGGTCGACTAATTCCTTGTTGTGATAGTCCTGGAGGCGGCTTTGCCAGGCGGGGATGTGGAGGCCTGAGGGGAGGGGGATGCGGGTGGCCAACAAATTGGGGAGAAGGTTGGGTGGTGGTGCCCTGCGGCGCCGGAGGGGCGGGGGCGGCGGGTGCAGGTGCGGGGGGCGCGGAGGCCGGGGAGGTGGCCGATGTATGCAGTATCGCAAGGGCCAGGGCCGCGGGTGCGAGGGGGGCAGCTGGTGCGGGTGCGAGAGGCGGCCCTGGAGATGTCGGGGATGGCAGTGGAGATGTGAAGGGAGGTGTGAGGGTTGCCAGCTGGGCCGGCAGGAGATGTGAGAGGATTAGCGGCATGGGGGGGGGGGGGCAGCAGGGGTGCTGGCGGGGGGAGGGGAGATGAAAGGGTGGCGGTTGGCACGGGCATTGCGGCGGCGTGTTTGGTGACGGTTAGGGGGGGGGGCATCCGGTGTAGCCGGAGGAGTGTCAGGGGTGCGGCGGGGCACCCTGCGGTGGACTACCGGTTGTCGGTGTCGGGTTGCTGGGTTTTGGCGGTCTGGGACCCTGCGGCAGACTTCTGGTTGGCAGTGTCGGGTTTCTGGGTGAAGGCGAGTGCGGTGTCGGGTTGCAGGGTGAGGGCGGGCGTGTTATGTCATGGGGGACGGGCGGGGGGCTGGGGTCGGGTGGTCCCTGGGGGGGGGCGGTCGGGGTGGGTGTGGCGTGGGTGCTGGTTGTGTTGGTGGGGGCGGGTGTGGGGTCCGCGTCGCCGCCGTCGGACTAAAAATCCGGCGAGGTGATAGCGGGGGCGGCTGAGGCGTGGTCCCGGGTTCATTTCGTGAAGCAGACGGCCTCACTATGGACTGTTAGGATGCGGCCTACGTTGGCGCAGTACGCGCATGCGTGCCTCCTCCTTGCGCCCTGCTCCCCGTGCGCCTCTCCAGCGGGGGCGAGGTCGCACGAGGCGGGGTCCCTATTCCAGGCGGGGCAGGGTATCCTGTACGCCTCGTGGGTGTAGGGCGTGCGAGGGTCGGCGTGGGTGGATCTGGGTTGTGTGGCGGCGGGGCGGGTGGGGGCGCGGGTGGCGATGGCTCTGGCGCCCCCGGAGGCAGTCGCGGGGGCGGTGATCACATCCAACCGCACTGAGTTTATGGCGACTGGGTCGAGCCACCCATCCGGTAACCGTCCGTCGGCGATCCAGGTGAATATGGTCTCGGAGTATCGCCGCACGGTCGGCCATGGATGGGTGACGCAGTCTCTCAGGACGGTCATGTTATGGTGAAGGACTCCGGGGAGGGAGTCCGAGGGGAAGCCCGGGTGCGACTCCAGCATCCGTAAGGCGAGGTTGTATTCCTCCATGGTAGCCTCGCCGCGCTTTAGCGCCTTCCCCTCGGCGCCCCTTTCAATGAGGTCATGAGGGAAAAGGTACCCGGATGGTATACCTTTTCGGCGACCGGTGTTCTGCGCCTCGGCCGACTCCAGGATCTCCCGGACCACCTCGGCCGCGGATACGGGGGAATGGTCAGGGGTGGCTTGGGAGGCAGCCGGGAGGTGGGCCGTGGAGGCGGCCTGCTGGGTGGAGTAGATGCTGCGCCTCGTATACCGCTGGTAGGTGGAGTGGACGTCCTGCGCCGGGGTCGCGGGGGCGGAGAGGAGGCGGGCCTGCGCGGGTGCCCCCCCTGGCTCCGGCAGCGAGCTCTTGTAGGAGGTCGGCGAGGCGATCCGTGAGGGAAGCAGGCACGGGGGCCGGCGCCCGAGGCGGGGCGAGGGCGATAGACTCAACGAGAGCCGTGAGGCGATCCATTGCGCCCGCCTGAGTCTCCATTGCCGCGGCCTGTGCGTCCATTTGGGCATCTACCGCGGTGGCCCAGGATGTAGCCTCCGACTGGAGGCTGGGGGCGGTGGAGGCGGATTCGTGTGAGGCGGCGGAGGCGCTCCTGCCTCGCCGTGCTCCTCGGCGGCGGCCTCGGGCTCGTGCTCCGGCTGGCATGATGAAGCGTGAATGAGGCGTAGATGGCGCAGCCTCCAGGCATAGATGTGAGGAGGCGAGGAGGCGCAGAGGATGGAGCCAAAGACCAGAAAAAGTGGGTGCGGTTTGAATCTACATATCCAATTTAGATACTGGTGCACATTAAAGCTGCATAGTCCGATGAAATATCAAATTCTCAAAACCAAAAATCTAGATTTGATTTGACATTATCTAACTTAGATACTGATGCACTTACTAAACATTTGTTTCTAGCATAGAGGGGAACGTTGAGTCTATTTAGTAGAACCTGTTACTGCAGGAGTCTATGGTGTCAGATTCTTGCCAAAATTAATTGTCCATGTTTGCACTTCAAATATCTCAAAGGTTTACCATTTAAAATAAAAGTAACTTTAAACTAATGTAAAGTACATACTAGTGATCAATCTAATATATTAATCTAAAAAAATTATAAAAACTCAAAATGATCGGACTATATGCAACCTTAATCAAATATGTGTTGCTACACAGAAGGGTTATATTATGATAAAAGTTACTTCAAACTAAAGTAAGGTTTTTTGGTGTGTTTTTATTTCATATCATATCAGGATGAGATCTTAGTCTATTTATTGATGCCTGTAGCTGTACATGTGCTATAGGGCTTATTGGGTGGGATGAGTAGCGCGCCCGCTTCCCATATGGAAAGTTGTGTGTTCGATTCCCGCCTGACTCCAACTCATGACTTATGAGATTGATGAAGATAGGGCAAGGACTGGCTGGCTCAAAGTCAGGATAATGTGAATGAGTGGGATATCAGGTCATGGTGTTGGTGGCCTGGTCTCACAGTGGGGCAGCACTATAAAGTCACCATGAGTGCGCCTGTCACTGCTATAAATCTATGCTGTCCATCATTTTGATGTGCACACCAACATTAATTTAGCGTATTTTCTCTTTAAATATTTCCGAAGTTAACTAATTAAAATAAAGTTACTTCATGCTAAATTATGTAGGTCATAATGATCAACCTAATAAATTTAGCATCGTCAAGTACAATGATTTAACAATGGATACTTGTCGCTTTCTAATCCTAGCCAGGCGCTCGGCAGTATTAGGATGGGGCAAGGACTGGTTGGCTCAGTGTCAGGATAATGTGACTGAGTGGGATACCAGGTCATAGTGCTGGTGGCCTGGTCTCCCAGTGGGGCAGCACTATAAAGTCACCATGAGTGTGCACCGTCACCAGTCGGTACCCATCCTGATATTACCTTAGATCTTGCCAGCAGGTAAAACTCCCAACAACCAACTAAAGTGAATTTAATAGAAACCCGTCACTGCTATAAATCTATGCTGTCCAGCATTTTGATGTGCACACCAACATTAATTTAGCATATTTTCTCTTTAATTTCCGAAGTGAACTAATTAAAATAAAGTTACTTCAAGCTAAATTACGTAGGCCATAATGATCCACTTAATATATTTAGCATCGTCAAATACAACACTTCTGACCTGGATTTGAATACTGTATGTAGATAATTCAAATCTCATGGGGGGGGGGGCTTTAATTTTGTTTTGATTTTTATGCTTTTTGTTTTATTAGTCAAATATATACAGTGGACGAACACAGCCTTCCCAACATTGTCTGAATGCTTGGTTCCTCCTGTCACAAATTACACAATGAATGGTATCTCGGAGCTGCAGATCATTTTTCATCGGGTTTTTTCTTTCAAATCAGGAAGTCCCATTCAAAGGCATGGACTATGAACATCCCTGGTTAAAATGTATATTCCATAACAGGTTTGTTTATGAACGACTGGATTAAATCAGTCCCGTGCGCAGTCATAGTGACTTTATAGTGCTGCCTCACTAGATCAGGCCACTTGCACCATGACCCGATATCCCACTCAGTCACATTATCCTGATACTGAGCTAAGTAGTCCTTGCCCGATCCTAATAATGCTGAGTGCTACACTAGGTAGTAATGAAATGAATAAATGCTTAATGGCATATCAGCACACTAAGGGCTATACAATGCCATCAAAATGTCTTAAAACCGGTTAAACAGTCCAATGTGCTTTTAAAACGATAAAACTAAGGCAGTACTAACAGTGTCAAATAAACATTTCATACTTGTTACATTAAAATACTATGCTCGAACATTTGCAAAGTCAATGCATTCAATCAAAATATGTTTCACAGTCAGAGGCACTCCACATGGTATGCATTCTGGCTGGTCTTCTGCTTTGAAAAGGTAACTATGAGTCAAATAGCTATGTCCAATTCGCATACGTGCAACAACGGTCTCTTTGCGTCTATTTCTATGACAAGCACCTGAAAATTTGCCAAGGGTGGGCTGAATTGCATGAAGCTTGTTCATGACAGCTTCATCCCATTGTAATTGCCACTTTTTCCTTATGAGTGCACTGATGTGCCTTTTGAGGTCCGTGTTAGGAATGGGAAGAGGTGTAATGCATTTGTCAAGAGCTTCACTAGGTAGTGACAAGTATCAATTTTGTAAGTTATTAGTTTGACCCGACCGGGGAATCAAAGTCCTGCCCTTCTGCACGGATAACATAGCTGCGCTCTACTGATTGGCTCACTGCGGCTGGTCCCAGAGCATCTAGAAAAAGTTTATATATAAATAAAGTAAAATAAAGTCATTTTTCTTATCTGAGCCATGTTTATTATTACTGTCATTATTACATTATTGATTTATTCATGCTTATTCAAAACAAGAACAGAAAATTGACAGTACTTAGGGTGGTTTTATTAGCTAAGAAAATAAAGCATACATCAACAGTTCCAAAATTGGAAACCAACAACACAATGAGAGGGATATATATTTTTTTTTCTTGAAGATTTATACTGCCTATCATGGCTGCCAGCAAGGCGAAAGCTCACGGGGCCCCCTGCACCGCCGGCTTTCTCACCTCCCCCGCCCTCTTGCCTCCCCGCTCCTTCCCTTATAAGGCCGCCCGCTGGCCTCCTTCAGCCACTCGCCCTCCGGCCGTCCTCCCTGCACAAGCTCCTTTCTTCTCCTCTCTGCACAAGTTCCTCACCATGCCCGCCCCCCAATGCGCCCCGACAGCACCAGCCTCCCGAGACGCAGAGCCTTCCCGAGGCCCACAGCAGCCCCGGACCCAACCCGACACACGCCTCACCTACAACCGAGGAGCTCACGGGGCCCCCTGCACCGCCTGGAACCGCGAGCCCACCTCATGCGACTGGGCCACCGTCGGGGAGGTCCACGGCGAGGCGGGAGCATTAATTGTTCGTGGCGAGGGGCGCCAATGAGCCCTCCACCAAAAAGGAGGAGAGGGCTCGAGGCGCGCCCGAGGGGGCGAGGTGGGGCACGTAGGCGTGGACCGCCTCTGACGTTGAGGGGGAAAGTCTGAGATCTGGATCTTGGAGGGCGTGATGAGTTGGGGGCCTACGTCGGTGAGCCAGGGATGCAGGCGGCCGACAAGTTGGGGAGGCCCGCTTCCCGGGAGGCTGGGCAGGTGTGGGTCCACGACGTAGGCTGGAGGTCGAGGACGTCGGCGATGGGTTCGGGCAGGGGTGGGTGGGGGTAGGGTGGGGGTTGGCGGGGGTGGGAGGGAGGTGCGGCGAGGGTCGGAGAGGGGGTCAGCGAAGTCGTCAGGGCTGGGGGGGGGTGGGGGTCGGGGGAGGGTCGGGTGGGTTGAGGAAGGCGGTGTTGCCGAGGTCGGTGGTGGTGATGGTCGGCGGCTGTGATGTCTAGGGAGGGTTTGTGGTCAGTGTGGGCGGCGTCTGGGGCCTGCGGCGTGGAGTGATGGTCCCCGGCTGTGTTCTGGGTGTTGTGGGTGGAGCGGCTAGGGCTGTGGTGGTCAGTGCCTAGAGCTCCGTGCTTGGGCCGCGTGTGTGGGGAGCCGTTGGTGCTCCTTACGGTCCGGGTCCGGTGGCTTTCCGGCTGCAGGCCGGTGGCTTTTGCTGGGCGTGTGGCGTTGCGGTTGGTGGTCGTTATGGGGTTGTCGGTGGTGGTCAAGGGGTTGTCGGCAGGGGTGTAGGTGATGCGCCGGTTATGGCCCCCCGGACCAGCCGGGGGGGCTGGCGGATCAAAAATCCGCCGAGGCGGCCGGGGTCTGGCACTCACGGGCTTGTTTGGACAGGCATAGGGCCTCGCTGTGCATGGTGAGTATCCTCCTCACGTTAGCACAGTAGGCGCATATGTGCCGCTGTCTGGCCACGCCTCGCCTTCTCGGGCCTCGGGAAAGCTCTGCGTCTCGGGAGGCTGGTGCTGTCGGGGCGGCTTGGGGGGCAGGCATGGTGAAGAACTCCACCCTCACCAGGTTGATGGCGACCAGGTCGTGCCACCCCTGGGGAAGCCTACCATCCGCTATCCAGGTGAAGACGGTCTCCGAGTAGCGGCGGACGGTAGGCCAGGGGTAGATCAGGTTGTCGCGTAGAACTGTGAGGGCGTGGTGGTTCAGGCCTGGGAGGGAGTGGGCGGGGAAGGTTGGGTGGCTAAGGAGGGTGAGGAGGGCGAGGCTATACTCGTCCTTGGTCGCCTCCCCCCGCTTGACCGGTTTTCGCTCGGGGCCTCTCTCGACGAGGTCGGAGGGGAACAGGTAGTTGGGGGAAATACCTTTCCTCCTCCCGTCGTGTTGCCCCTCGGCCGACACGAGGATCTCCCTCACGCCGTCGGCCGCGGATGCTGGGGTGTGGTCGACTGCATCCTGGTCGTACGCCGGAGGCGGGGGAGCCGGCATCTGGGCGGTGTGGCGTGTGTACCACTCGTATTGCGGTTGGATTGCCCCCGGGAGCGGTGCTTGAGGGGGAGGCGGTGGGAGTGCTCCCCCGACTAGGTGCGCCCGAGGCGCCGGGGTGGGCGGTGAGGAGTAGGCCGTGCGCCGCCTCGCCGTGGCCGGGGTCGTCTCCTCGGCGGCACGGGAGCTGCCACAGTCGAGGGCGTCGAGGCGTGATGTAATGCCCTCCAGCGCCTGGAGGGTGGCGGCCATGGTGGCGTCGACGCCCGCAGCCCAATCGCCCAAGGGGCGGTTCCGAGGCGCCGGAGGCGAGCCCGGGGCAGAAGGGGCTGGTGAGGCGGCTTCCTGCGGCCCTGCGGACTCCCCGGCGTCCCTTCCCTTTGCCGCTGCCAGGCATGATGTCTGCGTCTGCGTCGGTAGAGGGGGTGGATCGGCCCGAGGTGCTGCGTCGGCCGTGGAGAGGTCCGAGGTGGAGAGAGCCAAGAGAAGAAAGGAGCTTGTGCAGGGAGGACGGCCGGAGGGCGAGTGGCTGAAGGAGGCCGGCGGGCGGCCTTATAAGGGAAGGAGCAGGGAGGCGAGAGGACGGGGGAGGTGAGAAAGCCAGCGGGGCCGGGAGAGAGGGCGAGGTGGGAGAAAGCTGAGGGAGGGATGACAGGGAGGGTGAGAAAGCCGGGCGGCGGCAGGAGAGAGGTTGGGGGGGAGGGTCTCTTCCTTCCCTCGCATCAAACGCAATGCGAGCATTACGACCAAGTCTGAATAGACTTGTTTTCACCATTAGACAGTTTGTCGATAGAAAGCCCGAGCCTACACTTTTACCGACCCAAGGGATTTTTAACCTCCCACACCACATAGATATGGTATGAGAGCAAGTGGCCTTTGATGACGATGTAAGTTATACACAGCGGTGGAAATCCAAATTGGCAGAGGTGGGGGCATAGGGAATCCAACCACCAACCTTCAGACACTCTAACTACTCTGCCAAAGAGAACACGATATTTCATTTTGTCACGTGACTAGATTTTGCATCTATTATATATCAAGTCACTCAGCTTGAAACCACCTTGTTTTCTGTTCAACTTAATCCGGAATAATCGGATGAAAGCAAAAATTACAAGACCAAAAATCTACAATTGATCATACATATGCAACTTAGTCCACTTATTACGCATTTATTGAAGTTGTGAAGTTGTGTACAGTAAGACAATATTTAAGCTTTATCAGAGGGAAAACACATAGTAGTCTAGTACATAAATATTGAGATGTGGTTTGCAGTATTGAGGGTAATGTTGATATGCTTTTAGCTTTTATTTTTCTATTTATTATTTCTATGGTGTAGGCAATGTATCAGTGTTATTTTTAAATGGGGAAAGCACCTCATAAGTATTGTACTTCTGCTTTCTCCTTTTTCATGTGAACAAATTACTGCTATAAATATCATGCTACACTGAAAAATGGATAACCAAATCCCGATGTCCAGCATTTTGGTGTGCACACCAAAATTAATTTGGCATGTTTTTTCTTTAAATACCTCCGAAGCTAACCCTTCAAAATAAAAGTTACGTTAAGACAACTTAAGGTAGCAAGTGCCTTTTAAATCCATTTATCAAACTATTGGATCTAGCCAAAAACCTTAATTATCAAGCTGAAGTAATAAGAATTGGAGTAAATCTTCAAATTGTATTTGTGCTTAAATTATGCTAATTAGGTAGCCAAAATGGCTACTGAACCTTCGTCTTCACAAAACTGTCATGCAGGATATCTCAGCTGTTCCATATATAGCAGTAATGAATTTTACATATGCTTTACATGATATGTATAGCAATGTCCTCGTGGAACAGACTTTTCCTAGATGGTTTCAATTGTTTTTCTCAGACAATTTTAATTGTCCATCCCCCATTGAAGTATCCCTTGTGTGAATGTGTTAGGATTGAGAGACTGGTCCTTGACCCTTAAATACTAATAAGTAAAGGTCTGTTCACACAAATTAGGTCCCAAGCTAAATATTCAGATAATATTCAGGTATCTAGACCCCCCCCCCCCTGTTGTGAATATACCACACAGACAGAATAATGCCATTCCAAACCTACACCCACCCTCAGTGGTCATTCATTGTATATATGCATATATTATGTGCATAGATGTGTGTCTATATGCATATATGCACATACCTGCATATACATATGTGTATACATACATATGTATATATATGTATGTATATGCATACACATACATAGACATACACTGTGTGATGAATACACCACACAGACATAGCAATCCCACTCCACACCCACCTCAAGTGGCCATCCTTGTGTAGACTGCTAAAAGAATAACACATCTGCCTGAGTGTATATGAGAGTAATTGTTTATATGATGCCATGCATCATTTGTTCATATTCCTGGATATTTGTCATTAACTATGCCTGGGATTTTTATTCTAAGAAAAGTAATTATTAGAACATAGCATGATGGTTCACCAGTAAAAATAACTAATTCCAGAGTACAAGCACTGCACGGTTATACTTATAGACAAAATAAGATTATCTCTTTATTTTAATATAATTTCAATTGAATTATGGAGATATTATTCATGGGAACTTTGTTTCTTCATTAAAACTGCAAAGAGCTGTTTAAGTCCTTTCTAATGATATACTTTGTTAGCTTCCCTAATCAATATTAACCAACTTGTAGACTGTGACAGATTACCCCTATTTGTTTCTATATGAAAACTGTCTTGGTTTTTCAATACGCCTTGAGAAACCAAGACATTTTGAATTCCTTGTCATGGTAACTACCTGATGGTTTTGAGTTTCTCTTGTTTTCCTGAGATAAATGTATTCAACTAATTTCTATATTCTACCTTACTTTAGTTTGAAGTGACTTATTTTAAATGGTAAACTTTTGAGATATTTGAAGTGCAAACATGTAAAATTAATTTTGGCAAATATTCCGAGACCATATCTGAAATCCCCGAAGCGGTTCCACGTTAATTCTTTAAATTTTGGCATGCTTCTTTAATTCTCGATGGATTTCCATTTCCCACTCTCAGATGCCACCTATTGACATCGATTTACTTTGACAGACAGAATTCCGGCCCTCCGGCACCCTTTTGTGGCTTTCGTTGGTTGACCACCCACTTCGCGGGTACGTGGTTTGGGCGTTTGGTGCTTTCCAGTCGGGCAGCGCATTTCGCGTGTGGTTGGTTACCGGACTGAGCACTACGCATGGTATGCGGTGTCATACCGGTCTTCTCATGTACCCTATGGGTTTCCAAGGTTGTGAGCTGGTCTAACCGATCCTGCCAGGTCCTAAGCCGGGATTTGGCTCTTATCGCCCCCACAGTATGTCTTTTTAGTCAAATTTGTAATCGATATATCAATAATTCAAGACACGAGACACAAACAGTATATAATGGGTTTTTAATAGGTTTTTGTTTCATGGTACAGAGGTCAATTGTTCAAATGCTCAAGTAGAGTTTATATTGTTCAAGGGGAGGCTGGACCACGCGATCAACCCTATTATCTGTTAGATGGGTGGGTGGGATGGCTAGAAAGTCGTACAGAGTCCAGAGCCACGCGGCAGGTTCGGGCGCACTGGTCGGTGTGAGCTGCTCAGGCTCGGGCCGGCCAGGCGCGGGGAGGCCGCTGTGGGGAGGTTCAGTACCGGGGTTGAAGTGTAGGTGGCGGCAGGGTCGCCCATAGGAGCGAGTGCTGGGGGAGGTGTGGGAAGTGGAACCAGGTGGCGGCAGTGTCGCCCATAACCGGCGGTGGTGGAGGAGGAGTTTGATCCCGTGCCCAGAATTACCCATGTTGCCGCCGCAACATGCACAATTCAAGACACGAGACACAAACAGTATATAATGGGTTTTTAATAGGTTTTTGTTTCATGGTACAGAGGTCAATTGTTCAAATGCTCAAGTAGAGTTTATATTGTTCAAGGGGAGGCTGGACCACGCGATCAACCAAAAGAGGAAGAGAGCGAGGTGGGACAGGCTCGTATGACGTCTCGTGGTACGTAGAGGTGGACAGCCGATGATGTCCAGGTCCCTAGTGTCTGGATGTCGTCCAGGGTGGCGCCACTTGCGGCGCATGCTTGGGCCCCCCCCCCGTCGCAGGCTGTGTAGTGTTACCGAGCCGGGGGAGGGGTGACCTGTCGCAGCGAGCGCTAGGCGTAGTGTGGCCAGTAGCGCAGAAGGGCGAAGGGGCAGGCCCGACGCGGTGATGAAAGCTGGGCCCTGCAGGGGCGGAGCGGTACGAGTCGCGTACCACGACCAGGCGGCCACCGGGCAGTAAGGTGAGCCGCGTATCGCCGGTACTGCGATGTCGAGGTGTTGGCCTTGCCGCCAGCGAGTCTTGGTTGATCTGACACGGACATTAAGGCCCGAGCTCGTAATGAGTATGTCTCGTGCCCGGAGCGCGTGGCCTCGGGTCGTGGGGTCGGTGGACTCGAGGAGGTTAGATTGGCGGAGGATGGTGAAGTACGCCAGCAGGGTGACCGCCGCTAGGACGGGGCCGTTGGGTCCTGCGCTGCCGAAGAACACCACAGCAGCCTTGATGTGGTCGGGGGTGAGGGGTGGAGCCCGCCTGGTGGTGTGGGTGGAGGCTCTCTGGATGCCTCGCTTCAGTAGGGCTACTTGGTAAGTGTCGAAGGGGGCCGTGCTGGCTCCCACTGCTCTCGTCCAGGTTCGGGCGCCACTGAAGTAGTTGAGGGCGGCGCCCGGGGAGCTGAGGCTGTCTGCGAGGTGAAGTAGGTATGATAGGACTAGGTATGTGGTAGGGGCGGCCGGGTCTGTTCCGTGCTGTTGCATGTACCGCAGGTACTTGGACACTTGCCTCTGCTTGTTGCGCCATGTGCCGGGCGCCAGTCCCGCAGCTATCATGTTGGTGAGTCGGTCGTGGTGGTGTGTGAGAAACCTGGGGACGAAGCAAAGGGAAATTGGGTACCCAGGTTATAGGCGTGGGGTGAGGACGTTGACCAGGTCGACGTGGATCTGTATCAGCCCGCGCTGTGCCACGATGATGTCGGCCGTGCGCCGGGCCGAGGGATCGTCATGCCACCTGCTGAGTGCGTCGGCCAGGACGAGCTCCTTGCCCGGTTTATGATGTATGTGTATGTCCGTGCTGAGGGTGGCGGAGAGGAGCCAGATCTCTCTGGCGCATGCCGCAAGGATGGGGTCGCGCCCGGATCCCGTGGACAGCACCTGCTGGGAGGCGGAGTTGTCGGTGTTGACGTGGATGGCGTGTGCATGTGGGCGGGCAGGGAGGAGGGTCCTGACGGCCGCCACCAGGTTGAGCGCCTCCAGTTGCGCTATAGTGTGGTCCCTCTCGCGGACCCGATCGGTGTACCGCTCGGCGTAGAAGTGTGTATCGGAGTATGCGCCTGCGCCGGAGAGTGATGAGTCGCACTCGATTGTCCAGGGCACCTTCGGTGGAGGTTGGAGCAGGACGTATCCGTTGGAGGACTCAGCGTATCGGTTGAACCATTCGATGTCTCGGAGGAGGTCCTCAGGCACCTCATGTTTGCCGGTCATGGGGGCGTTCCTGAGTGCCTCGAGTATCCGCGACATGAATCTCCGGGCTGGCCGTATGCACTTCGCCACGTGCTGGAGTCTCCCGACCAGCCTCTGGAGGTCCCGCCGGGACGCCCTCCTCCCGGCGGACCACAGCCCGCACTCTGTGAGGACGTCGGCGAGCCTGTCGCGGGGAATTTTGAGGCGCATCGCTGCCGTTGATATCTCGAATCCCAGCCACTGCAGGTTTTGGGTGGGAGGGGTGCACTTGGCGGTTGCCAGTTCGAGTCCGAGGTCCTGCGCGAGACGCAGGAAATCGTCGTATGCCCCTGTGGCTTCCTGGTGCGTGCGCGCCGCGCCAACGAAGTGGTGGTGCGAGCGCAGGCCAGGGAGGAGGTTCTACATCCGAAGGGCGGGGCCGCGTCAATGTAGTATCGGCTTTGGTATGTGATTCCGAATAGTGGGGTCGAGAGGGGGCAGGCCCTCAGCTGCCGGTATGCCCTTGCGAGGTCTGCGCCCCATACATAGCAACCGGAGCCGAGGCGAGTGACCTCATCGGCCAGGTCGAGCATGCCGGGAAGGGTATAGGTGGAAGGGGCGCCTTGGTACTGTGCGCGGCGGATGCCGGCGTTGACGCTGGCCTTGCCCGGGTATGAGAGGTCGACGATGACGCGTCGGTCGGCGGAGACCCTCTTCGGCCGGGTCATCATCGGGCTTATCTGGGTCCAGGGCTTGAAAGGGGGCCGCTCGAAGGGGCCGAGGAGCGCCCCGAGCTCGACCTCCTTGTACACGTAGTTGGCGATGTGTATGTCGTGTGCCGGGTCCTCGGTGTGGTTGGCGGTGGCGGGGACGGGGGGTCTGGCGCCGGTGTAGTCCGCCGGGCACCCGAATTCCAGGAACTCGACGACCTGGTTATCGTGGTAGTCTCGTAGCATGTGTCGCCAGGCCGGGATGTTGAGGCCTGAGGGGACGGCCACTCGGGCCCCCATGTGGTTGGGGAGAGCGTAGCGTCGCACCCGGTCATACAGTGCCTTGTAGTGCATGTTGTTGTGCCATAGCTGGGCTATGGTCGTGGGCCATAGAGCATGTAGTATGGGCCTGTACTGTGTCGGAGTGAGTGGCGGGTTGTATGGCGGGGCGGCGGCCGCGCCGTGGTCGTCGAGTATTGTGTCAATGTCGTCCGGCTGGGTGTGGCGTAGGAGAACGTCTGCCTGTGCGGCATGTATGACGTTGGTATCATCGTCAGTCTCCTCCGTGGGCGGCAGAGAGACCAGCTGTGTGCCGGTGGGTGGGGCCGGGTGTTGAATGTTTGTAGTCGTTGGACGTGTCGGTGGGGGGCGTGTGCTCGCCGGCGCGGCTGGGGGCGGGGCGGGCGGCGTGCCGTGCCTCGGTCCCCGTGCCGCAGGGGGGCGTGGCCTTGTTGATGTTGTTGTTATGAATCGGGTATGTGTCATGGCCGCCACCGGTGCTGGTGCTGCCACCTGCCGGTTGCGCCGGGCACCAGCCCAGCTGGGAAGCCACCTCTCGCCCCGCAGCGGTGGCGCCACCTGGTGTCTTGTGTGGGCGTCCTTGCGGCGAGCTGGCTTCCCCGGCCCGGTCAGGCCCAACAACAACAATGGCTACCTCGGGGTCATGGGACGGGGCGTGGTTGGTTGCTGTTGGCGGGGCGCCGGCGGGGGCGGGCCGGGCATGTGGTCCGGGGTCGGAGGCACCCTTCCCTCCTCCAGTGGGCATGCCGTCAACTGTGGGTGCGGTATCCGTTCCGTAGTCAGTGTGACCGTCGGTGCGGCC
Source organism: Branchipolynoe longqiensis (assembly GCA_030323885.1). NCBI lineage: Eukaryota > Metazoa > Annelida > Polychaeta > Phyllodocida > Polynoidae > Branchipolynoe > Branchipolynoe longqiensis. The sequence continues at coordinate 11,241,810 of CM059196.1, read as the reverse complement.
GCCTATCGAAAATCCGCTTTGGTTTCAGGTTTGTCGGTGCCATTCTTACGCTCGAAAAACCGCCGTTTGTTCTGGCAGTCTTTTTCAGGGTGTGGATTGGCTTTTGAGTATTTTGAGGTACACCACGCGCACAGGTGGCACCTCCGGTCTGGTTGTGTGCCGTGGGATGTGTTGTGGCCGCACTCGTTTCCCCAGTTCCACTTTGTGCAGGGTTTACCGTCGTTCTCTTTCGTGTAGGCAGGTCGGACATAGTCTGGCTTGTCGGATCTGTCGGTGCGGCCGCTAGTAGTGTCGGGTCTTTTGCTTGTGTGTTCGTCGTTTGCCTTGGGGTGTTTCTTTCCATCTATCTTATTTCCGTCTACACAGGCGTCACGTTGTACGTCTTTTATGGCGTACTGATCCACCCATCCGTGCTGCAGGCGGCCGTCGCCGATCATGGTGAACACGTCCTCCGACCACCTCCTGCAGGTCTGCCATTCGTACTGAGTGGCCATGGTCGCGAGCTGGTGTAAGTGTTCAAACATAGGCTCGATCCAGCTCGTCGGCATTGCGTGGTCTTTTATCATGCGGCACAGCGCGGCAAAATACTCCGCCCACGTCGCCTGGTCAAGGCCAACTTTAGTACTACGGTGGCCCCTTCTGACATACCTGTGGGGAGCTATTATATGATTACCTTTCCTGTCTCCCAGGGCTGATCCCGCGGCGGCCAGGAGTTCGTTTACCACGTCACTGCGGTCGTTCTCCTCATAGTCGGTATGGGTCATTACATCATGGAATGGGGTGCGGGAGGTCGCTCGGTCACGGGCCATGGCAGCAGGCGTACGGAAGGGGTTGTTGAATGGAACGAACTCACGGTTTGTTTTGGTGCCCTCCGCATAGTAGTACTGCTCGGGCCGAGTAGGCTGAGGGTCGCGTGGGTGTGCGCGCCGGTCCTTACTGTTGCTGCGGTGCCGCCCTGGGGCGAGCGTGTGAGCCACGTTCCTGTTGTCTGTGCTATGGCTGCGCCGCGGTGATTTCCTCCGGTGGCTGGCGTCGGCGTCATCTGTGGCAGTCGGCTGGCATGGGGAGCATGATTTTTGGCGGCCATCTTGGTTGTCGTGCGCGTGGTCAGCTGACCACGTGGGTCGGTGGCCATCTTGGAAACCACGTGGTGACGCTGTCCGCCGCCGTTTCGCCGCTGTGCGCTTAAATTCGTCCATTCTGTCTGCCATGCCACGAGATATCTTGTCGAGCCGTTCATCCATGCGGGTCTGGAATCCGTTGAGGGCATTAATGAGAGCCTCATTGTTGCTTGCCGAGTCGCGGCGTGTGCTGGGGTGTTGGGGGGTGCTGTCCGGTGTTATGGTAGTAGTCTCGCGCCGTTCCTCGGTTCGGCTTGAACGAGAGCGTGCTTTCTTCGTAGATTTTTCGCGTGACACGACCGATTTGGGCCTGCCCCGCGGCTTACGTGTTGGTATGGGTTCCTCCGGTGTCTGAGGGTCCGTGGAGGGGTCCTTGTTGCGGTTATTCCGGGTTGACGGCATCCTAGAAAGTCGTACAGAGTCCAGAGCCACGCGGCAGGTTCGGGCGCACTGGTCGGTGTGAGCTGCTCAGGCTCGCGCCGGCCAGGCGCGGGGAGGCCACTGTGGGGAGGTTCAGTACCGGGGTTGAAGTGTAGGTGGCGGCAGGGTCGCCCATAGGAGCGAGTGCTGGGGGAGGTGTGGGAAGTG
>CM059196.1:11173166-11239601 GCA_030323885.1 Branchipolynoe longqiensis | reverse complement strand
CTATAGAAAAAGTGCCACGAGGCTGGGTAAAGTGATTGTCACACCTTACCGGATTGAGCAACTGACATAACCGAACAAAGAATTTTCTAGTCTGGTGGTGTTTGGCATCAAAATCGAAATGTGTCGAAATGTTGCACTATCGGGTCAAAGGCTGCCGGACAAGACGAATGCTAAACGGACAAGGAACGGACATTAACGAATAGCCACCGGACGATAACCGGACGATAACTGGATGACAACCGAATGTCAAACAGACGGACCAAACATCAACCGGACACGTACCGGACTGTTCACGGACGCGCCGAAAACATATACTGACCGAATTCCTGCAAACCGTCAACTGACTATGCAGGAAGCAAACCGAAAACGTAATGGATGGGTAACGGACATGAACTGGACAAAACGGTCTAAACGGACTTAAACCAGACACCAACCATACACGTCAGTCTGGCGGTGTCCAGTACAAGTTTTGTGCATGTTAAAAACTTGCCACCGTTCAGGCCGGACACCACCGGACAGAGAACGCACATGCCGGATGCATACCGTAAAACTGTAGCAGACTGAGGTAGTACCTAACCCAGTACCATCTTTACTAACACATTGACATCTTCGCTAACACTCTAACATACAGATAAAGAACCTAATGGAATACTATCTTTACTAACACATTGACGTCTTTGCTGACAATGTAACAGACTGATGTAGTACTTAACGGAGTATTATCTTTAATAACAAATTGACGGCTTCGCTAACACTGTAACAGACTGATGTAGTACCTAATGGAGTACCATCTTTACTAACACATTGACGTCTTTGCTGACAATGTAACAGACTGATGTAGTACTTAACGGAGTATCATCTTTACTAACACATTGACGGCGTTGCTAACACTGTAAGAGACTGATGTAGTACTTAACGGAGTATCATCTTTACTAACACATTGACGGCTTCGCAAACACTGTAACAGACTGATGTAGAACCTAGCAGAGTACCATCTTTACTAACACATTGATGGCTTCGCTAACACTGTAACAGACTGATGTAGTACCTAATGGAGTACCATCTTTACTAACACATTGATGTCTTTGCTGACAATGTAACAGACTGATGTAGTACTTAACGGAGTATCATCTTTACTAACACATTGACGGCGTTGCTAACACTGTAAGAGACTGATGTAGTACTTAACGGAGTATCATCTTTACTTAAGTAGCATGGTATTAGCGCGCAGCCAACGAGGTTCGACGCGCGGCGGACGAAAGCACAACACTTTCGCGGCGGACCGACGCGCGCCGACGGCCGCCGACGTCTGCATTCACACGTTGCTATGTACCGACGCGCCGGAAACGCCCGGTAACGTACCGGTAACGTACCGGAGATGTACCGAGGTTTCGCCCAAAATTGCAACACGTCAGCACGCGTCGACCCTCGTTGGGCCGAAACGTTGTAATGTGACAGGGCCATAACACATTGACGGCTTCGCAAACACTGTAACAGACTGATGTAGAACCTAGCAGAGTACCATCTTTACTAACACATTGACGGCTTCGCTAACACTGTAACAGACTGATGTAGTACCTAATGGAGTACCATCTTTACTAACACGCTGACGTCTTCACTTTGAGCTCCTTCTTCGCTGGCAGAACGTGGGTGGTGCAGAATTCAGTGGCGGTAGTGTGGCATGCTGTGTTTGATTCATAGTCCGCCCGCGGTCATGGCCGGCGATATGACAGTATCGCAGTGTCATGCTGTCACATGTTTTACCACCCGCACTCTATGATGCAGGAAACACCTGTCTGCTAGTCACCTGACCATGAACCTCCCACGTGACCCTCTCGAAGGTCAGTTCCTTAACACACAAAAGATGGCGCTTATGTCTTAAAAGGTGTGAATGTCGTCAAAGTGATGCTGTTTAATTAATTAATGGGTTTGGTTGGTGGAATTTTACATCCTGACAAGATCTAAGGTCATATTAGGACGGGTACCGATGTGTGACAGTATGCACTCATGGCAACTTCATAGTGATGCCCCACTGGGAAATCAGGCCACCAGCACCATGACCCGATACCCCACTAGTTCAGTCACATTATCCTGACACTGAGCTAGGAAGCGATAAGAATCAATTGTAAGAAGGAAAAGAAGTGACATAATTGAAATATTTAAAAATTATGAAAGGTTTTGATAAAATAGATATGAACCAATTTTTCACCTTGAATAAAAGAGAAGGCAGCCGGGGCCATACTCTCAAACTAGTAAAACCCAGAGCCATTTCAAAATTAAGGCAACACAGTTTCTCAAACAGGATCATAAATATATGGATTAGTCTCCCACAAAATGTTATTGATGCCGGCTCAATAAATTCATTCAAGAACAGATTAGAAAAAGCAAGGGCTGATGATCCAGAGAAATTTGACCACTTATTCACCACATGCTACTAATTTATTCCTTTTGTTGCAAATTACTTGCACTCAAGCAAAAATGAGAGACAAATAAGTGTTCACACTTCCTGTCTACCAATCGCTATATAGCTATATCGTAAGTCATTGTTTTGACTCGACCAGAAATCAAACCCCCGATATCCCGCATCGGAGGCATGCGCTCTATCGATTCGGCCACCGCGTCCAGTGTGTAAAATTAATGTGAGCACCTACTGTTGGTATTCGAGTTCCACGATCGGGCATGATGGTTTTCTTAGTATTTTTTTAAAATACAGAAATGATCGTTACATCATTACATATACCATGGTCTAAGCCCCAGTCAGACCTCACTGGATTGAGTAACCGGATAGAAAACGGACACTGTCCGGTGAAATACGGCAATGTACGGTTTATATATGGCTGGCATCCGGCATGTCCATTATCTGTCCGGTGGTGTCCGGCGGTGTCCGGTACAAGTTTTGAACATGCACAAAACTTCTACCAGACACCACCGGACTGAAGTGTACGGTTGGTGTCTGTTTTAAGTCCGTTTAGTCTGTTTTGTCCATTTCATGTCCATTACTCATCCTTTAGCTGTCCGGTTTGTATCATGAAGAGTCTGTTGATGGTGCTGCGGGAATTTGGTCTGTCGGTTTTTGGCACATCCGTGAACAGTCCGGTATGTGTCCGGTAGGTGTCCGGTTGGTGTCCATTTGGTGTTTGGTCTGTCCATTTGACACTCGTTTGCCGTCCGGTTCTCGTCTGGTTCTCGTCCGTTGGCTATTCGTTAATGTACGTTTCTTTTCCGTTTAGCGTCTGTTTTGTCTGGCGGTCGTTGCAACAGGTCGACACCGGACACAACCGAACTAGACAATTCTTTGTCCGGTGTTGTCCGGTATTCAGTACGGTAAGGTCTGAGTGGGCCTTAAATGATCTCTGTGGTCAAGGTGTGGCGATTAGTGTTGTTTAGCCCTAATGGTGGTCGTCAGTGATGTTGGCTGGGGCATTCTACGCATTTGAGAAGTGAGCCCTACTATCACTTAAGGTAAATTTTAGCATTTTTGGGTATACCGTATAACCTACTAAACCGGGTGCGGTGGCCGAATCGGTAGAGCACAGGCCTTGCGTGCGGAAGATCGGGAGTTCGCGAGTTTGGTTCCCGGTCGAGTCAAACCAATGACTTAAAAATTGATACCTGTCGCTTCCTAGCCTGGTGCTCGGCATTATTAGGATAGGGCAAGGGCTGGTTAGCTCGGTGTCAGGATACTGTGACTGAGTGGGATATCGGGTTATGGCGCTGGCAGTCTGATTTCCCAGTGGGGCAGCACTATAAAATCGCCATGAGCGCGTACTGTCACAAATCGGTACCCGTCCTGATATGACCTTAGATGTTGCTAGGACGTAAAACAACAACAAACAAACAAAAATATAACCTACTAAAAGCTGCATAATCCGATCAAAACATAACTTTTGCAAAACCAAGACAATTATCTAGATTGTATTCTACATATCTAACTCAGATACCGGTGTACCATTTGTTGCTACATAGAAGGAAATACTGAGGCAATTTAATAGAACCTACTAGTACCACAGAAGGCTATGGTGTCAGAGCTTTGATGTGCTTGCCAAAATTAATTGTGCATGGTTGCACTTTAAATATCGCAAAAGTTAGCCATTTCAAATAGAAGTTACTTCAAACTAAATTAAGGGTAGGTTTTAACGATCAACTTAACATATTTATCTCAGAAAAATGTCAGAAACCCAAAACCATTTGGGCTATGCACCTTTTCTTTCACTGTGTTGATGTCACTGAACTGCTAATAATAGCTGAAGTGGGTGAGACTACTCGACCGATGGAAATGCGGGCTGGGCTGATTAGCTCGCATTCTGAAATGCGGGCTACTCACCAGGCTCGCATTTGCCACCATTTGCGGGGCCGGGTTCCCTGCTCTAATGCGTCACTAGGAGATGTCAATTGCCACTCTCCTAGCAATGGTGGGAGGTCGAGCGCTTGGGCTCCGACCCATCAAACGTGTTTCTGCACGCTCTGATGTTTTAGATGAGATTTATGCTTTTATTGTCGTAATTCCAAACTGATTTAACTTAACAAATACGGGAGGGGATATACTTATTGTACTTAGTCGTTATTCAGTGAAATTGATCTTTGAAAGAACTCTTACATTGTTAGTTAGGGTAAGAATAAAGCCATGAGCTCTTAAGAAGTAATTGAAACGTTCCTTGCATTCTGTACTATTCTCCAGTCTTATATTATTAACCGCTATGGTCAACCTGATATTGGTATTCGATTGTTCTATAAATGTATTTAATTAAGGGCCTTCCTCCCCAGGGACTGTATGGAGTCGAACTTCCCACCTCCGGGGATATAGTAGCCACCTTACTAGTCCAGGTCAAGTTAGCGTGAAGGCGGTCAACCGGCGGCGGGACGAGAGGCAACAGCGGCCCGGCGGCAGGCCCAGAAATTCACATGGAAACAATTATATATTAACACGTATGCTCGCCTTAAGCGGAGGGGTGGAATAGCCGAATGGTTAAATAGCCATGGGGTATTAGGGCTAATAATAGCCATGGGGTACTAGGAAGTAAAGGGGCTGGGCAGACCAATCTAGACCTACTGGGTGTGAGCACAAATATCCCATTCTAATTGCGATCTTTCCTTAAGGTGCATGCCCGTCCTGATATGACCTTAGATGTTGCTAGGACGTAAGACAACAACAAACAAACATAAGGTACATGCAACATTCATGTTACAAAATACACGGCACAATCCCGTGACCAGATTTTCTATTTAAAAAATCTATTGGCTTCCTCATTGGATGCATTAATGCTGGTCCAATTTCCAAGGTGTTTGTTTTTGTTGTCCATTTATTTTTATTCAGAGAATGTTACTTAGTTTTATTTGTGGTTATTTTTAATTTGTCCATTTGTTTTTATTCTTAAATGGGGGAAAAGTATGCTGTCAGTGTCAAAGACTCGTCTTCCGGGCTTCAGGCCAAAATCCAATGGACACAAAATGGATGTATATATATCAATCAATCAATGGGTGCCGTCTTCTCGAAGAAGGTTGGCTGAAATGGACCTCCATCTCTTCCTGTCATTCGTTCCTCTCACGCATTCCGCATAACTCATTGCTGTCCACTCAGTGATGTTGTCCATCCATGTTGTTCTCCTTCTCCCTCTTGGTCTTTTCCCTTCTATCTTCCCTTCCAGTATTCTTCTCTGTGATTCCTGGTGTCGTATCATGTGGCTGAAGTATTTAATTTTTCTGTTTTTGTATATATATATATAACAAATTAAATGAATAAAAAAATGGTGGGGGTGTGAATTGAGGTGGTGCGAGGAGAGGGGGGGCAGTCTATAAAAGAAATTTAGTAAAATAAAACAACATCAAAAGCATCATCCTAATTACCCTACAAAATTCATTTATTGATTGCTGATGGTGTAAAGCCATGTAGGCAACAATGGCCATTTTAACGGCAAAAAGCTAGCGGTGTATATTCTGTAAAGGCCTCGTCACACCTCACCGGATTGGGGGAAACAGACAGAAATGAAACAAAGTCCGTTGATGTCCGGTTTGTGTCCGTACAAGTTTTGAACAACCACAAAACTTGGAACGGATGCCGACGGATTGACATCTATGGTTTTTGTCCGGTTTGAGTTTGTTTTGTCCATTGGCTATCCATTCATGACCGTTTCATGTCCGTTTCATGTCCGTTTCATGTCCGTTTCATGTCAGTTTCATGTCCGTTTCATGTCCGTTTCATGTCCGTATGTCCAGCGTCCTTTGACCCGATATCGCAACATTTTGACACATTTTAATACATTTTGATACTTATCACGCCCGAACACCACTGGACTAGACAATTCTGTTCGTTGCTCAATCCGGCGAGGTGTGACAGCCGCTTAAAGCGGGCATTCCTTACACGCGTAATGCGTAATGCGTAATGCGGCATGCGGTATGCGGTATGCGAATGCCATCATTCCTTACATGCGTAAAGGGCGCATTCCATATACGCGTAATGCGTAATGCGTTATGCGTTACACGTTATGCGTTATGCGAATGCCAGCATTCCATATACGCGTAATGCGTAATGCGTTATGTGGCACACGACTGGCTATATTTAAAAAATAAAAATAAACAATTATTCTCCATACTGCTCTGTATGTGACCAAATATTGCATGTATATCTATGTAACTTTTTGTATGTCACATGGGCGTTCCTACCTTTATAATAACCAAATTATAGATAAGTATTCATATTTCTGTGCATATGGTAGCATTTTTAGCTTTCCCCTAACCCTATGTCTCTCTGGTGCCCAGCTCACCATGTGTTTCCAATAAGCACCCCTCTGTGAGGCTGTTCCTTAATGCTCAGTCGCCTCTCCTGCTGTTAAACTAATGGAGACATCAGACTCAGGTTTCTATTCACATCCAGCTTGACGCATCACGCATTACGCACCGATCGCTACAGGGACCAATCAGGATAATGAATTTCTGACGCATTCGCATTCGCATTCCGCATTACGCATGTATGGAATGTAGCTCATAGGTTTCAAGGCGTTTCGATTTTTTGTCGCATTCACATTCGCATTCGCATTATGCATTACGCGTATATGGAATGCGCCCTTAATGCGGCATGCGTAATGCGGCATGCAGTGAAGTATATAAAAAGTACATGTGGCTATCTATCATTCATTCTGTCAATGTCTTAAAATACCCCCTAAATGGACCATTTATAGAGGTTTTACTGTACACATATACATATACATAAATGTCCATATATATATATACGTATACACATGTATTATATATATACATATATATACATATATATATATATATATATATACATATATGTACATATATATATATGTATAGACATGTATTATATATACATATATATACATATATACATATATATATACATACATATATACATATATACATATACATATATACATATATATGCATGTTTTATACATATATATGCATGTATTATACATATATACTGCATATATATACTTCCCCAGATAGGATTGCTTGGATTTAAGAGAGAGTGTAGATACAGGGCTAAAGACTCTGGGCTACCCTTTGCTGGTGTAGTTAAGCTAAGATTCCTTACACGCGGTATGCGGCATGCGAATGCGAATGCGAATGCGGCAAAATATCGAAAAGCATCTAAGTCAATGGGGGTGATTCCTTACACGCGGTATGCGGCATGCGGCATGCGATACTGAATCGGTCCATGTAGCGATCGGTGCGGCATGCGATGCGAATGCTGCTGCGTTTGCCATAGAGAACAGTGGTGAGGAAACCTGACACTGTGTGTGGGTGTGGGTGTGTGTGTGGGTGAAAGGACCCATCCCGTAATCACGCCGCACGCCGCATGCCGCATGCCGCATGCCGCATACCGTGTGTAAGGAATCCTAGCTTTACAGGGTTTAAAAGACTCTTTGCTGCCAATCTTCTACAACCGTCCTTCTCCCGGCTGTCCGTAATTATCAGTCGCCTCCTCCAGCCTTATATCATTGGACAAATGCGACTGATGCTTTTCTATTCGCACCACCTTGTTGCATAACGCATAACACGCCGATCGCTACATGGACCGATCGGAAAAACGCATTCTCATTCGTATTCGCATTCGCATAACGCGTGTAAGGAATGTAGCTCATAGGTTTCAAGGCGTTTCAATTTTTTGTTGCATTCGCATTCGCATTCGCATTACGCATAACGCGTGTAAGGAATGCACCCTTTAGTCTTGTCAATCACATTCACATAATGACTTTGAAATTTACACAAAATTTCGAAATGGTTAGATTCATGTTAAATGATAACAAAAACCATATCTGATTCAATCTTGGAGTGATTATTAGACTTGTGTCAACTGACAGTGAAATCTAACTTACAGAACATTGCAGTTACAGGAGGCGATATAGTCTTTTAGGAACCCTAAGATTTGCTTGCATTTCACATTAGAAAGGATAAGGATCAGGGTCTGATCTCTGAAGTCTTTCTCTTTCTTCGTGTCTCTTGGTGGCCCAGCGGTTAGGACGGGTACCGACTTGTGACAGTGCACACTCATGGCAACTTAATAGCGCTGCTTCACTGGGAGACCAGGCTGCCAGCACCATGACCTGATATCCCACTCAGTCCCATTATCCTTACACTGAGCAAAACTAGTCCTTGCCCTATTATAATAATGCCGAGCGCCAGGCTAGGAAGTGACAAGTACCAATTTTATAAGTCATTGGTTTGAGTCGACCGGGAACCGAACTCTCGATCTCGCACATGCAGCCCACGCTCTACTAATTTGGCCACCATGCCCGATTGGTGTGACTGAGTTGGATAGCGGTTGATGGTGCTGTTGGGCACTGAATCACAGTGGGGAAACACTATAAAGCTGCTAAATGGTGTTGCAAGGAGTACTGCGTGATGCTGTCATGATTGCTGTATGGTGTTAGGGCAAGAACCACATATACTTGTTGCAATTACTGCAAGATGCTGCCAGGATTACTGCATTTTGTTTTCAAAAAGCTTGTTTTATTTAACGACGCTTCTAGAGCACTTTTACTTTCGTATCATCAGCTATTGGACGTCAAACAGATGGTCATTCTGACATATTTATTTGGAGGAAACCTACTGCCGCCACATAGGCTACTCTTTCCGATAAGCATCAAGGGGTCTTTTATATGCACTTTCCCACAGACAGGACAGCACATACCACAGCCTTTGATGAACCAGTTATGGACCACTGGTTGGAATGGAAAATAGCCAAAACTGCAAATGCATCCACTGAGCAGGATCGATCGGATGACCCACACCTACACAGGTGGACACTCTACCGCCTAAGCTACGTCCCACTCCCGAAATAGCCATGAGATGCTCGGCCAAAGGATCCTGAGTGAGTCAGTCTCTACAGGTTAGGTTGGAGTTTAATATACATAATCTGATAGTTATTAAGTGTCTGCCATATTTGCCAAATAAATAGATTAGGTTGATGATTATATATAATCTGCTTAACATTAGCTTCAAGTAACTCTTATTTCAAAGGATGATTTTTTTTTTATAGATATTTGAAGTGAAAACATGTAAAGATAATTTGTCTGCGTACACTGAAATGTTTGACATGGAATTTGTTTACTCATTTCCAAGCAGAGCAGTGTAGCGCACAGGTGTGCGTTGTGGTGTATGTTGTGTGGTGTGTGGTGTGTGGTGTGTGGTGTGTGGTGTGTGGTGTGTGGTGGATGTGCAGTGTATGTGGTGTGTGATGCGTGTTGTACAATGTGTTGCAGTGTGATGTATGTATGGTGTGTGGTGTGTGGTGTGTGGCGTGCAGTGGTGTGTGTGGTGTGCAGTGTGGATTGTGATGTGGTGTGCAGTGGTGGGTGTGGTGTGCAGTGTGATGTGTGTGTGGTGTGTGATGTGGTGTACAGTGGTGCGAGTGGTGTGCAGTGTGGTGTGTGTGGTGTGTGTGGTGTGTGGTGTGTGGCATGCAGTGGTGTGTGTGGTGTGCAGTGTGCAGCGTGGTGTGTGTGGTGTGTGATGTGGCGTGCAGTGGTGTGTGTGGTGTGCAGTGTGGTGTATGTGTGGTGTGTTGTGTGGTGTGATGATATGTCTCACGGGGAGCTGAGTGGAACATGATGAATATAGTGCAAGGGTGTTAGTTTTCAATAGACGAGATCACTGTTTCGACTGCGCATGCGCTGAAAACGCCGTTGGCAGCAAAGCAAAGGCACACGGCCATTGAGTTTGCCGATGCGCATAGGGTAAAACTTCAATTTTATTCAAAATTATTAAAAAATACATTACAATTTGGCACAAACACGGATGGATGGATGCAATATAATATTATAATGAATGCATTTAAGACACAACTCTCCATAATTAAACATTTTGCACTAAGAAATATACAATTTCAGTCACTTTACAGGCTGATATTTACATCACCATTGTTGATTAGACATAAGTAATTCTTGTTCTAAATATTAAAATGTCAAATGTGTAAAAAAAAAACTTGCTTAAAAGAAATATATAACCAATGTCTGATTAACCGTACCCATTTCCTAGCCCAACAAATGTCATTAACCATAGGATATAAATAAAAAACATTATAAAATAAGTAAAACTGACTCTGGCTATGGCTCTAACACTAGTCTGAGTGCCCAGATTTGTCTAAATCTAAATGCACATGGCATAAGATGTGCTGATTCCATTGATCTAAAGGCAATGTTGGATAAAAGATTAATATCTTAATTTATTATATATATTTTTTGAGTTGGTATTCTATGTTTCAAACAAGAGCTGAGATGAGCTGAAACTAGCACATTTCATAGCTGCACCCAGTCGTGCCGTGTGCTTCTCGCAGGTTTGTTTTTCTTCCACTCATCCCACAATGCACCGCACCGCTGGAATGGCGATGTTGTCTATTGCCCCAGCTTTATAGAACAAACGCCCTGTGGCGTGTGTGGTGTGTGGTGCGTGGTGCGTGGTGCGGCGCGTGGCGCGTGGTGCGTGGGCTGGTGTGGGCGGTGGTGGGCTGGGCGTGCGTGGTGTGGTGGTGCGTGGCGCGTGGTGTGTGGTGCGTGGTGCGTGGCGCATGGCGCGTGGTGCATGGTGCGTGGTGCATGGTGCGTGGCGCGTGGTGCGTGGTGCGTGGGCGTGGTGCGTGGGTGGTGGTGTGCTGGTGCGTGGTTGTGGGCGTGTGCGTGGTGTGTGGTGCGGTGGTGCGTGCGCTGTGTGGTGCGTGGTGCGTGGTGGCATTGGTGCATGGAGTGTGGTGCGTGGGTGAGTGGTGCATGGTGCGTGGCATGCGCGTGGCTGGCGCGTGCGTATGTGGTCATGGTGCGTGGTGCGTGGCGCGTGTGGTGGCGGCAGGCGCGTGGCGCGTGGGCGCGTGGTGGTGCGTGGTGCGGTGTGTGGCGCATGGCGCGTGGCGAGGGCGCGTGGCTGTGGTGCGATGGCGCATGGCGCGTGTGGCGTGGCGCGTGGCGCGTGGCTGGCGCGTGGCGCGTGGCGCGTGGCGCGTGGCGGTGGGGCGGCGTGGCGCGTGGCGCGTGGCGCGTGGCGCGTGGCGCGTGGCGCGGCGCATGGCGCGTGGCGCGTGGCGCGTGGCCATGGCGCGTGGGCGTGGCGCATGGGCGTGGCGCGTGGCGCGTTGGCGCGTGGCGCGTGGCGCGTGGCGCGTGGCGCGTGGCGCGTGGCGCGTGGCGCGTGGCGCGTGGCGCTTGGCGTTGGCGGTGGACGTGTGGTGCGTTGCGCGTGTGTGCGTGGACGCGGCTCGGTGTGGCGAGGTGTGGCGCGTGGTGCGTGGCGCGTGGCGCGTGGGGGCGTGGGCGTGGTGCGTGGGTGCGCGTGGCCGTGGCGCGTGGCGCGTGGCGCGTGGCGCGTGGCGCGTGGGCCGTGGCGCGTGGCACATAGCACATGGCGCATCGCGCGTGGCATGTGGTGTGTGGCGCGTGGCGCATGGTGTGTGGCACGTGGTGTGTGGTGCGTGGTGCGTGGCGCGTGGTGCGTGGTGCATGGTGCGCGGCTTGGTGCGTGGTGCGTGGTGCATGGTGCATGTATGCTGCGGGGGCGTGCGGGGCGTGGCGTGGCGTGGCTGTGGCGTGGTGCATGGTGCGTGGTGCATGGTGGGTGGTGCATGGTGCGTGGTGCATGGTGTGTGGTGGGTGGTGTGTGGTGTGTGGTGCGTGGCGCGTGGTGTGTTTTTTTTTCCTTCGTCGCGAAAGAATTTCCGTTAGCTTACACCCCCACCCCCACGAAACCAGTTGTGTGTCTTCGAAGGGAAAGGGGTCAGGCAAGTGGGGGTGGGTGGGTGGCTGGGGGGACTGACACTCTCAGGGGGTGGGTGGGGGACGGACACTGCCGGGGGGTGGGGGGGTCGGAGGGGGGCATGAGGTTCGGAATGGGCGTGAGGGTGTGAGGTGAGTGGTTGGTTGCTTTTTGGAGGTTTAACTCCTGGCAACAGATAAGATCATACCAGGAGAGGTACCAACTTGTGACGGTGCACACTCATAACAACGTTACCTACAGTGTTGCCCCACTGGAAGACCAGGCTGCCAGTACCATGACCTGATATCCCACTCAGTCGCATGATCCTGACACTGAACCAACCAGTCTTTGCCCTATTGTAATAATGCAGTAGTGGGTATGTAGGCCTACATGTGTGTGAGTTGTGGGTATGTGGGTATGTAGCCTGGGGTGTGGGTGGGTTTGATGTTTCTCTGGGTGTATGGTTGTGTGGTTGTGGGTGGCGATGTGGTTGCGGGTGTGTGAGTATGTAGTTGGGGGTGTGGGTGGGTTTTATTTGGCTATGTAGTTGTGGGTGTGTGGGTATGTGCATGTGTAGGTATGTGGGTATGTGCTTACTGGTATCTGGGTAAATGGCTGTGGATTTATTTGTCTGTGGCTACGTGAATATGTGTACGTGGATGTGTGAGTGTGTGGGTATGTGGTTGTGGGGTATGTGATTGTCGGGGTGTGGGGGTGTGGGAGTGTCGGTATGTAGTTGTGGGGGTGTGGATATGTGGTCGTGGGGGTGTGGATATGTGGTTGTGGGTGTGTGGACGGGTATGTGGGTGTGGGTGGGTGGGTATGTGGTTGTCGGTGTGTGGGTGTGTGGATGGGTATGTGGGTGTGTGGGTATGTGGATTGTGGCCTCTGGGTGTGTGTATAAGTGAGTGGGTGGGTGGGTGGGATTATGGGTATGTGGGTGTGTGGGTATGTAACTGCTGGTCTGTGGGTAGGTGAGTGTGGGATTATGGGTGTGTGAGTGTGTGGGTGTGTAGGTGTGTGAGTGTATGGGTGTGTGGATATATTTCTGCTGGTGGGTAAGTATGTAAGTGTGTGGGATTGTGGGTGTATGGGTGTGTGGGTGTGTGGTTCTTTGTGGGTATGTGGCTCTGGGTGCCTGGATAGGTGTGGGCCATCATCCTGCCCACACTTTCACTTAGTTACACCCATTGACCGCACAATTAGAATAACAAGAAGAGGAGCCTCCACTCTGCTCAATGTACCACACCCCTCAACAAATAAATATATCGGAGCCCCAATCTACAAAGGTAGTGTCATGTGGAATGACCTCCCTATCAGAGTCAGAGAAACAGAAACAATAGTAGCCTTCAAAAATGCATATAGAGCCCACCTGGTTATTCAGGCCCTTGAACGACTACTGCAGTAATTACTAGCAAAGCCCTGAGCTCCTGCCCCCCTCCCAGCATCCTCGCTTGCTCTCTTGTGGGTTTTTTTCCCACTACCACCCACCCCAATGGCCCCCCCCCCCTCCCCTGCCACCACCCTTAACCATCATGAACAAACCAACAACACACCGAACATCCTACACAACTATCAATCTGTTTAAACACATTGAACATTACATAAGACAGACAAAATATCTTGTCAACTATAAACTTAGCTTGTTTTATAAGAGAAAACTGTAACCCACAACGATTGTTTGAGTTTCCCCGAGTATACATCTTCTACTCGGTGCTGCTCCCCATTTTTGCATGAACCGCAGTGACTGGTGCTGTACATTATACAGCAGGAGCCACTCCCTTAATTCTACAGGATCGGTGATGTGACTAATACAACACTGACCAAACTTAGTTTATTTAGAATGTCAATTCCAATAGTAAGATGGCCGGAAGACCAGTGCTCGGCACTGACAAATGTCATATTCAGATGAATAAATACTTTACCAACAAAAAACAAACAAAAAAACATGCGTAACCCCACAGACACAGAGACACACAGACACACAATGGCGCACAATGGCGCAGATTCACACAGTCACACACACACAAACACACATGCACACCCACAGTCGCGAGTTCATGGGCACCCATCTTCACCAATCGGGTGGAAGGTAGGGAGTTCAAATCCTAGCTGAGTCAAACCAATGACTTTAAAAATTGATACTTGTCACTACATAGCCTGATGCTTGGCATTAATCGGATAGGTCAAGGACTGGTTCGCATTGGGCGTGGATTTGGAGGTGTTGGAGGATGCCAAAGTCCCAGAACATCCCCCGTGGTCGTTGAGAAAGCCATCGGTTATCCTCCGACTCACGGAACTGAGGAAGTCTGGGACACATCCACTCGAGTACCAAGGACTGCATGCAGAGATTCAAGGCCAGTTTGCAGACCACCTCTCCATATACACTGATGGTTCGAAAGACCAAAGCCGGGTAGCTGCTGCAGCAGTCTGTTGATGGGAAAAATTTGGTGTACGTTTGCCCGATCAGAGCTCCATTTTCACTGCAGAAGCCCGAACACTCCTTCTCGCTTTGGAGTGTATCGAGGTATCCAACCACACTAACTATGTTATATACAGTGATTTGTTCTCTTGCCTCCTGGCTGTTGCTGGACTGAAAACGAATTACCCTATTCTAGCAACGGTCATCGGGCTGCGAAGAAGACCCTGAACTGTGATCTTGAACCATGTCTGATCCCTCACTCTGATCTGAAACCCCTAATATCCACCCACATAAAATCCAAATGGCAACATGAGTGGGATGAAAACATTAATAAACTTAAAGAAATTGAACCATCTGTGGGAAAGCCACCACAGACTCATGCGGGAGGTCGGCGGGACCAAGTGGTCCTTAGCCGCTGCCGTATTGGCCACTCGTGGCTTACACATGCTTTTCTGCTCAAGGGGGAACCTCCCCCTGAATGTATTGGGTGTCAGTCCCCACTGACACTCAAACACATTTTACTAAGTTGCGTTGATTTTTTGGCCCTGCGCCAACAGTTCTACACTGCAGACAGTATGCATGACCTTTTTACTAAGGTAAAACAGGAAAACATTTTAGCCTTTTTGAGGGCAGCTGGACTGTACCACCTCATATAGTTTACTAAATAGATTCTATCAATTATTAATAAAACTTTTCTTTTCAAATTTCCCTTGACCACAAATATATGATTGTGAGCTTTCTAATTTAATGAGTGTCTATTGGCACATAATTGATTGTCTGCTTTTACATGTAAAAGCGATGGTTTGAACAAAAAACAAACATTTCTCGCCGTGAATATGGCCTATGCTGCCGACACGGCGTAAAGCAACCACCAATCAATCAATCAATCAATCGGTTCGCACAATATCAGGATAATTGGACTGTGTGGGATATCGGGTCATGGTGTCGATGGCCTAATTTCCCAGTGGGGCAGCACTATAAATTTGCCATGAGTGCCCACTGTCACAAGTCGGTACCCGTCCTGATATCGCCTTCGATGTTGCCAAGATGTAAAACTTTGACAACCAAAAAACCTTAAGGATTGTTGGGCCACCACTGTTAACTTTAAACCAGTGCAGGAGAGGGAGTGGGAGTTTGAGAAGGAGACGGGGAATTGTGTGAGGTATTAACTACTTATGCAAGTATTATTCATGTATGTAATTCTCCTGCTTTCTTATTACGTTTCTATTATCTGCACCTACTCCTGCAACCTCGTTTTGATATGTTCTTGGGTAGTTGGGTTACTTTAGGTGGAGGTGCAGCCTGGAGAGCTGGCAGTCCGCCCTCAAGCAGCTCCCGTAATTCCCCTCCTGCCCTCCAGGTAAGCGCATTGCCTGAGAAGGAGTTGGGGAAGGAAATGGTGGAGGGGGGGAGGGGGGAAGTGAAGGGGAAGGCGGTAGGGAAGGGGGCGAGGAAGGTGGAGATGACAGAGGAGTAGGAGGAGGCGACGAGGAAGGCGAGGAAGGTCACAGTAACAAGGGAGGAGGGGCGAAAGGAAGAGGAGGTGGGAGAGGAAGGGAAGAAGGAGATGGAGGGAGAATGGAAGGGAAGAGGAAGGTGGAGGGAGGAAGAGGAAGGAGGAGGTGAAGGGAGAATGGAAGGGAAGGAAGGAAGAGGAAGGTGGGGAGGGAGGAAGAGGAAGGAGGAGGAGTGAAGGGAGAATGGAAGGGAGGAGGAAGGTGGGGGAGGAAGAGGAAGGAGGAGATGAAGGGAGATTGGAAGGGAAGAGGAAGGTGGGGGAGGAAGAGGAAGGAGGAGATGAAGGGAGAATGGAAGGGAAGAGGAAGGTGGGAGAGGAAGAGGAAGGAAGAGATGAAGGGAGAATGGAAGGGAAGAGGAAGATGGGAGAGGAAGAGGAAGGAGAAGATGAAGGGAGAATGGAAGGGAAGAGCAAGGTGGAAGAGGAAGAGGAAGGAGGAGATGAAGGGTGAATGGAAGGGAAGAGGAAGATGGAAGAGGAGAGGAAGGAGGAAATGAAGGGAGAATGGAAGGAAGAGGAAGGTGGGAGAGGAAGAGGAAGGAAGAGATGAAGGGGGAATGGAAGGTAAGAGGAACGTGGGGGGGAGGAAAGGAAGAGGAAGGAGGAGATGAAGGGAGAATGGAGGGAAGAGGAAGGTGGGGAGGAAGAGGAAGGAGGAGGATGAAGGGAGAAATGGAAGGGAAGAGGAGGAGAGGGGAGGAAGAGAAAGGAGGAGATGAAGGGAGAATGGAAGGGAAGAGGAAGGTGGGGAGAGGAAGAGGAAGGAAGAGATGAAGGGAGAATGGAAGGGAAGAGGAAGGTGGGAGAGGAAGAGGAAGGAGGAGCTGAAGGGAGAATGGAAGGGAAGGGGAAGGTGGGAGAGGAAGAGGAAGGAAGAGATGAAGGGAGAATGGAAGGGAAGAGGAAGGAGGAGCTGAAGGGAGAATGGAAGGGAAGAGGAAGGTGGGGGGGAGGAAGAGGGAAGGAGGAGATGAAGGGAGAATGGAAGGGAGAATGGAAGGGAAGAGGCCTATTGACTTGTCTCAAACCAGGAGGAGGTGTGAGGAGTGGGTTCGAGGCCTATTCAATCAATCAATAGGATACAGCTATAATAGGCCTTGGACCTGTTAGCCGCTCTTAATTAATAGAAATGGAGACAGTTCTTCAGATGTGGTCGATCGTAGCAACTGTCACTGGCTCCAAGATATATGTAATGCTTGACCAGTATGCATCCAGTCGGGACTTGAAACAGTTCACCGACTCTGCTGCTACGACACTCTCCGGCAGGTCATTCCACAGGTCAACCACCCTAAAGCCGAAAAAGTTGTGTCGCAGGTCCAGTCTGGAGTACCGCTTCCTCAGCTTCAGGGAGTGCCCTCTGGTCCTGGTGTTGGAGTCTCTGATAAGGGGGCCGCCTGTCTTGTAGATACCATGGAGATATTTGAGTACTTCAATCATATCCCCCCAGGCCCGTCTGTAGTACATGCTTGGGATCTTCAAACAACGCATACGTTGTTCATAGGGTATTGCATCGAATCCATGTACAAGCTTCGTTGCCCTTCTTTGGATCCTCTCAATTGACTCAGCATCCTTCCTGTAGAGTGGTGACCATACAACATTTCCATATTCCAAAAGTGGATGTGCAAGGGATGTGTACAGTCTGCGTACAACATCCTCGTCTAGGTATGTGTATGATCTTCGAATGATAGCCAGTATTCCATTAGCTCTGTTGGCGGCTTCCTGGATGTGGTCGCTGAATGTCAGTTTGTTGTCCACCTTGACACCCAAGTCCTTTTCTATCATTGTTTCGGAGAGCGGAACATTATTGCCTTGTCTCAAACCAGGAGGAGCCGTGAGGAGGGGGTTCGAGGCCTATTGACATGTCTCAAACCAGGAGGAGGTGCGGGAAGGGGGTTCGAGGCTATTGCCTTGTCTCAAACCAGGATTTATTGGGAGCAGACGCAGCAATAAAGCTAATGCTGAATCGAGTCCCTACCCATACTGCATTTTTCGCCGGAATCGGAGCATTAAGTTGGTGGTATCAACGCTTTTCCATTCCGCGCATGCGCCTTTATTACACACGCGGGGTGAGGGTGGCGGGGGTTAGTGGGCTGGGGAGGGTGGGGGTGGCGGGGGTCAGGGGGCTGGGGAGGGTGGTGGTGGTGGTGGTGGTGGTGGTGGTGGTGGTGGTGGTGGTGGTAGTGGTGGTGGTTGGGCAGTGGCAGGCCTCGCTCGGTGCCGAACGGGTTCTAAACATGCCGACATCCTTGCAGTTTCCAGCAATCGCTAAGCTGGCGTTTTGCACATTTGTTTGTTTAGGTTTGTTTGTTTGCTTGTAAATAATATGAAAACAAGTCCTGTCATGAACTCGTGTGTAAATATCAGGCTAAATAAACCATTATTAAAATAATATATATATATATATATATGAAGGATTTGCATAATTTTGCAAACACAAATTGAGAGCTGGAGTTGTTTTTTTCCTTCCCATATTGGTTCCATTCCCTCTGGTTCCAGGATATTTAGACAGTGTTAATCTTTCTTCACTCACCTCTCGCCTTCCCTCCCTCACCTCGCCTCTCCTCACTCATCTCTCGCCTATCCCTCGCCCCTCCCTCACCTCGCCTTTCCTCCCTCACCTCTCCCCTCTCCCTCGCCTCTCCCTCACCTCTCCCTCACCTCTCCCTCACCTCTCACCCCTCCCTGACCTCTCACCCACCTCTCGCCTCTCCTCCCTCACCTGTCGCTCTCCCCCTCCCTTGCCTCTCCCTCACCTCTCACCTCTCCTCACCTCTCACCCTCCTCCCTCACCTCGCCTTTCCTCCTCACTTCTCACCCCTCCCTCACCTCTCCCTCACCTCTCACCCCTCTCTCCTCTCATCCTCTCCCTCTCCTCCCTCACCTCGCCTCTCCTCCCTCATTCTACCTTCCTCACCTCTCCCTCACCTCTCACCCCTCTCTCCCTCACCTCTTCCCTCACATCTCCTCCCTCACCTGCCTCTCCTCCCTCGCTTCTCACCCCTCCCTCACTCTCCCTCACCTCTCACCCCTCTCTTCTCACCTCTCCTCCCTCACCTCGCCTCTCCTCCCTCACTTCTCCCCCTCCCTCACCTCTCCTCACCTCTCACCCCTCTCTCCCTCTCCTCTTCCTCACCTCTCCTCACTCACCTCGCCTCTCCTCCCTCACCTTGCCTCTCCTCTCACCCCTCCCTCACCTCTCACCTCTCCTCCCTCACGTCGCCTGTCCTCTCACCCCTCCCTCACCTCTCACCTCTCCTCCCTCACCTCGCCTCTCCTCCCTCACCTCTCCCTCACCTCTCGCTCCGACTTGTGACGGCGCACACTGATGGCGACTTCATAGTGTTGTCCCACTAAGTCACATTTTGTTTGTGTTTAATGTGGTGTTTTCATCTGACTATGTAGATTTAATTCATCCATCGCCTCCTAATGAGGGTTCGTCTGCCACTTCCGGCTGCTTCCCGCCAAAACCTCGACGCTGGCAGGAACTGTCGGACAGTTGGACGTTGTTGTTCATCTGAACTCGGTCAGCTTGTGCCGTCCTGATATGACCTTAGATGTTGCTAGGACGTAAAACAACAACAAACAAACAAACAGCTTGTGCCGTGACTTCTATTCGGGATGAAACGGGGGTGGAAAAAGGGGCGGGGGGGGGGGGGGGGGGGGAGCGGAGGGGGAGGGAGGAGAAGGAGGGGAGGAGGGGAGATGGGGGGGGGGGGGGAGTGGATAGGGTATGGAATGAAGGGGGCGAGGGGCGGTAGGGCGAGGAGGGGGGATGCGAGGGGAGGGAGGGGGAGAGGGAGGGGCGAGCGGGAGGGAGGAGAAGGGGTAGGAGGGGAGGAGGGGAGGGGGAGGGGGCGGAGAGATGCGGGGAGGAGGAGGGGGAAAGGGGGGTGAGGGGGAGGGAGGAGAGGAGGGGAGGAGGGGGGAGGGGGGGAAGGGGGAGGAGGGGGAGGGGGGAGGAGGGGAAAGGGAGCGGAATGAGGGCAGTGGGAGGGGGAGGAGGATCGGAGAAGCCGGAGGGAGGAAATGGGGGAGGCGGGGGTAAGAGGATGGGGAGGGGAAGGGGGAGGGCAGGAAGAGGAAGGGGGAGTGGGGGAGTGGGGGAAGGGGGAGGGGGGAGGATGGGGAGGAGGGGAAGAGGAGGGTGGAGGAATGGGGAGATGGGGGGATTGTTTGTTTGTTTGTTTGTTTCTTGTTGTTTTACGTCCTAGTAACATCTAAGGTCATATCAGGACGGGGGAGGAGGGGGGAAGAGGGGGAGGAGGGGTGAAGGGGGGAGGACGGGGAGAAGGGAGGAGGAGGGGGGAGGAGAGGGGAATGCTGGCAGCATGCCAATAGTGTGAGCGTGTTCCAAATGCAGATCGGTAACATCGCATAATACCTGAGGACGTGATGGCAGCCTCACAAATTAGCGTCGTCTGCTGCAGCTAAATGTCGTTTTCTGTAGCTAAATGTCGGCTGAATCACTATCAGCTAAATATCATCGGTTGTAGCTAATTGTCGTCTGATGCAGCTAATTGTCATCCGCGACAGTTAAATATTGTCTGCTACATTTAAATGTCGTCTGATACAGCTAAATGTCATCTGCTACAGCTAAATGTCATCTAATACAGTTAAATGTCATGTAGCAGCTAAATGACATCTGCTACAGTTAAATATCGTCTGATACAGCTAAATGTCATATGCTACAGCTAAATGTCATCTGCTACAGTTAAATATCTGATGCAGCTAATTGTTGTCTGCTACAGCTAATTGTTGTCTGCTACAGCTAAATGTCGTCTGTATCAGCTAAATATCATCAGTTGTAGCTAAATGTCGTCTGATGCAGCTAATTGTCGTCTGTTACAGCTAAATGTCGTCTGCTACAGCTAAATGTCACGTTGCTATACTTAAATGGCGTCTCTAGCAGCTAACTGTCGTCTGCTGGCATTACATGTCTTTCTTTGGCAAATACATTTCAGGTGTTTTATTTCTATTATATAAGAGCAGCGCTTGCCCTCAAATAAAAAGTTGTAAATGCTCGTAAATCCAACATGGCGTTTATGTATGTGTGTGAGGAGGGGGGGGGGGGGGGTGCTGGAGGGAGGGGCTTCAAAATGAGAGTTGACGTGTATTAAGGTCCACATGTTTGAGGAACACGGTTGACCTTGCAAAGTAATTGTTATTATTTCAAATAGAGCTAAAGTTACATAGTCCGATGAAGGATCAAATTTTCAAAACCAAAACAATTATCCAGATTTGATTCTACATATCTAACTTAGATACTGATGCACTTATTAAGCATTTGTTGCCACACAGAAAGGCATACTAAGAAAGTTTAATGGAACCTGTTACTGCAGACGCCCATGGTTTCAAACTAAAGCTAAGATTGGTATACGGCATGCAGGATGCGGCATGCGGCATGCGAATGTCATATATGCGGCGTAGATATATGCGAACCCCCAACATTTGTTGGGGTTTTTCCTCCAAATTTGTGAAGGAACAGTATTGGTTTCTATGGCAAACGCAGCAGCATTCGCATTCGCATGCCGCACCGATGGCTACAGGGACCGATTCAGTTGCCGCATTCACATTCGCATTCGCATTCGCATTCGGAGGCATGGAAGCACCCTTATTCACTTAGATGCTTTTCCATTTTTTGCCGCATTCGCATTCGCATGCCGCATGCCGCATACCGCGTGTAAGGAATGCTAGCTTAAAGTCAGGTAGATTATCGCAATCAATTCAATGTCTATGACATGCAGTAGATAGCTACACAACAACTGAAAGTGATAAAAACAAGGGGAGTCACAAGACTATTACTGTCTAGTGGCGAAAACAAGTCATTAGACTTAACTGTTGTGGGAAACATAAATAGACCCATTACCCCCCCCCCCCCCTCCAAAAAAAAGTTAAATGTATTTATCTCAGAAAAATGGCAGAAACTCAAAACCATCGGACTTTAATATCTTCCGCGACCATAGCACGGAATGGATGGAAAGGCACCCAGCTAAAACCTCATTTGCGACATATCAAAGTCGGTAAGGATACTCTCTAGGATAGCACAGGCAACAGCAGCATTGCCGAGGCTGAAACTACAGTAAAATATCTCTAAATCGACCGACCATTGGACTGACTTTAAATGGTCCATTTAGGGAGGTGATCGGTTTAAGGAGTTCTTTTCATCGTTACAATGGTGGACGGACGATTGTTTGGGACCCAACAAAAGCAATCGATATAGGGGAGTGGTCAATCTGTGGAGGTGGTCGGTTAGAGAGGTCTTACTGGAGTTTGGATTGATAAAAGAGTATCTGCAGAGTTGGGTATCGTTGTCAACTAAATACCTATTTATTATTCATTCACACTGAGAAAAAACTGTTGTCCTCCCCCCTCCCCCACCTCCACACCCCGCCCCTTCTCCCCACACTCTCCACCCTTCACCCTCCGCTCCCCGCCTTCGCCCTTCGACCCAGATTATCCACCCTTCACCCTCCGCCCCCTGCCCTCCGCCCCCTGCGATCCGCCCCCGCCCCGCCCCTTCTCCCCACACTCTCCACCCTTCGGCCTCCGCCCTTCTCCCCACACCCTCCGCCCTTCGCCCTTCGCCCTTCGCCCTTCGCCCTCCACCCTTCGCCCTCCGCCCCCGCCCCTGTCCCACGCCCACACCTCCTGTGTTCACCTGCCTCCTACCTCTGATCCCCTATGCTCACTTTACATAACTCGTTTTTTCTAATCGAACTACACTCGATGAAGTTATTGCACCCCCCTAGAACGCAGTCCAGGTGGGGCGGAGGGGGCGGGGGCTGGGGGGCGGGGGTGGGGCGGGGCGGTGTCTTGTCAACACCGGGGTTCAGCAGCCATATTTCAACATGACGACGTTATCAGACTCCTTCACAGAGACAGAGTAACAGAGAGACAGACATAGAGACAGCCCCGCAGGGCATTGTGGGTAATCTAATTAAGCCCCAGTCACACTAGGCATGCGACAAGTTAGCAACCTGTTGCGACCAAAAAAATACCAGTCATCGATGAGCTCTTTACGACCAAAGCCACATATTTTTTTAATGCAAGGAAAGAAGGGTTGGTTACGACAGCGAGATAGGTTGGCCATCGGTAAGCAATGGGTGGCAATCAGATGAAAATTGGGAGACGATCAGTTGGTGATTGGGTGGCGATCGGTTGGTGATTGGTTGGCAATTGTTTGGTGATCGGCTAATGCTTGGTTGGCGATTGGTTATCGATTGGTTGGTGATCAGTTGGCGATCAGTTGGTGATCGGTTGGTTATCTGTTGGTGATCGGTTGGCAATCGGTTGGGGATTGGTTGGTGCTCGGTTGGCAATTGGGAAGCGAGTGGTCGGTGACTGATTTGAGACTGGTTGGGGACTGACTGACTTACAATCAGTTTGCGACTGATCGGCGTTCGATTGCAGATCAGTCGCAAACCAATCTCTAACTACACATGCAGTCCTCAACCACTCACCGAACACTCACTAAACTATCGCCAACCTCCCACCAATCCATTGCCAACCAATCGCCAATCCATCGCCAAGTGGTCGCAGGTGGTTGCAGCAGTGCCACGGTAGTCGAATAGTCGGCAATCAAACGGCGAACAATCGCTAACAATCGGAAAACAGTCGGCAAACAATCACCGAACAGTCGGCGAACAGTCAGCGAACAATCGGCAAACAATCGGCGATCAATCGGCGATCAGTTGGCAAACAATCGGCAAACAGTCGGCAAACAATCCGCGAACAGTCGGCGAACAGTCGGCGAACAATCGGCAAACAATCGGCAAACAGTCGGCAAACAATCGGCAAACAATCCACGATCAACGGGGGATCAGTCCCTTTTTGGGTGGTGTCGCAAAAGGTTGCAAAGTTGTCGCAAGCCCTAGTATGACTGGGGTATATAAGATTCCCGCAGCAGACGACACCTCGGTCCGTACCAGACGCCGCGTCCCGTTTCCATGCAACGCCTCGGTTGGCTGCGGGTATCATATTGCCAGCTCTATTACAGAGTATGGCACGGTTCGGCTCCTTCTGGGGGCGGGACGTAGCTCAGGCGGTAGAGTGTCCCCCTGTGAAGGTGTGGGTCATCCTATCGATCCTGCTCAGTGGACACATTTGCAGTTTGGGTTATTTTCTGTTCCAACCAGTGGTCCACAACTGGTTCATCAAAGGCTGTGGTATCTGCTGTCCTGTCTGTGGGAAAGTGTTTATAAAAGACCCCTTGCTGCTTATCGGCAAGAGTAGCCTATATGGCGGCAGCGGGTTTCCTCCAAAGAAATATGCCAGAATGACCATATGTTTGACGTCCAATAGCCGGTGATAGGAAAATCAAGATGCTCTAGAGGCATCGTTAAATAAAACAAGCTTTCCTTTTCCTTTTGGTTCGGCTACTTCAGTCACGGTGCCGTGACATATTGCCATGCTATATTGCCCAGTATGGCACAGATCGGATCCTTCACTCGGAGTTTCTCTCCTTGCTCACTCGCAAATCCGCAATGAAACCAACCCCAACTGAACCTGGTAAAGTCAAACAGAATTCAACAGGGATTCAATTATAGAA
Source organism: Branchipolynoe longqiensis (assembly GCA_030323885.1). Classification (NCBI taxonomy): domain Eukaryota; kingdom Metazoa; phylum Annelida; class Polychaeta; order Phyllodocida; family Polynoidae; genus Branchipolynoe; species Branchipolynoe longqiensis. The sequence goes on along the minus strand of CM059196.1, from coordinate 11,214,905 downwards.
AGGAGTTTGGGGCCTGGTGTGGGAGTGGAGGGGTCTTACATTGCGAGACACGATGTTTGTGGGCAAACATAGGTGTTTTACCTGTGTGTTTTATGGAGTTTTACATCCGGGCAACATCTACGGTCATATTAGGATAGGTACCGACTTGTGACAGTGCACACTAATGAAGCATAGTGAGCAGGGCGTGGTTGGCCCACCAGTACCAAGAAACCATGGTGGCGGCACCACCGTAGCCCTAGAGTCCCACAGGTTTTTTTTGTTTTTTTTCTTGAAGACTTATACTGCCGATCATGGATAAGTTTGAATAGACTTGTTTTCGCCATTAGACAGTTTGTAGATAGAAAGCCTGAGCCTACACTTTTACCGACCCAATGGATTTCTAACCTCCCACACCACATAGACATGGTATGAGAGCAACTGGCCTTTGATGACGCTGTAAGTTATAGACAGCGGTGGAAATCCAAATTGGCAGAGGTGGGGGCATGGGGAATCGAACCACTGACCTTCAGATTAGGAGTTCGACCTACAAAAAAGTCAGACACCCTAACCACTCCGCCACAGAGAACACAACCAATAGCAGATTGGTTAATAATTAATCTCCCCGAGAGAGTGCCGCTGGTAACTTGCAAAAGCCAGCAGCACTTCAACACTTTTGCAGGCAGCTTTCATGCATACCATCAAGAGTACCTGAAGCTGAGAAACATTAAGACCGACTCATGGATGCAACTCTCACAGCAGAGAGCTAAATGGAGAGTGGCAGTCAAGTAATGAAAGCTGTCTTTGTCGCATCGGGACCGACAGCATGATGATGATGATGTATATCATAATATATATCATAATATATATCATAATATACATCATGATATATATCATAATATATATCATAATATATATCATATTATATCCTAATATAAATCATAATATATATCATAATATATCAATAATAATATATACATCATTATACGCAGTAAAATCTCCCTACCAGACTGTAATGATGTGAATACATACATAACACCGACCACCTCTACAGATCGACCACTCCCTTATACCGATCGCTTTATTTGGGTCCTAACAATACCATTGTAGCCATATTCTAACTCCCTAAACCGACCACCTCTCTAAATGGACCACATAAAGTTGGTCCCAACGTCTGTCGAATTAGAGAGGTTTTACTGTATATTTATAATAGTAATATATCACAGGTAATATATATCATAGGATATGAAAGTATATATATCATAATATATATAATAATATGCATACTATAATATGCATATCATAATATATATATATCTCAGGAAATATATATCATAATATATATCATAGGAAATATATATCATACTACATCTATAATAGTGTCGTGGGGGTGATGAAAATGGGAAATATCGTGCCTAGAGCGGGACTCGAACCCACATCTCTTTGCATTCCAGGCCATTGTGCTAACCATTACACCACCTAGGCTCCCTGATATCAACACACTACCCACGCCTACCTGTCTATGTGGCTACTTGCCTGAGAGGTCAGTGCAGACCACTACACTCGTCCCCCTGGAATTGTAAGTCTTTTAATGCTTACAATTACATACATACAGGCAATGCAATGCACTTACATACACAGGGTAGGTTCAACAACTATACAGCGCGTAGCTTGTACAGGATCATGGTCACGGCAACCAGTGTCGTGGGGGTGATGAAAATGGGAAATATCGTGCCTAGAGCGGGACTCGAACCCACATCTCTTTGCATTCCGGGCCAGTGTGCTAACCATTACACCACCTAGGCTCCCTGATATCATCACACTACCCACGCCTACCTGTCTATGTGGCTACTTGCCTGAGAGGTCAGTGCAGACCACTACAATAGCAATACATCACAGATAATATATATCATAGTAAATCTATCATAGTAATATATCACATTACATCATGGTAATATATCTCATATAATAAATATCATAGCATATATCAGAGTAGCATATCACAAATCCTATATATATAGTATATATATATATATATCATAGTAAAAAGGTCTGACACCACAGATTTTTAACAGTAACATGCTCTATTAAAGTTGCATAGTCCGATTGTTTTGAGTTTCTCTCATTTTCTGAGATAAACATATTAGGTTGATCATTATAAGCTACCTTACTTTACTTTGAAGTAACTGTTATTTTAAATAGCTAACTTTTGAGATATTTGAAATTCAAACGTCATTAATTAATTTTGACAAGCTTGCCAAAACTCTACCATCATAGGTTTCTGCAGAAACAGGTTCTATTAAATTGACACAGTATTCCCTTCTATATGACGACAACTGGTTAGTTTAATAAGTGCAGCAGTATCTAAGTTAGATAGTTAGAATCAAATCTGGATAATTGTTTTGGTTTTGAAAATTTGAAATTTCCATCTGACCATGCAGCTTTAAATCGATTTACTTTTCTCTTCTATTTAGCAACAACTGCTTAATAAGCGCACCACCACTAATTCAGTTGGATATATATAAGATCAAGTCTAGATAGGTGCTTGAGTTGTTGCTTTACAGGGATGCTTTCATTAGACTATGCAGCTTTAAATATGGTTTCGAGTTACTGCTATATTTCTTAGGAAAGGACATTATAATCTACTTACTTTGTTTACTGAACACGGTGGCCAAACCGGTTAGACTAGAGCGTAGGCTTTCCATGTAGAGAGTCAGGATTTTGAATCCAGGCAGAGTCAAACTAATGATTTACAAAATTGATACTTGATGCTACCTGATGAGGCATAGTTGATAAGGAATAGTTTGAAAAATATCAACTCCTCTTGGTTATGTTCATCATCATCATCATCATCAACCCGTTAACCACGAGGGTCTTTGGGGCACCGCAGATGACTTAGCAACCAGTTTTCTCCATTGCCCCTCAGTTTTCCACGGCCCTCTGGGACTTGCTGAACTCTAGGCACTGTCCATTCCGTGATGTTGTCGTTCCCGCCTCTTCTTTTATCCGCCTTGTCTTCTTCCTCCCCCTTTCACTGTGCCTTCCAAGATGGCTATGTTAGTGAACCTTTAACCATGCAGAAATATCCCACCTGTGTCAGCTAGCCATAAATATCAGCACTTTTGTCCAAAAGGCAACGAAGCGTGACCTCAGGAGGTGTATCTTGACAGGCATACGGTAACATGATCCAGCTATGATTCAGAAACGCCTGTCAGGCAAAGTATGCGCAGCCAGCAATGCTTAATTCTTTGCACCCATTCGCGTCAACACCTACTCTCCACAACCAGTCCTGATATGACCTTAGATGTTGGCAGGACACAAAACCCCAACAAACAAACATCAGAAACGCCTGTTAGGCAAAGTACGCTCAACCAACAATGCTTAATTCTCTGCACCCATTCGCGTCAACACCTACTCTCCGCAACCAGTCCTGATATGACCTTAGATGTTGGCAGGACACAAAACCCCAACAAACAACCATCAGAAACGCCTGTCAGGCAAAGTATGCGCAGCCAGCAAGGCTTAATTTTCTGCACCCACTGACATTAACACCTACTTTCACCACCCCTCCTGATATGACCTTAGATGTTGACAGGACATAAAACCCCATTAAACAAATATCAGAAACGTCTGTCAGGCAAAGTACGCTGAACCAACAATGCTTAATTCCCATTCGCGTCAACACCTACTCTCCGCAACCCGTCCTGATATGACCTCAGACGTTGGCAAGACACAAAACCCCAACAAACAAACATCAGAAACGCCTGTCAGGCAAAGTACGCGCATCCAGCAATGTTTAATTATCTGCACCCATTCGGGTCAACACATACTTTCACCATTCCGTCCTGATATGACCTTAGATGTTGACAGGACATAAAACCTCATGAAGCAAGCATCAGAAACGCCTGTCAGCAAAGTATGTGCATCCAGCAATGTTTAATTCTCTGCACCAATTTGTGTCGATACCTACTTTCACCATTCCATCCTGATGTGACCTTAGATGTTGCCAGGAGTATAACCCCAACAAACAACATCAGTTTAAGAAGGGTGAAGAGGGACATGCTGGTTGCTACTGTAGTAGTCTGCATTGACCTCTCAGGCAAGGATCCAAATAGACAGGTAGGCATGGGTAAGGTTGTGACATCAGGGAGCCTAGGTGGTGTAAGTGGTTAGCACACTCGCCCGGAATGCAAGATTAGCATTATTTGTGGTATTCTCAATGGCAGAGTGGTTAGAGTGTCTGACTTTTTTCTAGGTCGGACTCCTAACCTGAAGGTTGGTGGTTCGATTCCCCATGCCCTCACCTCTGCCAATTTGGATTTCCACCGCTGCGCATAACTTACAGCATCATCAAAGGCCGGTTGCTCTCATACCATGTCTATGTGGTGTGGGAGGTAACAAAATCCCTTGGGTCGGTAAAAGTGTAGGCTCAGGTTTTCTATCGACCAACTGTCTAATGGTGAAAACAAGTCTATTCAGACTTATCCATGATAGGCAGTATAAATCTTCAAGAACAAAAAAAAAAAATCCCTTGGGTTGGTAAATGTGTAGGCTCGGGCTTTCTATCGACCAACTGTCTAATGGTGAAAACAAATGTATTCAGACTTAGTTATCCATGATAGGCAGTATAAATCTTCAAGAAAAAAAAAGAGATGTGGGTTCGATTCCCACTGTAGGCGCAATATTTCCCATTTTCATGACAAGCAGTGCACCAGTATCTAAGTTGGGTAGGTAGGATCATATCTAGGCGAGTGCGCTTCGGTTAAACAAAAATTAATATTTTCATCGGACTATGTAGTTTACAACTTGAGGGTGACCCTGGGTAGTGACTGTGGGGAGTCCTCGTAAACCCCCAAACCAGCAGACCATGACTGATCTACCACAGTTAATGGTTTTATAGGGGGAAGGGCAAGAAAATGTCAGACATATTGTAGCCAGCAGATAACTGATAGTCACCTCAGTCAAAAGGTGTCTGGCAGGCATTATGCCACTATATTGTTGATAGTTGCTTCAGTCGGAAGGTGTCTGGCAGGCATTACGCCACTATATTGTTGATAGTCACTTCAGTCGGGAGATGTCTGGTAGGAATTATGCCACTACATTGTTGATAGTCGCTTCAATTGGAAGGTGTCTGGCAGGCATTAGACCACTATATTGTTGACAGTCACTTCATTTGGGTGGTGTCTTGCAGGCATGAGACCACCACACTGCTGATAGTTGCTTCAGTCGGAAGGTGTCTGGCAGGCATTACACCACTATATTGTTGACAGTCACTTCAGTTGGATGGTGTGTTGTAGGCATAATGCCACCACACTGCTGGTAGGCGCTTCAGTCGGAAGGTGTCTGGCAGGCATAACACCACCACACTGCTGATAGTTGCTTCAGTCGGAAGGTGTCCAGCAGGCATGAGGCCACCACACTGCTGATAGTTGATTCAGTTGGAAGTTGTCTGGCAGGTATTAGGCCACTTCAGCGTTGATAGTTCCTTCAGTCGGAAGGTGTCTGGCAGGCATAACGCCACCACACTGATGATAGTTGCTTCAGTCGGAAGGTGTCCAGCAAGCATGAGACCACCACACTGCTGATAGTTGATTCACTTGGTAGGTATCCAGCAGACTTAAGCATATCCTCAACATATTAACCTTCAGTTGGCATACCCTCAGGACACTCTGACCACATCTCAACGAACCCCAACAAACAATCTACACACCTCACCACACCATTCCACACCTCACAACACCAGTCCACACTTCACCACACCGCACCACACCCTCACCACACCTCATTATATCTCACCCTATTTTAGCACACCTCATCAAACCTCCCTACATCTCAGGAAACCTGAACACACTTCACCATGGCTCAACACAGCTCAATACATGTCAATGCATATCAGCACACATCAGCACACATCAGCACACATCAGCACACATCAACACACATCAGCACACAACAATACACCTCATTGCACCTTCACTATTACTTCAGTAACATGACAAGGTCTGGTTGGCTTAATTTCAGAATATAATGTGACTAAAGCTGCGTTTACACGGGCGAGTTGAAACGCCCCAGCTGGAACCAGTTGCCTAGTTCGTTTTAAATGTGTCCGTGTAAACGCGGCACTGCGGCGTTTTAGGGCTTAACCGTTTCGGCTGGAACGTTCCGCGTATACCACCTAATCAGGTGGTCTACAGGAAACGTTTCAGCTGGTTCCCGGGCGGCGATAGTGTACAATAGCGGTGCTCGCCGGATACAGGCTCAGCTGTAACTTTACACTGGTGCCCAGCTGTGTTATGGACCGAATAGAACGAAATCTATTGAATGCGGTCATATGTAACAGAATTACATACTCAAATGATGAAATTTAATTAAATTAACCCTAAATTCCAAGTGATATTAACGTAGCAGCTACATCGGCGTCGAATCGACGAGTGTAAACAAAACAAATAGCAGTGCTCGCCGGCAACAGGGGGAGAATCCGCGCATGCGCAGAAGCCACGACACGTCTGAAAATACGATACCGTGTAAATGCGCCACGAGAACGTTTCAGGTAGAACGCTTTGTCTTGAATCGTTTTACTTTTGCCCGTGTAAACGCAGCTTAAGTGGGATATCGGGTCATAGTGTCAGGTGTGTTGTATCCCAGTAGGGCATAACTATTAAAGTCATCAGGAGCATGCACTGCCACAAGTTGATGGTGGTGGTCAGTCCGTCCGGACATGTTCATCCTATCGGCAATATTCATGACTGTTCCTCTTCGTCACCAGCATTCACGATCCCTAACCTGTTGAATTAGTATAGGCATCCTTCTTATGCTAGTCAGCTGCCCCACACCGTCAAACCATTGAGTTTGAGGTCGTCCTCTATGTCGTTTGCCGTCTATCATCCCAGTCATTATGGTTTTCTCCATACTGTCCTGCTCCTTTCTAGCAATGTGACCAAAGTATCGCAGCCACACCATGTAAACCTGTGAAATTAGGCTTCTCGGGTAGAAGGTAGCCATCCTGATATGGCTTTAGGTATTACTAGGACGTAAAACCTCAATAAAGCAACCCAACCCGGCATATCTTTCAAGACTTTCCACCCAGCTGAGTCCCACACCCCACCCACATCCTCACCCCCACCCCAAACCCACCACCACCACCACCCCCACCCCAAACCCACCACCACCACCACCCCCAACCCCCACGCTCAACTGTCAGCTATGGAAGTGAGGCTCTAGCCCTGCAGCTGCTGAACTAGATAAATGATTCACCCCGTACTTGCAGTACATGGGTGAACGACAACGTAGTGTAAATACGGGCAAAAATAGCTTTAGTATGGAACAGGAAGTAGAATGCCTGTCTCCAGTATCAAATGGGTACTTATATTGGCACAGAGTTGGTGAAATGGGAGAGAATGCAAAAAGACAAGATGGCGGCCATAGAACGCCGTCAATTTCACCTTTAAATTCTATTAAACTATATGTTCTATTATATTTTTCAACTCAAAGGTAGCGGGGAAATATGAAGACATATAAAAAGAATAATTATTGCTTCTTAGATTGTGAAATTAGGCTCTCATTTCATTTCCCCACTTTTTCGACAGCTTTTATATAGGGGTAGTATTCACCCGTGGACTGCGAGTACAGGGTGAATCCTTTATCTACTGCTGACCCGGACCCCAAAGGGATGGACGATTGAGTTGAGAGTCCGTCTCCCGATTTGGTTGTGTTGTTTGTTTGTTTTTGTTTTACGTCCTAGCAACATCTAAGGTCATATCAGGACGGGTACCGACTTGTGACAGTGCGCCCTCCTGGCGATTCTATAGTGCTCTCCCACTGGGATACCAGGCTGCCAGCACCATGACTCGATATCCCCCTCAGTCACATTATCCTGACACTGAGGGAACCAGTCCTTACACTATCCTAATAATGCCGAGCGCCTGGCTAGGATGCGACAAATATCAATTTTTAAGTCATTGGTTTGACTCGACCAGGGTTCGAACTCACGATCCCATGGTCTACCAACACCGGAGATGGACGCTCTAACTCAGTCGGCCATCCCGTCTGATTTGGTAGATCGTGGGATTCCGAAGCCTGGCCGAGTCAAACCAATGACTTATAAAATTGATACTTGTCACTTCCTAGGCAGGCGGTCGGTATTATTAGGATAGGACAAGGACTGGTTGGCTCAGTGTCAGGATAATGTGACTAAGTGGAATATCAGGTCATGGTGCTGGCAGCCTGGTCTCCCAGTTGGGCAGTGCTATAAAGTCGCCATGAGTGTGCGCTATCACAAGTCGGTGTGACCTTAGATATGCCCTTAGATGTTGCCAGGACGTAAAACCTCCACCCAACACTGGCAGCTTTGGAAGTGAGGCTCCAGCCCTGCAGTCGTTGAACCAGACTCTGGTGCCAAGTCAGTAAAGTGGTTGTCTTCGTGTATACAGATTTTCTGTTCCATCCTAGTTGTCAGCCAACAATACCAGACAGGTCATAAACATCTACATCAGCTATATAGTCTCAGAAACTCCCCCCCCCCCACATCCCCACGTCCAACCCCCCCCCCCCGCCCCCGCCCCTCCTCACCAGCGCCTCCAAAAATATTTTGAGGATTGAAATTTCCACTTGTAGGATTGCCAATTTTAATGATATAATTGGCAATTCTATCGATAGAGATTACAATTTGTATTTCTATTGGTAGAATTGGCAACTCTACCAGTAGAAATTCAAATTTCGATGTGTACTGGTAGAAATAAAAATGTTAATCTCAACTGGTGTATATATATATATAAGTCTCGGGCGCAAGTGACAGTGTAGCGTCCAGTCTGCAGCTGGAATGGCTGTGTAGAGTCCAGTATGGAAGCATGCCGGCGGTGGAGCCACGGGTCACGTGGTTGGACGGGGGGGGGGGGGGCATACATCAAGTAACCCACCCCATCAGTATTAGGGTAGAAAATAAACATATAATCCAGTGCGTGCCTTTATACTGGCATAATGTTTATACATCATATATATGTGGAAACTATGCATCAAAGTGTGACATGGGGAACAAAAGTGAAAAGATTCCAAATAATAGCAGAAACAATTCCAAGTAATGTCAGAATCCATAGTCATACAAAGATTAGCATGATGAGTTGAAAAAAAGCTATTACATTTTTTTATGTTTTTTTTTAATGTTTTTTTTGGTCCGTTAGTTGTTTAAGCAGGGGAAATTTCAGCCATAGACGACTGGTCTTCCTCATTCCACTGCTGGTCGATAGTAAGCCCGAGCCTACACTTTTACCGACCCAAGGGATTTTTAACCTCCCACACCACATAGACATGGTATAAGAGCAACCGGCCTTTGATGACGCTGTAAGTTATACACAGCGGTGGAAATCCAAATTGACCTTTAAAAAATGTAGCAAGGCATTCAAATCACTCCTGGAACATAGACATCAAACATGAATCCAGAACATCATTTTAATGTGTGAAACAAATTCAAACAAGATTTGATTGATTCCAGTTAAGCAAAATAAATGTCTTACAAAAGAAAATTTAAAAAGCGTTGCAAAAAAAAGTTGAAACAAGTTTTGGTAAATGCATGGTGTCGATATGTAAATCTTCACTTCATCAGAAAATCATGCGAGAATACTTTTGATCAATTTTGTGTTATGGATTAATTGCATGTAGCATTGCTAACAATACACTTAAGACACAAAGGCGACAGTAACCATTGGACTTGCTACCAAAACAAAAAACCCAAATTAACTATCACCATCATAATGGCCCTATCACACTATGACATAACGACGTCAACGTACGGAGAACGTGAAATACGTTGAACTTCTTGGTGTAGTATGCAAATTTGGGCACAAGTTGAACGGGGATGCAGCGTAGTGGACGAGAGAGTAACGGCGGTGAAGCGTAGTGATAGCGTCATTCAACGAGAGAGGACAACGTAATTACGCTCAGGGAACGTTATGTACGATATTCCATCGCCAGAACTATGTTGCTTTACGTTACCTTACATTATTTATGTCATGAAACGGTGGCAAAACGGTAAACGTACGTTGGACGTACGTTAGGCGTCCGTTATCCCGACAGTTTCACTACGCGGACTGCATGTTTCCACTGGCTTTAATGTGGGTCAACGTAGTGCAACGTAGTTGAACGTAGTGATCAACGTTTTAATAACATCTGTTTAACATCATTGACGTTCACTGAACGTGTACAGAACGTACGGCGAACGTAAACCCTTACGTTTGAGGTACGTCGAAAGTTTTGAACATGTCCAAAACCTCGACGTAACTCGATGTAACACAACGTAACGTGACGTAGCTCGACATCAGTCTAACGTCATTCTGACGCCATCATAACGTAACCCAACATACGTCAACGTAATGACAAAAAATGACCACATTATGCTCACGTTCGCTCGTTACGTCGTAGTGTGACAGGGCTATAACATGGAAACCAAATACGTGGTACCCAGATTCAAGAGACCTACCCATTTACACATACAATTATAAATGGGAACATTATTGCGCACTATCAAGACAAGTGTAACACAATGCAATCACCCGATCTCAACAAAAAAAACACTAAACGCAACCTTCAGCAAAAAAAGTTCTTTATTAGCCTTCTACATCCCCCTCACCTTATCATCCCCCCCTACACTGGTTTACAATGACATTTATTGTAATTTATTACCCGGCTCTACCGGGAGAAATTGCAGAACAGTGTAAAATGAGTTGCTTAGATTTGTTATGTGTGTTGTTACCGCTGTGATGTGAATGCGCTACACTGGTCCCTCTCGGTGCTCGCTGGTTCCCGGCACCCGAACCGCGTAATACAATAAAACCGTCACCATCATAATGGCCCTGTCACACTATGACATAACGACGTCAACGTAGGGAGAACATGAAATACGTTGAACTTCTTGGTGTAGTATGCAAATTTGGGCACAAGTTGAACGGGGATGCAGCGTAGTGGACGAGAGAGTAACGGCGGTAAAGCATAGTGATAGCATCATTCAATGAGAGAGGACAACGTAATTACGCTCAGGGAACGTTATGTACGATATTCCATCGCCAGAACTATGTTGCTTTACGTTACCTTACGTTATTTATGTCATGAAACGGTGGCAAAACGGTAAACGTACGTTGGACGTACGTTAGGCGTCCGTTATCCCGACAGTTTCACTACGCGGACTGCATGTTTCCACTGGCTTTAATGTGGGTCAACGTAGTGCAACGTAGTTGAACGTAGTGATCAACGTTTTAATAACATCTGTTTAACATCATTGACGTTCACTGAACGTGTACAGAACGTACGGCGAACGTAAACCCTTACGTTTGAGGTACGTCGAAAGTTTTGAACATGTCCAAAACCTCGACGTAACTCGATGTAACACAACGTAACGTGACGTAGCTCGACATCAGTCTAACGTCATTCTGACGCCATCATAACGTAACCCAACATACGTCAACATAATGACAAAAAATTACCACGTTATGCTCACGTTCGCTCGTTACGTCGTAGTGTGACAGGGCTATAACATGGAAACCAAATACGTGGTATCCAGATTCAAGAGACCTACCCATTTACACATACAATTATAAATGGGAACATTATTGCGCACTATCAAGACAAGTGTAACACAATGCAATCACCCAATCTCAACAAAACACACCAAACGCAACCTTCAGCAAAAAAAGTTCTTTATTAGCCTTCTACATCCCCCTCACCTTATCATCCCCCCCTACACTGGTTTACAATGACATTTATTGTAATTTATTACCCGGCTCTACCGGGAGAAGTTGCAGAACAGTGTAAAATGAGTTGCTTAGATTTGTTATGTGTGTTGTTACCGCTGTGATGTGAATGCGCTACACTGGTCCCTCTCGGCGTTCGCTGGTTCCCGGCGCCCGAACCGCGTAATACATAACAACCGCCACCAGAGGGCAGCATCAGGGTGTAAAATATTCCAATATAAGGCATAGGGGGGAATGCAAATGTTCTATTACTGATCGGTGTGCATGACCAGGCGCATGTATGTATATATATATCTATATGTATGGGCTGGTGTTACCTGAGTGTGATGTAAATAGACATAGTGGTGCTGGCAGGTCTGGGTGTGAGTGCACTCAGGGCCTACCCCCTCTGCTGGGATAGGGATCACCACACTCAAAGGTCAAGGTTGGTGATGTCCATGGGGTGTACAGCTTGTGGTGGTGGGCAGACCACTGGTATCCATAGGGACCAGGAATGCTGGATCCCTATTGGTAGGACCAAGAATGCTTGTTTTCCATTGGGGGAAAGGGGTTGGGTGATACTCTACAATGAACCCATGTAACCATATAAATAATAAACCAGAGGGCTGGACTCTCTCTCCTTCTTTACCCTTTATGCTCTTCCTTTCTCTTTGTCTTTTTTGATTTCACCGTAGCCTGCCTACACATCCACAGATTCGAGCCTTAGCTTTTACAAGGGGATAGGTGTGAACTGTGATGTGGGTGTGAGTAATTTAATAAAGACAAGAAGGCATTTAGCCGCTTACATTGACGACAGGTTTTGAACAACACTGAAGTGTGGGTGTGGGGAGGGTGGGAGGGTGGGAGGCAAGTAAGTAGACTGATAGAGACACCCCTCACACTCTCACACCCTACACCCTCACGCCTAGACCCCCCTCACACCCTCACCCCATCACAAACTGGCCATTTCACCCACTCACACCATCACACACTCACCACTTCAATTCCTCACACCATCACACCCTCCTCACACCCAAACCGCCCTCACACCCAAACCCCTCACACCCTCACCCCATCAGAAACCCACCATTTCACTCCGTCACACCCAAACCCCCTCACCCCATAATACAATCACTACTTCCATCCCCTCATACCCTCACGCACTCAGCACTTCACCCTTCACACCTCTCACACACTCACCACTTCACACCCTCACAACGCACACCCTCACAACGCACACCCTCACACCTCAGTCCCTCACAATATCATGTCCCCGACACCATTGCACCCTCATATATACACCCTAACACCGCCTATGCACCCACACCCTCTACACCCTCACACCCTTCACACGCGCACACCCCCTACCCCCTTCTCACACACCCTACACCCTCACACCCCTACACCCCCTACACCCTCACACCTCCTACACCCTCTACACCCTCACACCCCCTAACACCCTCTCACCCCTACACACCCTCACACTCCCTACACCCTCACACCCCCTAGACCCTAACACCCTCATACCCCATACACACCCTCACACCTCCTACACCCTCACACCCCTACACCCTAACACCCTCACACCCCTACACACCCTCACACCCCCTACATACCCTCACACCTCATACACCCTCAAAACCCTCACACTCCCTACACCCTCACACTCCCCCACCCTCACACCCCCCTAAACCCTAACACCCTCACACCCCATAACACACCCTCACACCCCATACCACACCCTCACACCCATACACCCTCACACCCTACACCCGCACACCCCCTACACACCCTCACACCCCCTACACCCCCTCACACCGCCTACACACCCTCACACCCCTACACCATCAAACCCTCACACTCCCTACACCTTCACACCTCCTCACACCCTCACACCATTCATCCCTCAGCGCGTCCGGAATGTTCAGAATGCTCACAAAACCGGTTTCTGGGTTTTCTGTATAGAAATCCTGATGAACAAAGTTAGATTTTTTTTTTACACGAATTGTCTGCTACTTTTTTTCCCGACCTAAGGACATTTATTCCTTGCTTTCCAAACCTTATGCCCCTGTCACATTACGGCGTATGGCGGCGGCGTATGTAAAACCTACCGCAAAAATTTGAAAAACGTTGCGTGACGATGTATGGTGACCTTTGTGCACTGCGGTATCTTTTGGAGCGTATGCGTAACCTATGCGTAACCTATACATAGCGTACCCCTAGCCTATGGTGGCGTATTCAAAGTATATGACGATGTATACTCGGCATATTGGGACGTATTTTGATGGTTGAAGGTGACAGGACCAGCGTAAGAGTAACCTATGCCGACCTACCCCTAACCTATGCATAACCTATGCTGTTGTATGCATAGCGTACGTCTAGCGTATGAGCAGCGTATGAGCCGTACGCTGCCATACGCTGACAATTTTGAGCATCCACAAAAATCTTTGGACAGACGGACGTAAAGACGGCATATGACGGCGTATGACGAGCGTATATGGCATATGCCCAACCTATGCCTAACCTATGCGTAGCATATGATGGCGTATGACGGCGTATGGGTCGAAAACTGCATACGCCGGCATACGCTAATGCCATACGCCATAGTGTGACAGCCCCATTATGGGCAGCCATCAATGGTGGGTCCACATGTCACCTGTAAATTGAAGCGTACCTGTGTCAATAAGCGTTCCAAACCACACGTCCGACAGGTTGGGTTCCATGTAAGGGTGTATATATAGATATATATATAAATACAGTGGTGCTTCATTAACCCGACCCTATTTAATCTGCAAACGGGTGGTTGTTGGAGTTTTACGTCCTGGCAGCACCTAAGGTCATATCAGGACAGGTACCGATTTGTGACAGTGCACACTCATGGTGACTTTATAGTGCTGCCCCACTGGGAAATCAGGCCGCCGGCACCATGAACCGATATCCCACTCCATTCACATTATCCTGACACCGAGCTAAACCAGTCCTTGTCCTATCCTATTAATGCTGAGCGCCAGGCTAGGAAGCGACAAGTATCAATTTTGTACGTCATTGGTTTGACTCGACTGGGAACCGAATTTCTGACCAATGCCCACGCTCTGCCGATTAGATTTTAAGTCATGGGTTTGACACTGACCAGGGTTCATACCCGTGAGTTCGAATCCCACACTCTGCCAAAACGGGAGACGGACGCTCAGCTCATTCGGTGATCCTGCCTGGTCATAATCTGGAGATGTCAAATTCTGACCAGATTTGTTTGTTTGCTTGTTGTTGTTTTACATCCTAGCAACATCTAAGGTCATATCAGGACGGGTACCGATTGGTGACAGTGCGCGCTCATGGTGACTTTATAGTGCTGCCCCACTGGGAAATCAGGCCGCCCGCACCATGACCCGATATCCAACTCAGTCACATTATCCTGACACTGAGCTAAACCAGTCCTTGCCCTATCCTAATAATGCCGAGCGCCAGGATAGGAAGCGACAAGAATCAATTTTATAAGTCATTGGTTTGACTCGACCGGGAACCGAAGTCCTGACCTTCCGCACGCGAGGCCCACGCTCTTCTGATTAGGCCACCGTGCCCGGTGGCAGGTTTAAAGAGGGTTCACTGTATATGTATAGTGACATACTTAACTGCTGCTTTGATGTAGAACTTCCTCACGCGACCTTCAGAACCCACCAGGGGCTATTTGTGTTGCTTTTATTGGTTGTGTGTGGTGGATGTGGTGTGGGAGGGTGTGTGGTGGGATGCGATGAGGTGTGGGGGTGTGCACATGGGGTGTGGGTGCATAGAGAGAGGGTTAAAGTGTAGGGTGTGGGGTGTATGGGGTGTGGGATGTGTTAGGGTTTTGGGTGTGTGTACATCGGGTGTGGGTGTGGATAGAGAGGGTTAAGGTGTAGGGTGTGGGGTGTATGGGGTGTGGGATGTGTTATGGTTTTGGGTGTGTGTACATGGGGTGTGGGTGCGGATAGAGAGGGTTAAAGTGTAGGGTGTGGGGTGTATTGGGTGTGGGATGTGTTCAGGTTTTGGGGGTGTGTACATGGGGTGTGGGTGCGGATAGAGAGGGTTAAGGTGTAGGGTGTGGGGTGTATGGGGTGTGGGATGTGTTCAGGTTTTGGGGGTGTGTACATGGGGTGTGGGTGCGGATAGAGAGGGTTAAGGTGTAGGGTGTGCGGTGTATGGGGTGTGGGATGTGTTAGGGTTTTGGGTGTGTGTACATGGGGTGTGGGTGCGGATAGAGAGGGTTAAGGTGTAGGGTGTGGGGTGTATGGGGTGTGGGATGTGTTAGGGTTTTGGGTGTGTGTACATGGGGTGTGGGTGTGGATAGAGAGGGTTAAAGTGTAGGGTGTGGGGTGTATGGGGTGTGGGATGTGTTAGGGTTTTGGGTGTGTGTACATGGGGTGTGGGTGCGGATAGAGAGGGTTAAAGTGTAGGGTGTGGGGTGTATGGGGTGTGGGATGTGTTAGGGTTTTGGGCGTGTGTACATGGGGTGTGGGTGCGTATAGAGAGGGTTAAAGTGTAGGGTGTGGGGTATATGGGGTGTGGGATGTGTTAGGGTTTTGGGTTTGTACATTGGGTGTGGGTGCGTATAGAGAGGGTTAAAGTGTAGGGTGTGGGGTGTGGGGTGTGGGGTGTGGAGTGTGGGTGTGGGGTGTGGCTGTGTGAGTGTGTTGTTAGATGGTTGGATGGTTGTTGGAGTTTTACATCCTGGCAACATCTAAGGTCATATTAGGACCGGTACCGACTTGTGACAGTGTGCACACATGGCGACTTTACAGTGTTGCCCCACTGGGAAATCAGACCGCCAGCACCATGACCTGATATCCCACTGTCACATTATCCTGACACTGGGACAAACAGTCCTTGCCCTATCCTAATAATGACGAGCGCCTCACTAGGAAGCGAAAAGTATCAATTTTTAAGTCATTGGTTTGACTCGACCGGGAATTGAACTCCTGACCTTCCGCATGGGAGGCCTGAGCTCTTCCGATTCGGCCACCGCGTCCGGTAGGCTCTTGTAGAAGGGTGTGGGGTGTGGGGTGTGGATGTATGACCGGGCGAGGTGTGAGATGTGGCGTGTGTATGCATGGGGTGGGAGGGGGTGTGTGTCGCTTTGGTCATGGGTGTGCAGTGTGCAGTGTGGGTATCGAGTGGAGGTGTGGGATGGGGTGTTTGAGTGGGTTGTGGTTTGTGTGGGTGTGGGGTGTGTATGGATGGTGTGTGGGTGTGTGGGGTATGAGGCGCAGTGTATTGCATGGGGTGTAGATGTGGGTGTGGAGTGTAGGTGTGGGGTGTAGGTGTGGGGTGTAGGTGTGGGGTGTAGGTGTAGGGTGTGGGTATGGTGTGTAGGTGTGGTGTGTAGGTGCGGGGTGTAGGTGTGGGGTGTAGGTGTGGGGTGTAGGTGTAGGTATGGTGTGTAGGTGTGGGGTGTAGGTGGGGGGTGTAGGTGGGGGTGTAGGTGTGGGGGTGTAGGTGTGGGGTGTAGCTGTGGGGTGTGGGTGTGGGGTTGTATGTGTCAGTGGTTGTGAGGGGTGTGGGGTGTGTGCGGATGGGGTGTGTGCGGATGGGGTGTTGAGTGTGGATATGGAGTGAAGGGGTGTAGGTATGTGCGTGTGGTGGGGGTGTGTGCGTGGGTAGTGCGATATGTGGGTGTGCGTGTTTGGGGTGTATGGGGAGGGTGTGCGTGTGGGTCGTCGGTATGGGGTGTGGAGTGTGGGTGTGGATAGTAGGTGTGGGTGTGTGTGGTGTGGGGGTGTCGATAGTGAGGGGTGTGGATTGTTGGTATGGATTGTAGGTGTGTGTGTGTGGTGTGGGTGTGGGTCGTTGGTGAGGGGTGTGGATTGTGGGTATGGATTGTAGGTGTGTGTGTGTGTGTGTGGTGTGGGGGTGTCGGTCGTTGATGAGGTGTGTGGAGTGTGGGTATGGATTGTAGGTGTGTGTGTCTGGTGTGGGGGGGGGGGGGTCGATAGTGATGGGTGTGGAGTGTGGGTATGGATTGTAGGGATTGTACCAAAATGGGAGACGGACGCTCAACTCATTCAGCCATCCCATCTGGTCTGTCTTTCGATTAAGCGCGGTGAGTTTGGCAGGTGACAGAGTGCCTGTAAGTGTGTGTGCGTAGGAGGAGAGGCAGGTTTACTGGTTTAATGGCTGCTATAAAAACTTCACACACTGTCATTTGAGAATGTTGGAGTCACGCCTGTGGTGTAGCGGCAGTAAAATGGCTGGAAAAAGTAGCGAGCAGCAACAATGGTACTGACAAACAGCGCACTATCTATGTAGTACATCATTTCTGGAGATGGATTAACTTGGATCATCCGAGAAGTGTTTGTGTGTTGTTGCTTTACGTACCAGCAACATCAAAGGTCATATCAGATGGGTAGCGACTTGCAACAGTACACACTCATGGTGCCTTTATAGTGCTGCCCCACTGGGAGACCCAGCCACCAGCACCATGGTGAGATATCCCACTCAGTCACATTATCCTGACACTGACCCAACCACTCCTTGCCCTATCCTAATAATGCCGAGTGCCTGGCGAGGAAGTGACACGTATACATTTTTACGTCATTGGTTTGACTCGACCAGGGTGATCTACCAAAATGGGAGACGTACGCTCAACTCATTCAGCCATCCCATCTGATCTGTCTTTCGATTAAGCGCGGTGAGTTTGGCCAGTGACAGAGTGCCTGTAAGTGTGTGTGCGTAGGAGGAGGGGTAGGTTTACTGGCTTAATGGCTGCTTTAAAAACGTCACACACTGTCATTTGAGAATGTTGGAGCCATGCCTGTGGCGTAGCGGCAGTAAAATGGCTGGAAAAAGTAGCATGCAGCAACAATGGTACTGACAAATAGCGCAATATCTATGTAGTACATCATTTCTGGAGATGAATTAACTTGGATCATCCGAGGAGTGAGGACTCCTGTCTCATGAGACTTCCCTGTGTGTTTATCTGCACTGAGTGTCAGTTTGTTTGTTTGTTGTTGCTTTACATCCTGGCAACATCTAAGGTCATATCAGGACTGGTTGTCAGCCGTGGTACACTTGGCGTGGTGGCCTAATTGGCAGAACCTGGGCCTCGCATGCGGATGGTCGGGAGTTCGGTTCCCTGTCGAGTCAAACCAATGACTTTAAATTTGATATTTATCGCTTCCTATCCAGGCGTTCGGTATTATTAGGATAGGGCAAGGACTGGTTGGCTCAGTGTCAGGATAATGTGACTGAGTGGGATATCAGGTCATGGTGCTGGCGGCCTGATCTCCCAGTGGGATGGCGCAATAAAGTTGTCATGAGTGTGCACTGTTACAAGTCGGTACCCATCATGATATGACCATAGCTGTTGCCAGGATCTAAAACTCCAACAACCAACCAATCAGCTGTGGTGATTCCCAATCACCTGATGCAGGCAATATAGATATGATTAATTAAAGCTGCATAGTCTGATGAAGCATCCACTTTTCAAAACCCAAACAATTATTTAGATTTTATTCTACATATCTAACTTAGATACGGATGTACTTATTAAGCATTTGTCCTCACATAGAAGGGAATACTTTAGTTAATTTAATAGAACCTGTTACTGCAGAAGCCTATGCTGTCAGAGTTGTGGTGTGCTTGCCGTAACTAATTTGACATGTTTGCATTTCAAATATCTCAAAAGTTAGCCATTTAAAATAAATGTTACCAGGTAGCGGCCACGACTCGGAATTCAAAACGTCTTGCTTCCTCAAGGCGCATTGAAAAAACAAGACAGTTTACATATAGAAACAAGTAGGGGTGAGCTGTCACAGTCTGCTACTACTTTAATATTGAGGATGGAACTAATCAACATATATCATTAAAATGAGCATAAGGAGCTATTCAAAGTTTCTGTGAAGAAAATGCTCCTGTGTATAGTATGTTCATAATATTCAATTAAAACTACATTAAAATAAAGAGATAATCTTATTTTGCCTATACATTGTGCTGTTTGTATTCTGGAATCAGTCATTTTTACTGGTGAACCACCATGGTCTATTTAAAAAAGTATTTTTCTTAGAATGAAAATCCTGGACATAGTTAATGAGAAATAACCAACAATATGAACAAATCATGATCTATAGCATCATATAAGCCATTACTCTAATGTACACAGGCAGATGGGTTGTTGTTTTAGCAGACTACACAAGGATGGCCACTGGAGGTGGGTGTGGGTTGTAATATATGTATACGCGTGGCGATTGGGAATACCCCCCATGTGACATGACGCCATGGATGACGTCAGGAGATGACGAGAAATAAACCAGTTGGAACTAACCTTCGCCGTGTGTAGTCGTTTTGTGTCTTGCTACTTTTTACATGGTGTCAGATACAACGAACTCGGAATGGCGCTCACCGGATTAAAGCCTCCTGGACCATTGAATCTGGAGGACAACATGTCCCTAAATTGGGAACAATGGCACGACTCATATGAGTTTTACGCTGCTGCTGCTGGAATTCAAGCAAAGGCTGAAAAGGTACAGTGCGCAGTGTTTCTACACGTAGCCGGTGCCGAGGCACAAAAGGTTTACAGGACGCTAAAGAGTGATACCAGCATCATCGACAAGATACAACCTCTAGTTGATGCATTCCGCACTTACAGTAAAGGAAAAACAAATATCACAGTTATACGCTATAAGTTCAACTCACTACAACAATCATCCGAAACAATGGACGCCTACATCTGCGAACTGCAATATCGGGTAGCACATTGTAACTATGGAGAACTAACTGACTCCATGTTGTGCGACCGATTAGTTTGCGGCGTCAAAGAGGATAAACTAAGAGACCGATTGCTACAGACGGCTAACTTAACTGTCGCTTAAGTGAACACAAGGCAACACTACTGTCAGAAGCGACACTGACAACAGAAATCGACCACGTCGACGCTGTCACCGTGAGGCCGTGGACAACCAATCCGCCACCACAACGAACGCCACCCTGGACAAAGCGACCAAACTACGCAAGTCTAAATGTCATCCAAGTGGATGATAACAACCCGACTCCACCCGACATGGACAGCAACTACGACATGGATAACGACTTATTCATTGGGTGCCTCTCTCAACATGACAGTGACGGCACCTCCCTCTGGTACGCTACCATAATCCTCAACAATGAGAAGGTGAGATTCAAGTTGGACACAGGGTCCCAAGCCAACATAATTCCAAAGGAGGTGTATGACAAGCTAAACAATGTGCCCCTTCACCCTACAAGATGCACGTTGATAACGTTCTCGGGGGAGAGAATTCGTCCTGAGGGAGAAGCCGACATCGTCACGAATGGCAGACGACTACGCTACCAGGTTACAAGTACAGGCTGCCCGATACTAGGAAGCGACGCATGCGCGGACCTTGGCCTAATACGACGCGTCAACACGGTGTCAACAGTAACGGCGGCGATGTCACCTCCCGATGCAGCACCAATCACTGTGCAGGCAGACGACCCAAGCGCGCAGTTGCTGGTAAACAAATATTATGACATTTTCGAAGGATTAGGAAAAATCAAAAGCAACGCAATCATTCGAACTGATAAAAATGTAACACCATGTATAGACCCACCCAGAAGAATACCTCATGCAATAGCCGATCAAGTAAGAAATGAATTGAAAAAAATGGTTAAGCTAGGAGTAATAATTGAGGAATCGGAACCCACCCCATGGGTTAGTTCTATAACTGTAGTAAAAAAGCCTAATAAAATTCGTGTCTGTTTGGATCCCACCAAATTAAATAAAGCAATTCTGAATAGTCCATATCCAACAAGAACTATAGAAGAAGTCATAGCTAAAACTTCAGATGCAAAATTCTTTTCAGTTATAGACGCCAACAGTGGCTACTGGCAAATCGAATTAGACAAAAGCAGTAGCAAACTATGCACTTTTAATACGCCGTGGGGCCGGTACCGATTCACTCGTTTACCGTTCGGTATTAAAACCGCGGGAGACATTTTCGTACAAGAAATGAACCAAGTTTTACACGGGTTAGCAGGTGTAAACGTAGTCACAGATGACATATTAGTATATGGCTCCACCATTGAGGAGCACAACACACGGTTAGAAGCCGTATTCAAAAGGGCTCGCGACGTAAATTTTAAATTTAACCCAGCCAAGTCAAAAATATGCAAAAAAGAAGTTACATACGTAGGGCATACGCTCACACAGGCAAGGGTAAAACCTACAAATGAAAGGATCCAGGCCATTGTCGAGATGCCGGCACCAAGCGATAAAGCCGGAGTGCAGCGATTTCTAGGTATGCTAGGGTACGTCGGAAAGTTTATTCCGAAAATGTCAGAAATGGCTAAGCCTTTACGACAATTACTAGGTAAGAACGTCGCATGGCACTGGCAACACGAGCAAGTGGAGGCATTTTCGATGTTAAAAAAATTGTTAATTACAGCACCTGTACAACAATATTATAATGTAACAAAACCAATAACATTACAGGTAGATGCATCCCAGTCTGGGCTGGGAGCTGTACTGTTCCAAAATAATAAACCTGTAGCGATGGCTTCTAAATCATTAGACCAAACACAATCGAGCTATGCAGTCATCGAAAAGGAACTCTTGGCTATATGTTTCGGGTGCAAGAAGTTCCATCAATATATATTTGGCAAACAAGTAACAATTCAAACTGACCACAAGCCCCTGGTAGCAATAATGAACAAACCGATACATATGCTATCGGCTAGAATGCAAAGGATGAGACTCCGTTTGCAGAACTACAATATTACATTAATGTATATTAAAGGTACCGATATGTACTTTGCAGATGCCTTATCCCGAGCCCACTCTACAACCATCCAGCCGAATAATCTATTCGACTCAAGCCTAGCTGTCGCACAGATCGATGTGGCGCCACATATCCTTCATAGAATTGAAACTGAAACTAAAATAGATGAGACATTACATGAAGTCATTAAATTGACACAGCAAGGTTGGCCCACTGAAAAAGGGAAAATACACCTATTAGCAAAACCCTTTTACACGTCTAAAGACAGTTTAACATACATGGATAATGTGCTACTTAAAGATAACCAAATAGTAATACCCTCTAAGTTGCAACACAAAATGCTAACCTTGATACATGAATCGCACTTGGGCATCATAAAATGTAAGGAGTTGGCCCATGACAACGTGTTCTGGCCAGGTATGTCGAAACAAATCGAGGACATAGTTGCTCGCTGTTCAAATTGTCAATCATTACGAAACAAACCACACTCCGAACCAATGATATCACATCAAATACCCCAATTACCCTTTCAAAAAGTAGGTATTGATCTGTTTCAAATACACAATAAAAATTTTCTAGTAGTAGTAGACTACTACTCCAAATATCCCGAAGTGGTAGAATTGAGAGAGACAACAAGCAAAGCCACAATTGTAGTATTGAAACAAATATTTTGCCGATTCGGTATACCAGAAACGGTAGTCTCGGATAATGGTCCTCAATTCCAAAGCGCAGCATACAAAGAGTTTGCAAAGGAGTTTGGATTCCACATGGTATTCTCTAACCCTCTGCACGCTCAGAGCAATGGCCTGGCCGAGAGGTACGTGCAAACAATTAAACATATTATAAAAAAGGCAACAAATGACAACAAAGATTATAATATTGCACTGCTAAACTACCAAAACACACCCCTCACCACTATAGGTGCCTCCCCAGCACAACTGCTTTTTAACAGGAGACTAAAGTGCAGGTTACCTACAACAAAAAAACAATTAAAACCAGAGATCCCCACACCTAAAATAAAACAATTCAACAAAGCTCAACAATCGCAAAGTAAATATCATGACAAACATGCAGGTGTACAACATGCAAAACTAAACAAAACAGACCACGTCCAATACATTGATCATCAAGGAAAATGGAAACCGGGAATAATAGTACAAACATACACACCCGGCCCTCGAGATTATAAAATCAAAAATGCAGAAAATAATGTATTAAGAAGGAATCGAAAATACATATTCAAAGTACCAAGTAACCAAGCAAATCAAGCAACATACACCACGAAATCAACACCACCGCAACTACCTTCAAAACAGTCACACGATAATAACGCCCCGGTCAGAACACCTTACATCACTCGGTCCGGTCGAATGTTGCGCCCAGTAAAAAGGTTTATACCGCAGTAGCCTCCAGCGAACAAGTTAAAGTAGTTAGAGTTAAGACATTGTCACTAATAAAAAAAAATTAAAACATTAAAAAAAAGAATAAAAAAAACAAACATACCATGTTAGAAAATAAGACTACAATGATATGTGAGTACAAACTATTAAACTGTATCATTCTGTTGCACTGCAACGATGTAATTAAACCACCATGGCTCTAAAAAAAAAAGGGAAAAAAAGGGGGAGATGTAATATATGTATACGCGTGGCGATTGGGAATACCCCCCCCACGTGACATGACGTCATGGATGACGTCAGGAGATGACGAGAAATAAACCAGTTTGAACTAACATTCGCCGTGTGTAGTCGTTTTGTGTCTTGCTACTTATTACAGGTGTGGGTGTGGGAGTGGGTGTGGGTGTGGGTGTGGGTGTGGGTGTGGGTGTGGGTGTGGGTGTGGGTGCAGAGTGGGATTTCTCTCTGTGTGGTATATCCACCATACAGTATATGTGTATGTGCATATACAGACAGACAAATACATGTATATATATATGCATATACACACACATATATATATGCATATATAGGCATAATTATAAACATATACACGCATATATGTGGATATATGTGCATATATATGCATATATACACATACATATGCGTAGATACATATTTGGGTCACTCTCCTGAAAACTGGTCAGCATGGGATGAGATTTTAAAGCATCAATAAAAACACTTGCTACTTATTTTTTTCCTTATACTTTACATATTCATGTTCAGATTTGATGTATGAAATAAGGGAAATAAAATCAAATGTGTGCAACTTTGGTTATGAAGTCTTTTTGTACCAAAAAAAACTATTTTACAGTCAGACATTTGTAACATGACATATTTGACATGGTTGAATCCTTACTAACATCTTGTATTGCATTGATATATTGAAGTATTTATTAACATGTATGCATGCTTAAATTTAAAAAAAGAATTATTGGATGTCTTCAGAAATAACATTACAAATTTCCGTTACAGATGTAACCATTAGTGTCTGGATGCCCAACAAATATTGAACACAAATTATTCAGTGAATCAAGCATGGCTAGGAATTACTTTTTGTTATCAATATAAACACTACATATTTCTGTATATTATGCCATGATTAATATGCTTCTAAATAAGAAATTATTTAATTCTGCTTAGATTTGTATTAAGCAGACTGTGTGGTGTCCTAAACATGTGTTACATCTGAGCAACACATAAAACATAGCTTAATCAGGGAATACACCTTTTTTTGTATCTCATCAATTTATATTTTACATAGATGTAAAGGTGAGATTTCCAACTTTCATTTGCAACCAAAAAATGTTTAAAATTCAAATATTAGATTTTAACTCTCCACGTGACACTTCTGTCCAGTTTTCAGGAGAGTGACCCATATATACACATATAATGATATATACGTATATATATACGCATATACAGATATATACGTGTAAATATGTGTATATGTGTATATATGTGAATATATCTTTTTTTTTTCTTATTGAGGGCAAAAGAAAGCTAATACATGGAATTGTAGAGCATCAAAGTCACTTATGCAACCTGAGTCGTGATGTCCTACATATCTACATGTAGATATGTATATATACACATATATAGTAAAAATATACGCATATATATATGTGTATATATGTGTATACATGCACATCTATATATGCATATATGAATAGATGTATGGATATACTGGTACTGGTAGTACCCCTATCGTCAAACTTTAAAACAAGGTTTGGCAGCAGTCATGGCTCAATGACGATGACCCACATCCTCACTAAGTTTTTCAGTTGGACAGTTTACAGATGCATCACCCCCAGCTTCTTTGTGGTGGTGTAACCCTGCCAGCCATATAGACCAGGTTAGAGGTAGTCAAGCATGGTTGCCCCACCTGAAACCTCCCCTCCCCACACAGTAAGACAATAGCCACACAGCAACACTGGTCTGCAATCCACACCCCCACCAGCCCACCTCTAGCCACACCATTCTGGTCAATGATGATGTGGTGATATTTATTTAAATTTTATTGAATTTATATTTAAATTGATATATTTATTATCCTTATTATTGAAATTGTTTCAGATTATTTCTATCCATATTGTTTGCTCATTATTCACATGCTGTCAGGACCTCCCAGCATTCTGCCACCAATCCGACCCTTCTGGGTTGCAGTTCCTCTGTATCTCAGATGGCAGACTGTTGGTCTCAAGATCAGAGGCTAACTGGTTTGAATCTTGGAACCGGAATACTTTTTAAAAATAACAATGTCTTAATAATTTGTTTAAATGCATATTATATTAATATTAATCAATATGCCTTTACCTGACTCAACATTGCTCGACTTTACAGGGATCGACATTACCGGGATCGACTTTACCCAGCTCGACTTTACCCTCCTTGACTCTAACCAGCTCGACTCTAACCGACTCGACTCTAACCGGCTCAACTCTAACTGGCTCGACTCTAACCGGCTCGACTCTACCCTGCTTGACTCTACCCGGCTCGAATCTATCCAGCTCGACTCTACCCGGCTCGACTCTACCCGGCTCGACTCTACCCGGCCCAACTCTACCCGGCTCGACTCTACCCGGCTCGACTCTACCCCACTTGACTTTATCGGTCTCGACTTTACCCGGCTCGACTTTAACCGACTCCACTTTACCCGGCTCCACTTTACCCGGCTCCACTTTACACGGCTCGACTTTACCAGGCTCGACTTTACCCGGCTCGACTTTACCCGGCTCGACTAACCCGGCTCGACTTT
This sequence comes from Branchipolynoe longqiensis, assembly GCA_030323885.1. Lineage (NCBI taxonomy): Eukaryota > Metazoa > Annelida > Polychaeta > Phyllodocida > Polynoidae > Branchipolynoe > Branchipolynoe longqiensis. The sequence continues at coordinate 11,188,276 of CM059196.1, read as the reverse complement.
ACCCTGCTTGACTTTAACCAACACGACTTTACCCGGCACGACTTTACCTGGCTCGACCTTACTCGACTCGACTTTACCCGGCTCGACTTTACCTTGCTCGACTCCACCCGGCTCGACTTTAAGCGGCTCGACTTTACCCAGCTCGACTCAACCCGGCTTGACTTTACCCCGCTGGACTTTCTCCGAATCGACTTTACCCTGCTCGTCTTTATCCAGCGCGACTTTACACGGCTCGACTTTACCTGGCTCGACTTTACCCGGCTCGACTTTACCTTGACTTTAACCGACTCGACTTTAGCCGACTCGACTTTAGCCGACTCGACCTTAGCCGACTCGACTTTATTTTGCTAGGTTCCATCCTCAAAATTAAAATAGTTGCAGACTGTAACAGCTCACCCCTATTTGTTTCTATATGTAAACTGTCTTGGTTTTTCAATACCCCTTGAGAAAGCAAGATGTTTTGAATTCCTAGTCGTGTTTTGAATTCCTACCTGGTTCCTTTAAACTAAATTAAAGTGGATTATAACAATCAAATTAATATATTAATCTCAGAAAAATGACAGAAACTCAAAACCATCGGACTATGTAACTTTAACATATATCAGGCATGTGATTGGGTACCGAAAAAAAAACATGACATCTTTGTTAGGTTATTGTGGGGACACACATCATCCCAATAAGTTGCGTGAGGGATTCAACTAGTATATTTCAGAGGTGTTTTGGCGGCCAGAAAAAAAAGCGGAATTGAAAAAAAATGGATTTCCAGTTTCGGCGGCCAGAAAAAAAACGGAATACCGGTTAAAACCGGAGAAATCACATGCCTGATATATGGATTATTAGATGGGGTGGGAGTACAAAGAGGAGGGTTAGGCGAGGCTCAGAGAGCAAGGTAAGATGGTTCTGGTTTTAAAATATAGAACAAGATCCACTGCAATCTACATTGGAAACAAATGTATGGTACCTTAAGCAGTCAGCAAATAATTATAGGTTCACATAGTTAGATACTTGCCTTCAATCATTTTCCAGGCGGGATGGCCGAATAAGTTAGAGCATCCGTCTCCCGTGTTGGTAGATCGTGGGTTCAAATGCTGGTCGAGTCAAACCAATGACTTAAGAATTTACACTTGTCCCTTCCTAGCTAGGCGCTTGGCATTCTTAGGATAGGGCAAGGAGCAGTGGAATGAGGAAGACCAATCGTCCACAATTGAAATTTCCCCTGCTTAAACAAGTAATGCACCAAACAATATATAATTCGATATCTCGGCTGGTGGTGTGGGTGGTGTGGACAAGCCAAGGGAAATCAATACAGGTAATGAAGGAAAGTAGGTAAAGAGTGAAAGAAGGAGAATGAGACTCCTTCATTTATTATCTTATATAGGTTTCTAGAATCCAAGATGGCAGTGGTCACATGGGTTGATCCACCAATCAGAGTTCAATCTGTTGTATCCAAGGCCTTGTTATGCTGGCTACAGTGCCTTGTAGTGGCCAATGATCCATAAATAACACCATGGGGGGAGGGGGTATGTGAGGTGACTCCTCCAAAGACTATCTAAGAAGTGACACTCCTCCAAAGACTATTTTACTATACAATTTCTATACCTAATGAGTAATAGTTAACCAATTCCACATATCCCTCATATGCCTTTGGATTTTATATATCACCATTTACCATTATATAGACAAGTTTCAATTTATTATAGTAGTTTCACATATATCCTCATGCCATTAGATCGGAACATTTTACAACATGATGTGAAGCTGCCATTACTTGATTGTTGGGTGGGGGGGGGGGGAGCATCCTAAAACATCAAAGGGCAAAGACTGGTACCGACTTGTGACAGTGCACGCTAAGGGTGGCTGTATAATGCTGCCCCACTGCGATAAAATGCCTCCGAGACCATGTAGCGATATCCCACTCAGTCATAGTTAGTTAGATAGTGGTGACTAACTATGACGCAGTCATAATATCCCTGTATTGAATCAACCAAATCTTGTTCTATCCTAGCAATTCCCAGTGTCAGGCAAGTATCAATCCTGTAATACTTTAATTTGACTCCCGCTTTGATCGAACCAAGGAACTGCCGCATAGGAAGCGTGCGCTCTGCCCACTGTGCCATCCCGTCCGGGTCCACCTACCGATAAGTGTGACATGTCGGCTGTCAGCATCAGTCATTGTGGCGCAGAATTGAAGAAAAACACCGCCCTGACGCGGCACATTGAGAGGTCCGCAGATCTTGTCCTCGTGCCTAATCACAGTCGTCATGCGAGGTGCATGAACGAATGGGGCTCCAGCACGACAGGTGTCATTGTGGTGCGGTGCTGCCTCCTGTACCAGCAGCACCAACAGTACCAGCAGCAACAGCAACAGCAGCACCAGCAGCACGGGCAGTACCAGCAGCACCAGTACAAGCTCTTGAAGCAGTACGAGCAGTACTAGCACCAGCACCAGCAGCAGTACCTGCATCATCAGCAGCAGCAGCAGTACCAGCAGCACCAGTACAAGCACTTGAAGCAGTACGAGCAGTACAATCACCAGCCCAGCAGCAGTACCTGCATCATCAGCAGAATCACCAGCACAAGCAGTACCAGCACCAGTAGCATCAGCATCAGCAGCAACACCAGCACCACCTGCACCAGTACCAGTAGCATCAGCAGCATCAGAACCAGCACCAGCAGCAGTAGCAGCAGCAGCAGCAGAACCAGTAGCAGAACCAACAGCATTAGAAGTAGGAGCAGCAGCCCGAGTAGCGCCAGCACCAGCAGCACCAGAACCAGCAGCAGCAGCAGCCCCAGCAGCAGCAGCCGCAGTAGCACCAGTAGCTCCAGAACCAGCAGCATCAGCAGCACCAGAACCAGCAGCAGCAGCCGCAGTAGCACCAGTAGTAGCTCTAGAACCAGCATCATCAGTAGCTCCAGAACCAGCAGCATCACCAGCACCACCAGCAGCAACCAGTACCATTTCAAACAAAACAAATAAATACAATTGCATTTTAAGTTCGGTAATTCGATCAAAGTGTGTTATATTCAAAATCCAAGCACTTACTTAGACATGCTGCTACAGATCTGACTTTGATATTGCTGCACTCATTAATCATTGTTCTTGCTCCCCTTTTAGGAATGTTAAAATGCCAAATCAGTGAAGTTGCCTAGTTAATATTGCAATGGTATATTGCGCTTGAGGTCAATGAGTATACAATGTAAACAACGTAATCCTTGTGTTATTTAATGAAGCCTCTAGAGCACATTGATTTTCGTATCATCAGTTATTGGACATCAAACATATAGTCATTTAGACATATTTCTTTGGAGGAAACCCGCGGCCGCCGCATAGGCTACTCTTTCTGATAAGCAGCAAAGATGCACTTTCCCACAGACAGAAAAGCACATACCACAGTCTTTGATGAACCAGTTGTGGACCACTGGTTGGAACAGAAAATAGCCCAAAATGCAAATGGGTCCATTGAGCAGGATCGATAGGATGACCCACACCTTCACACGTGGACACTCTATCGCCTGACCCATGCCCCATTCTTCAACCGGTATAAATATACATACACAATTAGTCTGTGTAGAAACTTTCCACTTCAAAAATATCTGCAAACTAAATAGATTACTGTACAAGTAACTATTAACTACAATAGGTTGGGTTTAATTACCAATCTAATATAATCTATACACACAAAACCGAAACCAGCACATTTTGCAATTTTAAACCAATATCTGCGAACTGCAATTTTGTTGTTGTGCTTTATCTCACCTTGGAATTTATTAACTGCTTATTCTTCTGAACAATTTGACCGCAACCCTGCTTTATTTGCGTAAAGTTGCTTATGCTCAAATCTCCTGCACATCAATCATTTCTCCCAACAATGGGCAGTGAATCACAATCAGACTGGAACAGGTGTATACTAAACCAGCCTGGAGACTCAGAACCTTGTCAACACCAGGGGCCTTTTAAAGTGGGACTATCATCAATAACGTGTCGCAGGGCCAGATGCAGGGCACAATCCAAGGGTGTTGTGATTATTGTTATATTATTTATATTATCTACATTGTTTATATTATTTTATATTATTTAAATTATCTATATTATTTAAATTATCTATATTATTTAAATTATCTATAGTATTTAAATTATCTATATTATTTATATTATCTATATTATTTAAATTATCTATATTATTTAAATTATGTATATTATATAAGTTATCTATATTATTTACATTATCTATATTATTTACATGATCTATATTATATCAATTATCTATATATTCTTTAATTATCTATATTATTTAAATAATCTTTTATTATTTAAATGATCTATATTATTTAAATTATCTATGCTATTTAAATTATCTATATTATATAAATCACCTATATTATTTAAATGATCTATATTGTTTAAATTATCTATGTTATTAAAATTATCTATGTTATTTAAATTATCCATGTTATTTAAATTATCTATATTATTTAAATTATCTATATTATTTATATTATCTATATTGTCGACAGAACTACATAAAATATATTATCTATATTATCTATATTATTTATATTAACTATGTTATTTATTTTATTTACATTAGTTATATTACATATATTATTTACATTACTTATATTATGTATTTATATTATTCATTTATATTATCTATATTATCTATATTATTGATATATGTATATTTTATATTTTGCGTATTCTGCATATGATTCCGTACACAAGGGCAAGAAACAATAATTACTTAGGTTGAACAAACTTTGGCTGGAGTCCGAAAGGCCTCTCTATTTATTAAAAGTGAGGCTGCGCAATTGGAGCTGCAGACACAACTGACTTCGCTAAGCCATATTTGCGATGGTGAATGCATACAAGCTGATGCCCAGAAGCAGGACATAGTTCAGGCAGTAGGCTGTTCACCTGTGAAGGGGTTCGTCACCCGATCGATCCTGCTCAGTGGGCCCATTTGCAGTGTGGGCTATTTTCCGTTCCAACCAGTGGTCCATGACTGGTTCATCAAAGGCTGTGGTATGTGACATCCTGTCTGTGGGAAAGTGCATATAAAAGACTCTTTGCTGCTTATCGGAAAGAGTAGCCTATCTGGCGGCAGTGGGAAATATGTCAGAATGACCATATGATTGACGTCCAATAGCCGATGATAGTGTATCTAGAATAAAACAATAATTGCATAGGTTCGAGGTACTACAAATGTTGAATATGTATCAAAAATATAAACAAAAAGCCAAATTTAAAAAAATGGTAAACTTCCCAATTTTATGCCACAGACAAACTTACAGAAATTATTTATGAAGGAGATCAATCCACATGGATTATGACCACTACTGAATAGCGGTGAAAACAAACAGGCGCATGCACTTAACCGCTATGAGCAGAATAAACAAACAATCAGTAAAAAAAAAAACGGACGTCTGAGTATAGCCGTAGCTAAGGATTTGTTTTTGGGGAAGGATAAATTATTGAAACAGACGAGGAGATACTGAAGACGTGCAACACTATGGGGGTCTGGGGATATGCCCCCCCCCCCCCCCCCCCCCCCCCCCAAACAATATTTTTTTTTTAATCTAGAGGCTCTAAAGTGTCATTTCAAGGAGGTTACGTAATTATGTTTTTTGGGTGTCGGGGGGGGGGGGCACCCCGCTTTCCCACCGCTGGCTACGGCACTGCAAAGGGGGTCTCAAGGGCATGTTTACACAGAAGTTTTTAGATAGCATAAAAAGTGATTTTCTGGCAACTTTGAGGCTAGTAAAGGGAGAGGTGGTGGTTGTTAGAGATTTACGTCCTGGCAACATCTAACTAGGTTCATATCAGGATGTGTACTCACTTGTGACAGTGTGCACTCATGGTGACTCTACAGTGCTGCCCCACTGGGAGACCCGCAAGATGACCTGATATCCCACAGTCACATTATCCTGACACTAAGCCAACCAGTCCTTGCCCTATCCTAATAATGCCGAGTTCCTGGCTAGAAAGTGCAAGTATCAATGTTGTAAGTCATTCGCTTGACTCGATCTGGAGATAAACTCCCGACCTTTCGCACGGGAGGGCTGCGCTCTACCGATTCGGCCACCGCGTCCGGTGTATAAAGGGGTAGGGCAGTTTCCATGACCCCTATATCCTGGTGGGTGATCCTTTCTGTTGTATGTGCACATCATGCAGCACCATGCAGCACTCGTGACAGCACCATGCAGCACTCGCGACAGCACCATGCAGCACTCGTGAGCGCACCATGCAGCACTCGTGACAGCACCATGCAGCACTCGTGAGCGCACCATGCAGCACTCGTGACAGCAGCATGCAGCACTCGTGACAGCACCATGCAGCATTCGTGACAGCGCCATGCAGCACTGGTGACAGCACCATGCAGCACTCGTGACAGAACCATGCAGCACTCGTGACAACATCATGCAGGAATCGTGACAGCACGATGCAGGAATCGTGACAGCACCATGAAGCACTTATGACAGCACCATGCAGCACTCGTGACAACATCATGCAGTATGCATGACAACATCATGCATCACTCGTGACAGCACCATGCAGCACTTGTGACAGCACCATGCATCACATGTGACAGCACCATGTAGCACTCATGACAGCACCATGCAGCACTCGTGACAGCACCATGTAGCACTAGTGACAGCACCATGCAGCACTCGTTACAGCACCATGCAGCACTCATGATAGCACCATACAGCACTCGTGACAGTACCTTGCAGCACTCGTGACAGCACCATGCACAAATTGTGAAAGCACCATGCAGCACTCTTGACAGCACCATGCTGCGCTTGTGAAAACATCATGCGGCACTCGTGATAACACCATGCAGCACTCGTGACAGCACCATGCAGCACTCATGACAGCACCATGCAGCACTCATGACAGCACCATGAAGCACTTGTGATAACACCATGCAGCACTCGTGACATTACCATGCAGCACTCGTGATAGCACCATGCAGCACATGTGACAGTACCTTGCAGCACTCGTGACAGCACCATGCAGGAATCGTGACATCACCATGCAGGAATCGTGACAGCACCATGTAGCACTAGTGACAGCCCCATGCAGGAATCGTGACAGCAGCATGCAGCACTCGTGACAGCACCGTACATCACTCATTACAACATCATGTGGCACTCATGACAATATCATGCAGCACTCGCGACATCACCATGCATCACTCGTGACAGCACCATGCAGCACTCGTGACAACATCATGCAGCACTCGTGACAGCACCATGCAACACTCATGACAGAACTATGCATCACTCGTGACAACATCATGCAGCACTCGTGACAGCACCATGCAGCACTTGTGACAGCACCATGCAGCAATCGTGACAGCACTACGCAGCAATCGTGACAGCACCGTGCAACACTCGTGACAACATCATATGGCACTCATGACAACATCATGCAGCACTCATGACAGCACCATGCAGCACTCATGACAGCACCATGAAGCACTCGTTATAACGCCATGCAGCACTCGTGACAGCGCCGTGCAGCACTTGTGATAGCACCGTGCAGCACTTGTGACAGCACAATGCAGGAATCGTGACAGCACCATGCAGCACTAGTGACCGCACCATGCAGCACTCATGACAGCACCAGGCAGCAGTCATGATAGCACTGTACAGCACTCATGACAGTACCTTGCAGCACTCGTGACAGCACCATGCAGCACTCGTGACAGCACTATGCAGCACTCGTGATAGCTCCGTGCAGGAATCGTGACAGCACCATGCAGGAATTGTGACAGCACCATGCAGCACTAGGGACAGCACCTTGCAGCACTCGTGACATCACCATGCAGGAATCGTGACAGCATAATACAAGAATCGTGGCACCACTGTGCATTACTCATCCCAACAGTCCGTCCTTAGATGTTGCCAGGTCGTAAAGCTCCAACAACAACACATAGCAACAGTAGGCCTAGTCATAACATCATGCAGCACTCATCTCAACATCATGCAGGAGTTTGCGACAGCACCTACATTATATGTGACAGCACTATTCAGTACTCATGACACCACCATGTAGTAGGCCAACTTGTGACAGCACCTACATTATATGTGACAGCACTATTCAGTACTCATGACAACACCATGTAGTAGGCCAACTTGTGACAGCACTTACATTATATGTGACAGCACTATTCAGTACTCATGACAACACCATGTAGTAGGCCAATGTGTGACAGCACCTACATTATATGTGACAGCACTATTCAGTACTCGTGACAACACCATGTAGTAGGCCAACTTGTGACAACACCTACATTATATGTGACAACACTATTCAGTACTCGTGACAACACCATGTAGTAGGCCAACTTGTGACAACACCTACATTATATGTGACAGCACTATTCAGTACTCGTGACAACACCATGTAGTAGGCCAACTTGTGACAGCACCTACATTATATGTGACAGCACTATTCAGTACTCGTGACAACACAATGTAGTAGGCCAACTTGTGACAGCACCGAACACAAATCGTGACGGGACCATGTTGGCTACTATCCGTGACAGCACCATGCAGTACTTGTGACAGCACCACAAAGTACTTGAGACATCACGATGCTGTAACCATGACAACGGTATGCAGTAATTGCCAGGCAGTATTGATCCAGCATGAGAACAAAATACGGGGAGCCGGACGTAGCTCAGGCGGTAGAGTGTCCACCTGTGAAGGTGTGGGTCATCCGATCAATCCTGCTCAGTGGACCCATTTGCAGTTTGGGCTATTTTCTGTTCCAGCCACTAGTCCAAAACTGGTCCATCAAAGGCTGTGGTATGTGCTGTCCTGTCTCTGGGAAAGTACATATAAAAGACTCCGTGCTGCTTATCTGAGAGAGTAGCCTATGTGATGGCAGCGGGTTTCCTCCAAAGAAATATGCCAGAATTACCACGTGTTTGACGTCCAATAGCCGATGATATAAGAATCAATGTGCTCTAGAGGTGTCGTTAAATAAAACGAGCTTTTTGAGAACAAAATGCAGTAATCCTGCCAGCATCTTGTTGTAATTGTAACAATGAAATGCGGTTCTTGCCCTAACACCATACAGTAATCATGACATCATGCAGTAATTCTTGCAACACCATTTAGCAGCTTTATAGTGCTTCCCCGTTTTGATTCAGTGCCCAACAGCACCATCAACTGCTATCCAACTCAGTCACACCGACCGGGCACAGTGGCCAAATCGGTAGAGCGCAGGCCTCGCATGCGGGAGATCGAGAGTTTGGTTCTAGGTCCAGTCAAACCAATGACTTATAAAATTGATACTTGTTGCTTCCTAGCCTGGCACTCGGCATTATTAGAATAGGGCAAGGACTGGGTTAGCTCAGAGTCAGGATAATGTGACTGAGTGGGATATCGGGTCATGGTGCCAGTCACCTGGTTTCCCAGTGGAGCAGTACTATAAAGTCACCATGAGTGCACACTGTCACAAGTCGGTACCCACCCTGATATGAACTTAGAATTTGCCAGGATGTAGAACTCTAACAACCAACTAACCAACCAACCAACTCAGTTACATTAGCCTGATCCTGATTCAACCGATCGTTGCTCAATCTACGCAAATATCAATCATCTAAGATATCTGATTTAAGTCCTATCGCAATTGAATGTAAATTGATAAACATTAAGCGGCTGTCACACTTCGCCGGATTGAGCAATGGACAAAATTGGCTAGTCTGGTGGTGATAAGCATCAAAATGTATTAAAATGTGTCAAAATGTTGCGCTATCGGGTCAATGTCCACTGGACGAACGGACATGAAATGGACATGAAACGGACCTGAAACGGACCTGAAACAGACATGAAATGGACATGAAACGGACATGAAACGGACATGAAATGGATAGCCAATGGACGAAACGAACTCAAACCGGACAAGAACCGTATACGTCAATCCTGCGGCATCCATTCTAGTTTTGTGCATGTTCAAAACTTGTATGGACACAAACCAGACTTTGTTTGGTTTCCCCCAATCCGGTGAGGTGTGACAGGGCCTTACATACAGCACGGCCATCGATCTCACCAGGCGGAGCCTGTTTTACTCAGAATAACAACATTTAGTTAAGAAATTGAACCATTTCGATGTGGGTCAGTTAGTACATTCTAAAACCACATTACTAAGATTTTGAACCTTATTATCATGGGGTGATGAAAACGGGAAATATTGCGCCTAGAGCAGGTTTTCGAGCCCACACTTCTTGCCATTCCGAGACTAGCGTGCTAACCATTACACTACCTAGACTCCCTGATGCAATCACTCCATCCACACATACCTAAGTCTAAGTTGCTCCTTGCCTGAGAGGTTAGGGCAGACTACTACACTCATCCCCCTGGAATGGTTTACGTCCATAAGTGTCATTGCTTGGACTCGGTCAGGATTTGAAACCTCGACCTTCCGCACGGGAAGCCAGCGCTTTTACCGATTGGGCTACGGCGTCCGGTTTCTTTCCAAGCGGATCTGGCCAATAATAAATATTCCAGGCATGTGATTGGGGGCAGGAAGAAAAACTGACATTTCTTTTTAGGTTATCGCGGGGACACACAGCATCCCACTGAGTCGCGAGAGGGATGTAAATAGTGTATTTCAGAGGCGGCCAGAATATTTTTTTTTTTTAAGGGAATTCTGGTTTCGGCGGCCAGAAAAAAAACGAAATTCCGGTTCAAACTGGGGAAATCACATGCCTGATAGTCTAGATATGGACAGAAAATGTTTCAGGGTTCAATTCACTTATTCACAAGAAGTGCATACATCAACACCTCCCATGCCCAACGTCAAACTGATGTTGTTGGCATTAATTTAAACCCTGTCTTGCAGTTTCCGCGGTACGCCAGTTTGCGAGGGACACATCGCTTCTGCGCATGCGTCAAAATCGAACAGCATCGTCACTAACCTTATGAATTGAATATAATGTTTTTGGTAAAGATGTTTTCTAAATGTGTACCAAGCGATTTGTTTCTAGGTGGTGTGGTTTTAGAGATATTTCACTTTTTCTGTACGAAGATTGCTCATGACCATTGACAATGCCTTGAGTTTGATGGTACGCGCAGTGCAAAACATTAGTTTTATTCAAAATTAATAGAAATCAAGAACCCTAACCTTATAAATTTAATATAATCTGTTTGTTGAATATGTTTTCTGTATGTTTTCCAAGCGGTTTGTTTCTAGGTGGTGTAATTTCAGAGACATTTGACTTTTTCTGTATGAAGATTTGCTCATGGCCATTGACAATGCATTTGAATGTATGTGTACCTCGCAAACTGGGGTACCACGGAAACTGCAACACCTGACGGGATGGCCGAATGAGTTAGAGCATCCATCTCCCGTGTTGGTAGACCATGGGATCGTGGCTTCGAACCCTGGTCGAGTCAAACCAATAACTTAAAAATTTATACTTGTCACTTCCTAGCCTGGCACTCGGCATTATTAGGATAGGGCAAGGACTGGTTGGCTCAGTGTCAGGATAATTTGACTGAGTAGGATATCAGCTCATGGTGCTGGTGGCCTGGTATCCCAGTGGGGCAGCACTATAAAGTTGCCATGAGTGTACACTGTCACAAGTCGGTACCCGTCCTGATATGACCTTAGATGTTGCTAGGGCATAAAACAACAACAAAGAGACATTAATTTAACCAGACGGGATGGTCGAATGAGTTGAGCGTCCGCCTCCTGTTTTGGTAGATCGTGGGATTCGAACCCATGACTTAAAGATTGATACTTGTTGCTTTCTACTCAGGTGCTAGGAATTATAAGCATAGGGCAAGGACTGGTTAGCTCAGTGTCAAGATAATATGACTGAGTGGGATATCAGGTTACGGTGCTGGCGGCCTGGTCTTCCAGTAGGACAACACTATAAAGTCGCCATGAGTGTGCACTGTCATAAGTTGATACCTGTCCTGATATGACCTGACCTTAGATGTTGCCAGAATGTAAAACCCCAGCAAACAAACAAACAATGCCCACCATCAAACTGATGTTAATCGCATTTTTAAAAAAAAAATATAAAAAAAATGGATAATAATAATAATAATAATAATAGTAATAAAGGTAAAAATTGTAATAATGGTAATAATAATGATGATGAGGGTAATGGCGATGGCGATGACAGTAAGAGTAATAGTAATAATACTTTTAAAATATAAAAAGTGGCATTTGCTTCAATGGTACATGTGGCCTTGAGGTAAGCTCGACTGTTGTTGAGATGCATTACCATAATAATTCAGTCACCCGTGGTTAGTTTTGAACTGATGGACCTGAGTCTGTGACACACTAGGAAGGGGGGGAGCGGGGGGGGGGTATCGCGAGAACCAGCGACATCTCGCACTAAACAGCGAGATATCACAAGAAACGGCGAGATATCGCGAGAAACGGCGAGATATCCCATTTTAAAGTATAGTAGATTATAATGACCAATCAATATGTAAGGGTGTCGAGCTGATGTGGGTGGAGATGGTGTGGGGGTGTGGAGGTGGTGTGGAGGTGGTGTGGGGGTGTGGAGGTGGTGTGGGGGTGGTGTGTGGTTTGTGTGGTGTGGGTGGAGGTGGTGTGGGGGTGTGGAGGTGCTGTGGGGTGTGAGCGTGGTGTGGATGTGGTGTGGAGGGTGTGGAGGGTGGTGTGCAGGTGGTGTGGAATGGTGTTGGGGTGTGCAGTGGTGTGGGTGGTTGGTGGTGTGGAGTGTGGTGGTGTGGTGGTGTGAAGGTGTGTGGTGTGGGGTGTGGGTGGTGTGAGTGGTGTTGGTGATGTGGGTGATGTGGTGTGTGGTGGTGTGGGGTGTGGAGGTGTGGGGTGTGGGGGTGTGGGAGTTGGTGGTGTGATGTGTGGGTGTGTGGGTGGGGTGGTGTGGAGGTGGTGTGGAAGTTGTGTGGAGGTGGAGGTGGTGTGCAGGTGTGTGGAGATGGTGTGGGGTGTGCATGGTGGCAGGTGGTGTGGGGGTGTGGAGGTGGTGGTGGGGTGTGGAGGTGATGTGGAGGTGGTGTGGAGGGTGGAGGTGGTGTGCAGGTGGTGTAGAGGTGGTGTGGGGGTGTGGAGGTGGTGTGGAGGGGGTGTGGGGGTGGTGTGGGGGGTGGAGGTGGTGTGGGGGTGTGGAGGTGGTGTGGGGGTGTGGAGGTGGTGTGGAAGTTGTCTGGAGGGTGGAGGTGGTGTGCAGGTGGTGTGGAGATGGTGTGGGGGTGTGCAGGTGGTGTGCAGGTGGTGTGGGGGTGTGGAGGTGGTGAGAGATGATGGCTTACCAGGTACTAACTACCACGTACCACCTAGCAAATGCCACCTACCAACAATCAGCTATCAACGACCAGCCATCAGCTACCAGCTACTAACTACCAGTTACCAGCTACCAACTACCAGCTACTAACTACCAGCTAGAAACTACCAGCTACCAGCTACCAACTACCAGTTACCAACTACCAGCTAGAAACTATCAGCTACCAACTACCAGTTACCAGTTACCAGCTACCAACTACCAGCTAGAAATTACCAGCTACCAGCTATCAACTACCAGTTACAACTACCAGCTAGAAACTACCAGCTACCAACTACCAGTTACCAACTACCAGCTGGAAACTACCAGCTACCAACAACCAACTACCAGTTACCAGCTACCAACTACCAGCTAGAAACTACCAGCTACCAATTACCCACTATCAACTACCAACTACATATATATGTGGTAGATTGTGAGATTCGAAACCGCAGGTTTTAACCCTGGTCAAGTCATGCTAATGACCTAAAAATTGTATACTTGTCGCTTCCTAGCCAGGCGCTCGGCAATATTAGGATAGGGCAAAGGACTGGTTGGCTCAGTGTCAGGATAATATGACTGAGTGAGATATCAAGCCATGGTGCTGGCAGACTGGTCTCCCACTGGGGCAGCACTATAAAGTCACCATGAGTGTGCACTGTCACAAGTTGATACCCATCCTGATATGACCTTAGATGTTGCCATGACGTAAAACTCCAACAACCGACCAATCTCTCTACAGTTATCCAGCTCGTCCGTTGTTAAAGCTGCACAGTTTGATGAAAGCAAAGTTAGTTAAAGCTGCACAGTCTGATGAAAGCAAAGTTAGTTAAAGCTGCATAGTCTGATGAAAGCAAAGTTAGTTAAAGCTGCATAGTCTGATGAAAGCAAAGTTAGTTAAAGCTGCATAGTCTGATGAAAGCAAAGTTAGTTAAAGCTGCATAGTCTGATGAAAGCAAAGTTAGTTAAAGCTACATAGTCTGATGAAAGCAAAGTTAGTTAAAGCTATATAGTCTGATGAAAGCAAAGTTAGTTAAAGCTATATAGTCTGATGAAAGCAAAGTTAGTTAAAGCTGCATAGTCTGATGAAAGCAAAGTTAGTTAAAGCTGCATAGTCTGTTGAAAGCAAGGTTAGTTAAAGCTGCATAGTCTGATGAAAGCAAGGTTAGTTAAAGCTATATAGTCTGATGAAAGCAAAGTTAGTTAAAGCTATATAGTCTGATGAAAGCAAAGTTAGTTAAAGCTGCATAGTCTGATGAAAGCAAGGTTAGTTAAAGCTGCATAGTCTGATGAAAGCAAGGTTAGTTAAAGCTATATAGTCTGATGAAAGCAAAGTTAGTTAAAGCTGTATAGTCTGATGAAAGCAAAGTTAGTTAAAGCTGCATAGTCTGATGAAAGCAAGGTTAGTTAAAGCTTTATAGTCTGATGAAAGCAAAGTTAGTTAAAGCTGCATAGTCTGATGAAAGCAAGGTTAGTTAAAGCTGTATAGTCTGATGAAAGCGTTAAATTTGTTTCCAAGCAAAAGACTCGTCTAGATTTGACCCGACATATCTAACTTTAATAATGGCACACTCTATGAAACACTTGAAATAGCTCTGACGGCAACCCTTAACAAATAAAAGCTACTTTAATATATATGCCAAATGAACCTTCTATGTACAATCGAAACTCAAAGCTTATGACACTTTAATATATATGCCAAATGAACCTTCTATGTACAATCGAAACTCAAAGCTTATGACACTTTAATATATATGCCAAATGAACCTTCTATGTACAATCGAAACTCAAAGCTTATGACACTTTAATATATATGCCAAATGAACCTTCTATCTA
>CM059196.1:10844743-11172667 GCA_030323885.1 Branchipolynoe longqiensis | reverse complement strand
GCCTTAAGCGGGGGTGGAATAGCCCAACGGTTAAACATATATATATATATATATATATATATTATATATATATTATATATATATATATACATATACATATAATATATACATATATATATATATATATATATATACATATATATATATATATATATATATATATATATATATATATATATATATGTTTAACCGTCGGGCTATTCCACCCCCGCTTAAGGCGACCCTACGTGTTAATATCAATAATTGTTTCCATGTGAATGACTTGTGCCTCCTGCAGATATAATATATATATATATATATATATATTATATATATATTATATATATATATATATTATATATATATATATATATATATATAAATCCAAATTGTAAACAATCTTAGTAATTTTGTCATTGAAATAATTCCTTGAGACTTGGAATTCATCTATAGTTCTAGTTGAGAAGTGGGAGCTAGAAACATCAACACTGGAGGAGGACCCAAGGACCACTTCTGATAACCCCCCCTCTCTAACCCCCCCCCCCACACACACAGTCATCACAGGTGTTCCCTGTCCACAATGTCAAGTCAAGTCTCAGACTGGCACTCTCCCCTTAGTTCTTGAACCTCCACACACACACAGCCTCCTGCCAGGGTGGGTGTTGGATAGTTGAGGGCATGCAGGCTTAGATGTAAACACCCGCTAAGAGCGAAAATAAATACATATATACACATATACATAAATATGGATGCCTGCATGCATGCATGCATGCATGCACGTACGTACGTACGTACGTACGTACGTACGTACGTACGTACATATGTATGTATGTATGTATGTATGTATGCATGCATGCCTCCATCATTCAGTTGCAAATTGTCCTAACAAATATTGTAATTAAATAAAATATCACTTCCTACATGTGTGTTCTTCAACCCCCTCATCTGTGCTAACTTAGGTCACCCACACCCTGTCTTAATTAGTAACCATGGTAGCCCCCTGGGGGAGAGGTGGTGGTGGTGGGGGTGGGGATGGGGAGAGGAGGATGCACTCAAGACTGACCAAGGGCTGACCAAGGGTTCAGTGACAGACACACGGCACACATTTAATGTAAATTCAATCCTTAGTTACTCTTAAATAAAACACCAAATGTAGCTGATAGTCACTTAGTTGGTGAAGCAGGTTTGTCTCTTTCTAGTGATATCAATATTTATTACCCCAACAAACAGGTTCACTGGATATAGGTGATAACACATTTTCCTATAGTAAAGCCTACCAATTAACATACTAGATTACATCAACGGACCCGATTGTACCAACAGACTGTCAATTAAGGTGTTTCCCCAACCTGGTCATTCATCACTATTCCTAAAGAGGGGATATTTATTCACAATATCTCAACGAAAATAACAGGCTAGATTTCATGTTGCTACTGATATTTCCATCTTCATGAGAAGTTATTGGTTTTGTTTGATTGTTTTTTGTTGTTTTACGTCCTAGCAACATCTAAGGCCATATCAGGACAGGTACCGACATATGACAGTGCACACTCATGGCAACTTTATAGTGCTGCCCCACTGGGAGACCAGGCCACCAGCACCATCACCTGATATCCCACTCAGTCACATTATCCTGACACTGAGCCAACCAGTCCTTGCCCTATCCTAATAATGCTGAGTGCCTAGCTAGGAAGCGACACATATCAAGTTTTAAGATATTGGTTTGACTCGACCAGGGTTCGAACCCACAGGTTCGGATCCCCCAATCTCCCAAAACAGGAGACAGATGCTCAACTCATTCTGCCATCCCTTCCGTTAGAAGTTAATGGAAAGAAGCACTCTGCCTCATGGCTAAGCAGATCCAAGACGCTTAATGTTAGAATCAAGTCTGAGAAGAATAAAGCATAAAATAAAGTAAGATTCAAAATGTGTATAGACTTGCTTGGCATTCGGGTAGGTGGTCTAGTTGTGGTCGTTGTAGTAGTAGTAGTTGTAGTAGTAGCTTTTGGAGTAACGACACACGCGCTGGAGAGAAGGCTGTCTATGATGCTTCCCAGCTGTTGGAAGTCAGGTGAGGTGAAATAGTTGCGATTTTGTTGTTGTGGCAATGATGACATTGCTTTCAGCTCATCGGCATCTACTGAATTTGTGACACCTATAGAGACCACCTGGACACCGTCTCTACGAAGGTCCATAGCAAAGGGTATGGTTTTATCGTGATCAAAAGTCGATTTGCCATCGGTGATAATAATCGCAAGGTTTGGAACATTTGGTCGGTCACCATTGTTTGGATTGAACAGGTCTACTCGTGCACGGTAAATGCCTCCTGATGTGTTGGTGTTTGCTCCCGGGTATCTGGTGGTGAGGATTGCCTTTCTGGCATCTTGAAGATTGAGGTACTCATCCATCCTGAAAAGCAGTTCTCCACGATCACTGAAGAGAACAGCTCCTACCCGAGTGCCTGATCTGGGGAGCCTATCTATAATACTGGCTACGAACTGCAGCAGTAGATCCCAGTTGTCGAATGAACCATCCATTGGGTTGGCATCTCGAATGCTACCAGACCCATCAATGATGAACCCAATGTCGACGTCAGCAGCACAACCTTCAGCAAAAAGTCAGATAGGCTATTAAGTTAAAGTGATATGCTCAGAACATATAAGGAGAATACAAATGACATTGAACCTATGAAGTTTGCTTATATTAGACTTTCGGATAGAAATGGTGAACCAATAACTATTAAGAAGAAAGAATCGCAAAGATTGAACAATTATCATAAGTTCAGAGAAATGACTAGATGAGACAGCGCAAAGCCAGTCAGGTGTATCTAAGTCATACATATTAACACATCAATATATAAACAGATAATGAACACATTGACATAATGTGAGGTGTAAAGAAAGCCTGACATGAGTAGAGTGTCAGTAACAAAATGTGCTGTCCTATCACTAAGACTGACAAGCTAACACTAAAGCCGTGTTCACACGGGCAAAATGTGAAGCGAATTAGACAAATCGAATCAGGTGAGTCGAATTAGCGGGCCGTTCACACGGGCAGTACTTGGGCCAGAAATCGATATCTGCGCATGAGAAAGTCCAGTCTGACCAGCGCCATTTTTCGGTTAGTCGACGTCGCCACGAGAGAGTGGGTTCGACCTAGATATGTATGTACTGACTCGTATTGGTTTGGAAGGGTCAAAACTTCTGCTGGGCAGTGAAACCCTAAAAATAAATGATGAACAAAATATCTGTACACAGCTAGCGGTATTTAGACCAAATTATAGTATATAGTTCGACGTGCTTAGTCCGCATCAAGTAAGTCGGTTGCGTCCACACGGACAAAATAAATCGATTCACAGAAATCGACTCACGTAATCCACCTCCACAGGTGGTTTACAGTATCCGCATCACAGGAATCGATTCAGGCGTAATCAGGCGTAATCCGACTCACCCGCCCGTTCACACGGGAAATGTACGAATCGATTTACATTCCCCGTGTGAACACGGCTTAAGAGGGGCTAAAGTTGTACATCAGTGAAGTATGACGTTTAAAGGTCAACATCATACACAACGGGACAGAGAAGTACTCTCATTGTTTGTTTGTTGTTGTTTTACGTCCTAACAACATCTAAGGTCATACCAGGACGGGGAAGTACTCTGACATGACTTGAGCTTCATAGTATAAACAATGGTGACAAAGGCAAGTGTGACGTGAGCAATTGATGATCATAACACACACAGTTGAAAAAAAAGAGTTATGATATCATTTGAGTGTCGTGACAGACAAGGTAGGCATCAACACATAGACAAGGTATGATGACATGACAAGATACGCATCAAAGCACAGGCAAGGCATAATGACATAAGACGGGCATCAAGAAAAAGACAAGGCATGGTGACATGACAAGGTGGGCATCAAGACATCGACAAGGCATGATGACATAAGATGGGCATCAAGAAAAAAAAAGACATGGTGACATGACAAGGCAAGCATCAAAACACAGACCAGGCATGATGGCATGACAATGCAAGCATCAAAACACAGACATAGTATGATGGCATGACAAGGCAGACATCAAGACATCGACAAGGCAAGATGACATGACAAGGTGGGCATTAACACATCAACAAGGCAAGATGACATGACAAGGTGGGCATCAAGACATCGACAAGGCAAGATGACATAACAAGGTGGGCATCAAGACATCGACAAGACAAGATGACGTAACAAGGTGGGCATCAAGCCATTGACAAGACATGATGGCATGACAAGGCAGGCATCAAGTCATCGACAAGGCATGATGGCATGACAAGGCAAGCGCCATACCACAAACATGACATGGCAATGCGGGTATTAAAACAGATATGGCATGGTGACATGACAAGGCAAGTACTAAAACAGAGACATAGTATGATGACATGACAAGGCAGGCATTAAGTCATCGACAAGGCATGATGACATGACAAGGTGGGCATTAAGACATCGATAAGGCAAGATGACATGACAATGCATGCATCAAAACATCGACAAGGCAAGATGACATGACAACATGGGCATCAAAACATACAATGATATTTCGAGTGATGATCTGGAAACGCGGAGATCATGTTTGCCTGTTTGGTGGGTTTTACATCCTAAAAATATCTATGGTCATATCAAGACGTGTACCAACTTATGACGGTGCGCATTCATGGCAATGTAATGCTGTTGAAGTCCACTCCTAACTCAGCCAAGGTTCAGTACAGTAAAGCGGAATGTCCAGATCTTGCATTTTTTCCAGGATTTTCAAGGACCTTCAAACAAATTCCAGGACTTTCCAGGTTTTCTAGGACCCATATAAACCCTGTTCAGGCATCAAGCTTTGAATTAAATAATATGCCTCATGTATGACAGGTTCCCAAGAGTGAGGTCCTAAAGGCTGGACTCCGCAGAGTTAAATGGGATCTTTACCCAGTGACAGATCTGGTTCTACATGTATTCTGCATGGTTGCCAGAAATGTGTCGCGAGGGCTGATGAAAATGAGAAATATTGCTTTATAGCAGGATTCGAACCCACACCTCTTGAATTCCGGGACTAGTGTGCTAACCATTACACTACCTAGGCTCCCTGGTGTCATCGCCCTATCCACGCCTACCTCCCTGTGTGGCTCCTTGACTGAGAGGGCAGTGCGCACTACTACACTCGTCCCCCTTGGAATTGTAAGTCCACAAATTATTTTAATGCTTACAATTACTTATATAGGCCTACAGGAAAGGCACTTAATTACATATACATACACAGGGCAGGTTTAATAACCATACAGTGCATGGTTGTACAGGATCCAGGTCACGGAACCAGTGTCATGGCAGTGATGAAAATGGGAAAGATTGTGCCTAGAGCAGGATTCGAACCTGCACCTCTCGCCTTCCGAGCTAACGTGCTAACCATTACACCACCTGGGATACCTGATATCACCCTATTCCCAATTGCTCGTTTTCTACAAATGGCTGCTACAAATTGTCTTCACCGTGTAGAAATTAAACCCATTCCGAAGTTTGTTTGTTTGTTGTTTTATGTCCTAGCAACATCTATTGGCAGGATGGTTACCGACTTGTGACAGTGCGCACATATGGCGATTTTATAGTGCTGGGAAAGCAGGCCACCAGCACCATAACCTGATATCCCACTCAGTCACATTATCCTGACACTGAGCCAACCAGTCCTTGGCCTATCCTAATAATGCCGAGTGCCAGGCTAGGAAGCAACAAGTATCAATTTCTAAGTCATTGGTTTGACTCAACCAGGGTTCGAACCCACGACTCTGAATACTGTAAAACAAGAAAAAAAGTCAATATTCACTTCATGGACACAGTCATTGAAAGCTGTGGAGCGATACATGTTAACAGTTCAGTAAGTGAACAATTCGGAAACAGCGATATTACTTTTTAGTCATTTAGATTTTAGTGAACACTATAGATAGCAACACGTGGACAAAATGTTCAAACCACACCTATCTGAAAATGAATGGCATTGTTGGGAAGAGCTTTGAAAACCATACAAGAAAATCCAACAATAGTGTCAATCGGTTGATTATTAAGCATGCTAGAGCTATTTCAATTTCGGTAATGAGGGGTAATTCCCTGCCATTATTTTAATGCTTTAGCATTACAAGTGTGTGATCCAAAATCTAGATATTTAGTCAATTTTTGTTCTAACTTGCTTAATAATCTATATATCTCAGTGAAATTGTTGGTGTAAGTAGATCCCTAGCTCTGCTGTTGATTTCACCCATTAAAATAAAAGTGATTTGGAGTATATATATTATATATGCCATTAAAATAAAACTAAATGAATAGCACCATGAGCCGATATCCCACTCAGTCACATTATCCTGACATTGAGCCAACCATTCCTTGTCCTATCCTAATAAATGCAGAGTGCCAGGCTAGGAAGCGACAAGTTTCTATTTTTAAGTCATTGGTTTGGCTCGGCCTGGGTTCGAACCCACGACCCCACGATCTACCAATACTGGAGACGACGCTCTAACTCATTCGGGCATCCCATCTGGTCCCTTTACAGATCAGTAACTCATGAAAATACAGGCTTTAGTATTGCACCTTACTACGCAACACTGCTAAATATAAGTTTGTTTGTTGTTTTACCTCCTAGCAACATCTAAGGTCATATCAGGACCGGTACCGACTTGTGACTGCGCATTCATGGTGACTTTATGGTGATGTCCCACTGGGAAACCAGGCCGCCAACACCATGACCCGATATCCCACACAGCCACATTATCCTGACACTGAGGCAACCAGTCCTTGCCCTATCCTAATAATGCTGAGCGCCAGGCTAGGAAGCAAGAAGTATCAATTTTTAAGTGATTGGTTTGACTCGACCAGGGTTCGAACCCATGATCTACCATCATGGGAAATGGACGCTCTAACTCATTCGGCCATCCCGTCTGGTCGTTAAATATAAGAGTTGTTGGTTGTTGTACGTCATAGCAACATCTAAGGTCATATCAGGACGAGTTAAATAGAAGACGGAGATCTATACAAAAAACTACCATGCAACAGTGTTAGACCTGGGAGATGTGAGCCAGACATTGGGATCAGAGGGAAAACATTTATCAGTAGATGTAAGTGAAATGCATTATGGGATCAGTTGAGTACAATACACATAATATTAGAAAAAGAAGCTATAATCAAAGGAGGACTTACAGTCGCCAACATCACAAATAGAATGATTAATAGAAGGATTGAATCATGGACAGAAACTGGATATTGCGGACTTGTGCGTGTTGGTGATACATACGGCATGATTAATATTAAATGTGAGCACATTCAAAGCATGTGCAGAGGAGGCAAACACGACTTGCTTGGTGTTCTTGTTGGTGGTGGTGGTGTCACCACACAGGCACTGGACAGGAGGCTGTCAATGATGCCATCCAGTTGTTGGAAGTCAGGCGAGGTGAAGTAGTTGCGGTCACTTTCTTGTGGCATCGATGACATTGCTTTCAGCTCATCTGCATCTACCGAGTTTGTAACGCCAATACTGACCACCTCTACACCATCTTTACGAAGATCCTCTGCATAGGGTATGGTTTTATCGTTGTCAAATGTGGATTTGCCATCTGTGATTATAATTGCCAGGTTTGCAACATTTGGGCGATCACCATTTCTAAGATTGAATAGGTCTGCTCGAGCACGGTAAATGCCTCCTGACGTGTTTGTGTTGGCACCAGGGTATTGGCTGGTGAGGATGGCAGCACTGGCATCTTTCAGGTCCAGGTACTTGTTCAGCTTGAAGAGAAGTACCCCCCGATCACTGAACAGAACGGCTCCTACTCGGGTACCTGACCTTGGCAGTCTGTTGATAATACTGGCTACAAACTGCAGTAGCAGCTCCCAGTTGTCATACGACCCATCGGCTGGATTGGCATCTCGGATACTGCCCGATCCATCAATTATGAACCCAATGTCAACATCGGCCGCACACGCTTTAACAGAAAGGTAAAGGGGACGATTTTTTAAAAGTCATGGGCTAAAGCGAGAACAGGAGGTAAAGTCAACAAGGTAGGCCTGTTCTGAAGTGCAGTCATTAGTAGCTATCTAAATAGATTTGTGTTGGATCCAAACCATAAAATACATAAAAGAAATGATCTGCAGTCTAAAAGTGGCATGGATCAGAAATGGATTAGTTACAGGATCCTTTCATTTATCTTACATACCCAAAAGAGTTACAAATACAATTTCCTGGATATACTATGCAATGGAATCAGGAAGTATTGCAGGAAATTACGCAAATATTCAATAAATCTATTATCATAAAATATATCTACACATAGAATCTTGCAAAAAATATTGTATTATTACTTTTCTCCTTTTTAAAAACAGGAGAAAATCCAAGTCATTTTGAGATTGCTTTCATGCTCCATCGGATAGCCATCCCCACCTCTCCCTCCCACAGTTAAACCGAAGCTTTTGGGGAAAATATAATGCCTCATCTCTTTAAGACATCCCAACTATGTAAGGTGGCTTCAAAGAAGGTGTGGATTTGCCATCCGTGATAATAATCGCCAGGTTTGGAACATTTGGTCGATCCCCGTTGTTTGGATTGAACAAGTCTGCTTGTGCACGGTAAATGCCTCCTGACGTGTTGGCATTTGCTCCCGGGTATCTGGTGGTCAGGATTGCCTTTCTGGCATCCTGAAGATCAAGGTACTCATCCATCCCAAAGAGCAGTTCTCCACGATCACTGATGAGAACAGCTCCTACCCGAGTGCCTGATCTGGGGAGCCTATCTATAATACTGGCTACGAACTGCAGCAGCAGTTCCCAGTTGTTGTATGAACCATCCATTCGGTTTGCATCTCGAATGCTACCAGATCCATCGATGATGAATCCGATGTCAACATCAGCTTGACAACCTTCAGTTATTGGATGTTAGGAAAAACTGTTTAGGGACCATAGTATTGCAACATATGAAATGACATTTTATTAATAGAAATTTACCAAAAGCTCTGAATATATAGGGCAGGGATGAAAGATCTCCGCGATTCTGCGGATTTCCGGGATTTTTTAATTCCGCATCACCATCAGTGTAGATCTATACTAATATGTGGTGGAGACGCCGCAGCACTAGGAGCGTATACCACTAATAAATGCTCCAAACACTAGCACTATCAGCGTATACTACTACCATACCTGCTTCAAACGACGCAGCACTATCAGAGTATACCAATATATATGAAACCTCACTTCCGGAAATTTTCCGCGATTCCCTGACAGTGCTAAACCTATGGGAGAATATCCGATTTCCGCTTTTTTTCCTGGAGATCACTTTCATCCCTGATAGGGCTAACAAATATCAAAACTAACCAGAACTGCCGAGGTTAGAACCTGCTAATCAGCTCATTGAAATCACTTATTGAGATTCCAAACAGCCTGCCAAGGGCAGAACTCGTGACATTTATATACGGATCCATCAAACACTACAAATCTGCTCTTATTCATACAAATTATAATGGAAACTACTATTTCAATAGGTGATGTCCACTAGTAAAACAGAAAAAATGGAATGAGCGATATGCACTGGTATTTGGACAGATGAGTATGTGAAGTGCAAAGCGCATCAGCGTTTGCTAAGGACAAAATGCCCTGTACTTGCATTCATATTGATTTAGTAGTAGTCAAATCGATAAACATGTGATGCCACAGGACAGTGAACATTGTCAGTGAACAGTGTTATGATACAAATTGATCAAGCTACACAAGGGGTGAGACAAGCACTATGACATAACTAGATTAATGTCTTACTCTTAGTGCGGACAAGAGGACAGAATGGCAGGCTGCCATGACCGGTTGAGCCCCACAACATACAAAGCATGAGATTACAAGGTTTGTTTGTTGTTTTACGCCCTAGCAACATATAAGGTCATATCAGGACAGGTACTGACTTGTGACTGCACACTTATGGTGAATTTATAGTGCTGCCCCTCTGGGACAACAGGCCACCAACACCATGACCTGATATCCCACTCAGTCACATTATCTTGACACTGAGCCAACCAGTCCTTGCCCTATCCTAATAATGCCGAGCGCCTGGATAGGAAGAGACAAGTATCAATTTTTAAGTCATTGCTTTGACTTGACCAGGGTTTGAACCCACAAACCCATGGGTTCAGATCGCCCGATCTCCCAGAGCAGGAGATTGATGCCCTACTCATTCGGCCATCCCGTCTGGTACATTACAAGGTGAGGATCATGGCATACTCCAGTTAGGACACTAGACTGATACCAACAGACACAGACAAACAAAAGCACAGGATACAATGAAGCCCTATACAAATATTACCAGACAGCATTGTTGTGACAGTGACTTGAATAAAATGAGCAGGAACACGCAAAGATTTGTGAAATAACAAAACACAGACCACAAATTATGAGTTATATTGCGCAACTTGCTGTATTGGCAAAATCTGATACTCGGTGAGTGCTGATATTAATGTGGATGAATTAACACAAAAAGCAGTTGGTCAGACGCAGGTGAGCTAACAAAACTTGCTTGGTGTTCTTGTTGGCGGTGGAGGTGTCACCACACAGGCACTGGACAGAAGGTTGTCGATGATGCTATCTAATTGTCGGAAGTTGGGGGATGTGAAGAAGTTACGATCACGTTCTTGTGGCATTGATGACATCGCTTTCAGTTCATCTGCATCTACCGAGTTTGTGACCCCAATGCAGACTACCTCGACACCATCTTTACGAAGATCTTGCGCATAGGGTACCGTTTTATCGTGGTCAAATGTAGATTTGCCATCAGTAATTATAATTGCGAGATTTGCAACGTTTGGTCGATCACCATTTCCAATGTTGAATAGGTCTGCTCGGGCACGGTAAATGCCTCCTGACGTGTTTGTGTTCGCACCAGGGTATTGGCTGGTGAGGATGGCAGCACTGGCATCTTTCAGGTCCAAGTACTGGTTCAACTTGAAGAGCAGTACCCCCCGATCACTGAACAGAACGGCTCCAACTCGGGTACCTGACCTCGGCAGTCTGTCGATGATACTGGCTACAAACTGCAGTAACAGCTCCCAGTTGTCATATGACCCATCGGCTGGATTTGCATCTCGGATACTGCCCGATCCATCAATTACGAACCCAATGTCAACATCAGCAGCACACGCTTTAACAGAAAGGTAAAGGGGACCATTTTTTAAAAGTCATGGACTAAAGAGAACAGGAGGTAAAGTCAACAAGGCAGGCCTGTTCTGAAGTGCAGTCGCCAGTAGGTACCTAGATAGATTTGTGTTGGACCCAAGCCAAATATACATTAAAGAAATGATCTGTAGTCTAAAAGAAGTGGCATGGATCAGAAGTGGATTAGTTACAGAATCCTTTCATTTATATTACATACACTAAAGAGTTACAAATAACATTTCCTTTCACATGCTGGATATAGTATGCAAGTATTGCAGGAAATTACGCAAATATTCATACAATCTGTTATGATATAAGTATATAGATCTACACATAGAATCTTGCCAAAAATATTGTATTTTTACATTTGTCCTTTTCATAAACACAGAAAATCCAAGTCATTTTGAGATAGCTTGCATGCTCCATCGGATAGCCAACCCCATCTCTCCCTCCCACAATTAAATCGAAGCCTTTGGGGAAAATAAAACACATCCCAACTATTTAAGGTGGCTTCAAAGAAGTATGCCAACAAAGCCTAAAATAAAGCAAGACTCGGAATGTGTATAGACTTGCTTGGCATTCTGGTAGGTGGTATAGTTGTGGTCTTCATCGTGGTCACTTTCGGAGTAACCACACACGCGCTTGACAGAAGTCTGTCAATGATGCTTCCCAGCTGTTGGAAGTCAGGTGAGGTGAAGTAGTTGCGATTACGTTCTTGTGGCATTGATGACATTGCCTTCAGTTCATCTGCATCTACCGAGTTTGTGACGCCTATACTGACGACCTGGACACCGTCTTGGTGGAGATCCTTTGCGAATGGGATAGTTTTCTCACTGTCAAAGGTGGATTTGCCATCTGTGATAATAATCGCAAGGTTTGGAACGTTTGGTCGATCACCCTTGTTTGGATTAAACAGGTCTGATCGTGCACGGTAAATGCCTCCTGACGTGTTGGTGTTTGCTCCCGGGTATCTGGTGGTGAGGATTGCCTTTCTGGCTTCCTGAAGATCAAGGTACTCATCCATTCCAAAGAGCAGTTCTCCACGATCACTGAAGAGAACAGCTCCTACCCGAGTGCCTGATCTGGGGAGCCTATCTATAATACTGGCTACGAACTGCAGCAGCAGTTCCCAGTTGTCGTATGAACCATCCATTGGGTTTGCATCTCGAATGCTACCAGATCCATCAATGATGAATCCGATGTCAACGTCAGCGTGACAACCTTCAGTAAAATGTTGAATATTAAGATAAATTGCTTAGGGACTTCAGTATTGCAACATACCAAATGAGATTTAATTTCTTTAATAGCACATTACCAGCAGGTCTGAGAATTAGTGGCCAACCAATAAATGGAGACAAAATACAGAGTTCATAAACTGATAATCAGCGCATTGAAATTACTTATTAAGATTCCATGTAGCCTGCCAAGTGTTGAACTAGTGGTAGATGTATACATCAATGTACTACAAATCTGCTCTTCATCATACAAATTGAAATGGATATTAGTTATATTAATGGGGTGATGTCTAATAGTAAACAGAAATAGGAAAAAAGCCATATGCATTGGTATTTGAACATATGAATATATGATGTGCAAAGAAAAGAGATTGCATCAGATGTTTGCTAATGCCCTATACTCGCATTACTATTGATATAGTAGTAGTCGTGGCCATAAACACGCGATTCAACAGAATACAGTGAACAGCATTATGATACGAGTTAAACAAGCTACACAGAGTGGGCGACTCAAGCACTATGACAAAACCAGACTAGTGTCTTACTCTTAGTTTCGACAAGAGGACAGAATGGCAGGCTGCCATGACCAGTCGAGCCCCATGACAAACAAGGCAGAACATTACAAGGAGAGGATTGTGACGTACACCATTAGCACACTAGACTGATACCAACAGACAAACAAAAGCACAGGGTCAATGTCAGCTTCACAAACTTCAGTAAAAAGTTGGCTATTAAGATAACAATTTGTTTATTGCCCATAAATTTGTTACATACCAAATGTACCTAAATTTACCACTTTGCCAAATAGTTCTGTGAATATTAATGATAACCTAATAAATATAATAAAGATGTGAGGTTTTTGAAGGTTCCATATTGCTAATAATGATCCCTATTCCATGGATCCTTCCAAGTTGTAAATTAATGACAGTGCAAATGCATAGCTCTTTGATGACAGCCTAATTCCTAAAGATTGTAAAGAAGACTACGCATTTCAATAGGTGATATACACTAGAAAATAGACAAAGGAAAGAAGCCATATCCTTACTTTCATTAGGATTTGAATAGTTGAATATATGTTATGAAAGAAAGCACTATGACAAAACCAGACTAGTGTCTTACTCTTAGTTTCGACAAGAGGACAGAAAGGCAGGCTGCCATGACCAGTCGAGCCCCATGACAAACAAGGCATGTTGTTACAAGGAGAGGATTGCGACATACACCATTAGCACACTAGACTGATACGAACAGATACAGACAAACAAAAGCACAGGGTCAACGTCAGCTTCACAACCTTCAGTAAAAAGTTGGCTATTAAGATAAAGATTTGTTTACCACTTTGCCAAATAGGTCTGTGAATATTAATGATAACCTAATAAATTAAATAAAGATGTGAGGTTTTTGAAAGTTCCATATTGCTAATAATGATCCCTATTCCATGGATCCTTCCAAGTTGTAAATTAATGACAGCACAAATGCATAGCTCTTTGATGACAGCCTAATTCCTAAAGATTGTAAAGACTACGCATTTCAATAGGTGATATACACTAGAAAATAGACAAAGGAAAGAAGCCATATCCTTACTTTCATTAGGATTTGAATAGTTGAATATATGTTATGAAAGGAACAGGCGAAGTAGGCCAGGAACAACATATCATCTATTACCATTCATACTGCTTTCCCCCTTGGCAAAATCTCTAACTATGTGAAGCGACACATAACACACAACTAAACATTGTAAGTGAACAGCATGGCGATACAAATTGAACAAAGTACAGAAAGTTAAACACATGCACGGCAATATAAGCTAATTAGCTTGTTAATCACAACAAGGGAACAGAAAGGCAGTATGCCACTACTAGTTGAGATACATAACAGACAATGCATGACATAATCTGAGTATTGTGGTATACACCACCTGACAAGACGTACTGACAGACACACAAGACACAAAGAGAGCAGGTTGAATCGAAGAAGTCCTCTGGAAATATTACTGGATTGCATTATGACTCTTAAGGGATAATTAATGAAGTGATCCCGAACATGCACAACTTTGTTAATGTTTCTTGTTTGTTGTTGTTTTACATCCTAGCAACATCTAAGGTCATATCAGGACAGGTACTGGCTTGTGACAGTGCGGCCTCATGGCGACTTTATAGTGCTGCCCCACTGGGAAACCAGGCCACTGGCACCATGACCTGGTATCCCACTCAGTCACATTATCCTGACACTGAGCACACCAGTCCTTTCCCTGTCCTAATAATGCCGAGCGCCTGGCTAGGAAGTGACAAGTATCAATTGTTAAGTCATTGGTTTGACTTGACCAGGGTTCGAACCCACGATCTACCAGCACGGGAGCTGGACGCTCTAACTCATTCGACCATCCCGTCTGGTCTCACAAATTTGTTAAATGACAAAGACACGGAACACAGAATGTGAGTTGTAATATCTGGTAATTCAATGTCGTATTGGAAAAAGCTGATACACAGTGAGTGCAGAGATTAGTGTGGATGAATTCACATGAAAAGCAGATGGGCAGACGCAGGTGAGCAAACAAGACTTGCTTGGTGTTCTCGTTGGTGGTGCAGGTGTCACCACACAGGCACTGGACAGGAGGCTGTCGATAATGCCACCCAGTTGTTGGAAGTCCGGTGAGGTGAAGTAGCTACGACCACTTACTTGTGGCATTGATGACATTGCTTTCAGTTCATCTGCATCCACAGAATTTGTAACGCCAATACTGACTACCTGGATACCATCTCTATGCAGATCTTTGGCATATGGTATGGTTTTATCGTGGTCAAACGTTGATTTGCCATCAGTGATTATAATTGCCAGGTTTGGGACGTTTGGCCGATCACCATTTCTGACATTGAAGAGGTCTGCTCGAGCACGGTAAATGCCTCCTGATGTGTTTGTGTTGGCACCAGGGTATTGGGTGGTGAGGATTGCAGTTCTAGCATCCTGAAGGTTCAGGTACTCATTCAGTCTGAAGAGCAGTACACCCCGATCACTGAACAGAACAGCTCCTACTCGGGTACCTGACCTGGGCAGTCTGTCGATGATACTTGCTACAAACTGCAGTAGCAGCTCCCAGTTGTCATATGATCCATCGGCTGGATTAGCATCTCGGATGCTGCCTGATCCATCAATTATGAACCCAATGTCCACGTCAGCAGCACAAGCTTTAACATAAATGAAAATCAGACTATCAAGATCAGCTAAGAAGGAAGAGGCGTTTTAAGTCAACTGTTCAGAAGTGGAGTCATTAGCAGATATTTGAAATAGATTATGAGATCATTTTCAAATATAAATTAAAGAGATATCACTCCTTTGGCAAATAAATCCATTGGTTCAAGAGCTGGAATACCTTAATTTGCCCAAGTATGCACAACAAAGTTGCACCTACAATAGAAAAGAATTCAGCTTTCTTAAAGAGTTCTAATGACGAGTGATTGAATCAATAACGCGATAAAAATGCACGATTCCTTCAGTTATAGTGCAAACAAAAGCTCCAGAAAACAAATAGCAATTCTTACATCAGCACCAGAATTGTTGGTGTATGCTTTTTTGTGCGTTTGTTACAGGGTTGGAGTGTTATTTATAAGCGTGTGCTTATATAGGTTGAGGCATGTATTGCTGTTTTTTCATATTCCAATAAATATTTAACACTCTTTTGCACTCTTGTATTCAACAAAACTCTTGTTGATTTTAGACTATTATAAATGTGAATGAATGTGACATGATATGGGTGGAAGACCAATGCCTCGGCGCTGAAAAAATACCTTAATTAGCTGAATAAAAAATGATCATTTACCAAAATAAATTTGTTTAAAAGCCAGCTGGCCACCCTTTGTCTCCCTTCTCCTCAAACTCCAATCTACTAAAAGAGTATTTCCTTTGGTGACAGACTATTTAAGATGAACTTCACACTTAGCTAAGTTATAAAAAAATTAAGCCACCATTACAATGTAATCTAATATTAAAAAAAGAATTTCTGGAAGGTTATTCAACTATGCTGAAAATAAATAACTATTCATTCATAGGGAGGATATTTAATAACCATTGCTCAAACAAAAACACCCCTACTTCATGCGGGCACCATTTGGGCCATCTTAGTTTAGCCAGTGGAAAGACGAGAGCTATTGATCAAGCTTAACACATCCAAGGCACATATACTTGCGACTGAGTGCACAGATTGAGAAATCTAAAATAAAGCAAGACTCAAAATGTGCATAGACTTGCTTGGCATTCTGGTAGGTGGTCTAGTTGTGGTCATGGTCGTGGTCGTGGTCATGGGCGTAGTCACTTTTGGAGTAACGACACACGCACTTGACAGAAGTCTGTCAATGATGCTTCCCAGCTGTTGGAAGTCAGGCGACGTGAAGTAGTTGCGGTTAGGTTCTTGTGGCATTGATGACATTGCCTTCAGTTCGTCTGCATCTACCGAGTTTGTGACGCCTATACTGACAATTTGGACGCCATCTCTGCGGAGATCCATAGCAAATGGAATTGTTTTATCATGATCAAAAGTTGATTTGCCATCGGTGATAATAATGGCTAGGTTTGGAACATTTGGTCGGTCACCATTGTTTGGATTGAACAGGTCTGCTCGTGCACGGTAAATGCCTCCTGACGTGTTCGTGTTTGCTCCTGGGTATCTGGTGGTGAGGATTGCCTTTCTGGCATCTTGAAGATCGAGGTACTCATCCATTCTGAAGAGCAGTTCTCCATGATCACTGAAGAGAACAGCTCCTACCCGAGTGCCTGATCTGGGGAGCCTATCTATAATACTGGCTATGAACTGCAGCAGCAGTTCCCAGTTGTCGTATGAACCATCCATTGGGTTTGCATCTCGAATGCTACCAGATCCATCAATGATGAATCCGATGTCAACGTCAGCATGACAACCTTCAGTAAAATGTTGAATATTAAGATAAATTGCTTAGGGACTACAGTATTGCAACATACCAAATGAGATTTAATTTCTTTCATAGCACGTTACCAGCAGGTGTGAGAATTAGTGGCCAACCAATAAATGGAGACAAAATACGGAGTTCAGAAACTGATAATCAGCGCATTGAAATTACTTATTAAGATTCCATGTAGCCTGCCAAGTGTTGAACTAGTGGTACATGTATACATCAATGTACTACAAATCTGCTCTTCATCATACAAATTGAAATGGATACTAGTTATATTAATGGGGTGATGTCCAATAGTAAACAGAAATATGCATATGCATTGGTATTTGAACAGATGAATATATGATGTGCAAAGAAAAGAGATTGCATCAGATGTTTGCTAATGCCCTATACTCGCATTACTATTGATATAGTAGTAGTCGTGGCCATAAACACGCGATTCAACAGAATACAGTGAACAGCATTATGATACGAGTTAAACAAGCTACACAGAGTGGGCGACTCAAGCACTATGACAAAACCAGACTAGTGTCGTACTCTTAGTTTCGACAAGAGGACAGAATGGCAGGCTGCCATGACCAGTCGAGCCCCATGACAAACAAGGCAGAACATTACAAGGAGAGGATTGTGACGTACACCATTAGCACACTAGACTGATACCAACAGACAAACAAAAGCACAGGGTCAATGTCAGCTTCACAAACTTCAGTAAAAAGTTGGCTATTAAGATAACAATTTGTTTATTGCCCATAAATTTGTTACATACCAAATGTACCTAAATTTACCACTTTGCCAAATAGTTCTGTGAATATTAATGATAACCTAATAAATATAATAAAGATGTGAGGTTTTTGAAGGTTCCATATTGCTAATAATGATCCCTATTCCATGGATCCTTCCAAGTTGTAAATTAATGACAGTGCAAATGCATAGCTCTTTGATGACAGCCTAATTCCTAAAGATTGTAAAGAAGACTACGCATTTCAATAGGTGATATACACTAGAAAATAGACAAAGGAAAGAAGCCATATCCTTACTTTCATTAGGATTTGAATAGTTGAATATATGTTATGAAAGGAACGGGCGAAGTATGCCAGGAACAACATATCATCTATTACCATTCATACTGCTTTCCCCCTTGGCAAAATCTCTAACTATGTGAAGCGACACATAACACACAACTAAACATTGTAAGTGAACAGCATGGCGATACAAATTGAACAAAGTACAGAAAGTTAAACACATGCACGGCAATATAAGCTAATTAGCTTGTTAATCACAACAAGGGAACAGAAAGGCAGTATGCCACTACTAGTTGAGATACATAACAGACAATGCATGACATAATCTGAGTATTGTGGTATACACCACCTGACAAGACGTACTGACAGACACACAAGACACAAAGAGAGCAGGTTGAATCGAAGAAGTCCTCTGGAAATATTACTGGATTGCATTATGACTCTTAAGGGATAATTAATGAAGTGATCCCGAACATGCACAACTTTGTTAATGTTTCTTGTTTGTTGTTGTTTTACATCCTAGCAACATCTAAGGTCATATCAGGACAGGTACTGGCTTGTGACAGTGCGGCCTCATGGCGACTTTATAGTGCTGCCCCACTGGGAAACCAGGCCACTGGCACCATGACCTGGTATCCCACTCAGTCACATTATCCTGACACTGAGCACACCAGTCCTTTCCCTGTCCTAATAATGCCGAGCGCCTGGCTAGGAAGTGACAAGTATCAATTGTTAAGTCATTGGTTTGACTTGACCAGGGTTCGAACCCACGATCTACCAGCACGGGAGCTGGACGCTCTAACTCATTCGACCATCCCGTCTGGTCTCACAAATTTGTTAAATGACAAAGACACGGAACACAGAATGTGAGTTGTAATATCTGGTAATTCAATGTCGTATTGGAAAAAGCTGATACACAGTGAGTGCAGAGATTAGTGTGGATGAATTCACATGAAAAGCAGATGGGCAGACGCAGGTGAGCAAACAAGACTTGCTTGGTGTTCTCGTTGGTGGTGCAGGTGTCACCACACAGGCACTGGACAGGAGGCTGTCGATAATGCCACCCAGTTGTTGGAAGTCCGGTGAGGTGAAGTAGCTACGACCACTTACTTGTGGCATTGATGACATTGCTTTCAGTTCATCTGCATCCACAGAATTTGTAACGCCAATACTGACTACCTGGATACCATCTCTATGCAGATCTTTGGCATATGGTATGGTTTTATCGTGGTCAAACGTTGATTTGCCATCAGTGATTATAATTGCCAGGTTTGGGACGTTTGGCCGATCACCATTTCTGACATTGAAGAGATCTGCTCGAGCACGGTAAATGCCTCCTGATGTGTTTGTGTTGGAACCAGGGTATTGGGTGGTGAGGATTGCAGTTCTAGCATCCTGAAGGTTCAGGTACTCATTCAGTCTGAAGAGCAGTACACCCCGATCACTGAACAGAACAGCTCCTACTCGGGTACCTGACCTGGGCAGTCTGTCGATGATACTTGCTACAAACTGCAGTAGCAGCTCCCAGTTGTCATATGATCCATCGGCTGGATTAGCATCTCGGATGCTGCCTGATCCATCAATTATGAACCCAATGTCCACGTCAGCAGCACAAGCTTTAACATAAATGAAAATCAGACTATCAAGATCAGCTAAGAAGGAAGAGGCGTTTTAAGTCAACTGTTCAGAAGTGGAGTCATTAGCAGATATTTGAAATAGATTATGAGATCATTTTCAAATATAAATTAAAGAGATATCACTCCTTTGGCAAATAAATCCATTGGTTCAAGAGCTGGAATACCTTAATTTGCCCAAGTATGCACAACAAAGTTGCACCTACAATAGAAAAGAATTCAGCTTTCTTAAAGAGTTCTAATGACGAGTGATTGAATCAATAACGCGATAAAAATGCACGATTCCTTCAGTTATAGTGCAAACAAAAGCTCCAGAAAACAAATAGCAATTCTTACATCAGCACCAGAATTGTTGGTGTATGCTTTTTTGTGCGTTTGTTACAGGGTTGGAGTGTTATTTATAAGCGTGTGCTTATATAGGTTGAGGCATGTATTGCTGTTTTTTCATATTCCAATAAATATTTAACACTCTTTTGCACTCTTGTATTCAACAAAACTCTTGTTGATTTTAGACTATTATAAATGTGAATGAATGTGACATGATATGGGTGGAAGACCAATGCCTCGGCGCTGAAAAAATACCTTAATTAGCTGAATAAAAAATGATCATTTACCAAAATAAATTTGTTTAAAAGCCAGCTGGCCACCCTTTGTCTCCCTTCTCCTCAAACTCCAATCTACTAAAAGAGTATTTCCTTTGGTGACAGACTATTTGAGATGAACTTCACACTTAGCTAAGTTATAAAAAAATTAAGCCACCATTACAATGTAATCTAATATTAAAAAAAGAATTTCTGGAAGGTTATTCAACTATGCTGAAAATAAATAACTATTCATTCATAGGGAGGATATTTAATAACCATTGCTCAAACAAAAACACCCCTACTTCATGCGGGCACCATTTGGGCCATCTTAGTTTAGCCAGTGGAAAGACGAGAGCTATTGATCAAGCTTAACACATCCAAGGCACATATACTTGCGACTGAGTGCACAGATTGAGAAATCTAAAATAAAGCAAGACTCAAAATGTGCATAGACTTGCTTGGCATTCTGGTAGGTGGTCTAGTTGTGGTCATGGTCGTGGTCGTGGTCATGGGCGTAGTCACTTTTGGAGTAACAACACACGCACTTGACAGAAGTCTGTCAATGATGCTTCCCAGCTGTTGGAAGTCAGGCGACGTGAAGTAGTTGCGGTTAGGTTCTTGTGGCATTGATGACATTGCCTTCAGTTCGTCTGCATCTACCGAGTTTGTGACGCCTATACTGACAATTTGGACGCCATCTCTGCGGAGATCCATAGCAAATGGAATTGTTTTATCATGATCAAAAGTTGATTTGCCATCGGTGATAATAATGGCTAGGTTTGGAACATTTGGTCGGTCACCATTGTTTGGATTGAACAGGTCTGCTCGTGCACGGTAAATGCCTCCTGACGTGTTCGTGTTTGCTCCTGGGTATCTGGTGGTGAGGATTGCCTTTCTGGCATCTTGAAGATCGAGGTACTCATCCATTCTGAAGAGCAGTTCTCCATGATCACTGAAGAGAACAGCTCCTACCCGAGTGCCTGATCTGGGGAGCCTATCTATAATACTGGCTATGAACTGCAGCAGCAGTTCCCAGTTGTCGTATGAACCATCCATTGGGTTTGCATCTCGAATGCTACCAGATCCATCAATGATGAATCCGATGTCAACGTCAGCATGACAACCTTCAGTAAAATGTTGAATATTAAGATAAATTGCTTAGGGACTACAGTATTGCAACATACCAAATGAGATTTAATTTCTTTCATAGCACGTTACCAGCAGGTGTGAGAATTAGTGGCCAACCAATAAATGGAGACAAAATACGGAGTTCAGAAACTGATAATCAGCGCATTGAAATTACTTATTAAGATTCCATGTAGCCTGCCAAGTGTTGAACTAGTGGTACATGTATACATCAATGTACTACAAATCTGCTCTTCATCATACAAATTGAAATGGATACTAGTTATATTAATGGGGTGATGTCCAATAGTAAACAGAAATAGGAAAAAAGCCATATGCATTGGTATTTGAACAGATGAATATATGATGTGCAAAGAAAAGAGATTGCATCAGATGTTTGCTAATGCCCTATACTCGCATTACTATTGATATAGTAGTAGTCGTGGCCATAAACACGCGATTCAACAGAATACAGTGAACAGCATTATGATACGAGTTAAACAAGCTACACAGAGTGGGCGACTCAAGCACTATGACAAAACCAGACTAGTGTCGTACTCTTAGTTTCGACAAGAGGACAGAATGGCAGGCTGCCATGACCAGTCGAGCCCCATGACAAACAAGGCAGAACATTACAAGGAGAGGATTGTGACGTACACCATTAGCACACTAGACTGATACCAACAGACAAACAAAAGCACAGGGTCAATGTCAGCTTCACAAACTTCAGTAAAAAGTTGGCTATTAAGATAACAATTTGTTTATCGCCCATAAATTTGTTACATACCAAATGTACCTAAATTTACCACTTTGCCAAATAGTTCTGTGAATATTAATGATAACCTAATAAATATAATAAAGATGTGAGGTTTTTGAAGGTTCCATATTGCTAATAATGATCCCTATTCCATGGATCCTTCCAAGTTGTAAATTAATGACAGTGCAAATGCATAGCTCTTTGATGACAGCCTAATTCCTAAAGATTGTAAAGAAGACTACGCATTTCAATAGGTGATATACACTAGAAAATAGACAAAGGAAAGAAGCCATATCCTTACTTTCATTAGGATTTGAATAGTTGAATATATGTTATGAAAGGAACAGGCGAAGTATGCCAGGAACAACATATCATCTATTACCATTCATACTGCTTTCCCCCTTGGCAAAATCTCTAACTATGTGAAGCGACACATAACACACAACTAAACATTGTAAGTGAACAGCATGGCGATACAAATTGAACAAAGTACAGAAAGTTAAACACATGCACGGCAATATAAGCTAATTAGCTTGTTAATCACAACAAGGGAACAGAAAGGCAGTATGCCACTACTAGTTGAGGTACATAACAGACAATGCATGACATAATCTGAGTATTGTGGTATACACCACCTGACAAGACGTACTGACAGACACACAAGACACAAAGAGAGCAGGTTGAATCGAAGAAGTCCTCTGGAAATATTACTGGATTGCATTATGACTCTTAAGGGATAATTAATGAAGTGATCCCGAACATGCACAACTTTGTTAATGTTTCTTGTTGTTTTACATCCTAGCAACATCTAAGGTCATATCAGGACAGGTACTGGCTTGTGACAGTGCGGCCTCATGGCGACTTTATAGTGCTGCCCCACTGGGAAACCAGGCCACTGGTACCATGACCTGGTATCCCAATCAGTCACATTATCCTGACACTGAGCACACCAGTCCTTTCCCTGTCCTAATAATCCTGAGCGCCTGGCTAGGAAGTGACAAGTATCAATTTTTAACTCATTGGTTTGACTTGACCAGGGTTCGAACCCACGATCTACCAGCACGGGAGCTGGACACTCTAACTCATTCGGCCATCCGTCTGGTCTCACAAATTTGTTAAATGACAAGACACGGAACACAGAATGTGAGTTATAATATCTGGTAATTCAATGTCGTATTGGCAAAAGCTGATACACAGTGAGTGCAGAGATTAGCGTGGATGAATTCACATGAAAAGCAGATGGGCAGACGCAGGTGAGCAAACAAGACTTGCTTGGTGTTCTCGTTGGTGGTGCAGGTGTCACCACACAGGCACTGGACAGGAGGCTGTCGATAATGCCACCCAGTTGTTGGAAGTCCGGTGAGGTGAAGTAGTTACGACCACTTACTTGTGGCATTGATGACATTGCTTTCAGTTCATCTGCATCCACAGAATTTGTTACGCCAATACTGACTACCTGGATACCATCTCTATGCAGATCTTTGGCATATGGTATGGTTTTATCGTGGTCAAATGTTGATTTGCCATCAGTGATTATAATTGCCAGGTTTGGGACGTTTGGCCGATCACCATTTCTGACATTGAAGAGGTCTGCTCGAGCACGGTAAATGCCTCCTGATGTGTTTGTGTTGGCACCAGGGTATTGGGTGGTGAGGATTGCAGTTCTAGCATCCTGAAGGTTCAGGTACTCATTCAGTCTGAAGAGCAGTACACCCCGATCACTGAACAGAACAGCTCCTACTCGGGTACCTGACCTGGGCAGTCTGTCGATGATACTTGCTACAAACTGCAGTAGCAGCTCCCAGTTGTCATATGATCCATCGGCTGGATTAGCATCTCGGATGCTGCCTGATCCATCAATTATGAACCCAATGTCCACGTCAGCAGCACAAGCTTTAACATAAATGAAAATCAGACTATCAAGATCAACTAAGAAGGAACAAGCGTTTTAACTCAACTGTTCAGAAGTGGAGTCATTAGCGGATATTTGAAATAGATTATGAGATCATTTTCAAATATAAATTAAAGAGATATCACTCCATTGGTTCAAGAGATGGAATACATTAATTTACCCATGTATGCAGAACAAAGTTGCACTTACAATAGAAAAGAATTCAGCTTTCTTCAAGAGTTCTAATGATGAGTGATTGAATCAATAATGCGATAAAAATGCATGATTCCTTCAGTTATAGTGCAAACAAAACCTTGGATGGATGTGCAATCCCGATTCTACAAGTGAACAGACCAGGAAAGTGTCTTGGGATGATGCATACAAAAAAAAAGCATTTTACCTAGAGAAGGATTCGAACCCACCCTTGTCATTCCAATGCTAGCATCCTAACCATTAGACTCTAGAGGCTCAGGTGCAATCACCCTGACCAGACGCCCTTGTCTATGTAGTTCCTGTGTCTGATAGCTCAGTACAGACTACTACAAATCAATGGTTTCAAGGATTCTTTGATATATATAACAATTGTTTGTTTGTTTATTGTTGTTTTACGTCCTTGCAACATCTAAGGTCATATCAGGACGGGTACCGACTTGTGACAGTGCGCACTCATGGCGACTTTATAGTGCTGTCCCACTGGGAAACCAGGCCGCCGCACCATGACCTGGTATCCCACTCAGTCACATTATCCTGACACTGAGCCCACCAGTCCTTGCCATATCCTAATAATGCCGAGCGCCTGGCTAGGAAGCGACAAGTATCAATTTTAAAGTCATTGGTTTGACTCGACCGGGACTCGAACCCACGATCTACCAGCACGGGAGACGGACGCTCTAACACATTCGGCCATCCCATCTGGTCATATATAACAAACAACTAAGATGTGTATATACACATAAATGTGTCTACATAAATTTGATGGAACCCATTATATTCCCTGTAGATATAGCTCCAAAATTACTAACATAAAATAAAAGATACTTCACACAAAACTAAGATAGCCCCTAAATAGGACAACCTCAAAATGATTGGACTAGGCAGGTTTAATTAAATAGGCTTCTCGAGGGGGGGGGGAACTGTTTCTGAAATCCCAATAACTATTAAAGTTACGAGTTTTCCTTTTGAGTCTAAAAATCACAAATCTCATTAAAAACCACTAGAAATTGTTAAGTATCAAGAATGGGATATAGAAAATGAAGAGTATGATATTTACTGCTGGTCATTTTGAAACTGTTCAGGCAGGCAAATATTGACTTCAAAATAAACAAAATACGTGGTTGAATGCGGGAACCTATGTGTATGGGCGAA
Organism: Branchipolynoe longqiensis; assembly: GCA_030323885.1. Taxonomy (NCBI): domain Eukaryota; kingdom Metazoa; phylum Annelida; class Polychaeta; order Phyllodocida; family Polynoidae; genus Branchipolynoe; species Branchipolynoe longqiensis. The sequence goes on along the minus strand of CM059196.1, from coordinate 11,146,969 downwards.
CCATCTTTTCCAGAAAACAGCAATTCTTACATCAGCACCTGAATTTCTGTTTATGCTTTTTTTTGTGTTTGTTACAGGGTTGGAGTGTTATTTATAAGCGTGTGCTTATATAGGTTGAGGCATGTATTGCTGTTTTTTCATATTCCAATAAATATTTAACAATCCTTTGCACTCTTGTATTCAACAAAACTCTTGTTGATTTTAGACTATTATAAATGTGAATGAATGTAACATGATATGGGTGGAAGACCAATGCCTCGGCGCTGAAAAATGAACTTTATTAGCTGAATAGAAAATGATCATTTACCAAAATAAATTTGTTTAAAAGCCAGCTTGCCACCCTTTGTCTCCCTTCTCCAATATACTAAAAGAGTATTTCCTTTGGTGACAGACTACTTAAAATGAACTTCACACTTAGCAATGTAGTTTAAAAAAAATTAAGCCACTATTACAATGTAATCTAATATAAAAAAAAGAATTCATGGTAGGTTATTCAACTATGCTGAAAATAAATAACTATTCATTCACATGGTTTGTTGTTTTACATCCTAGCAACATCTAAGGTCATATCAGGACGGCATTCACATGGAGGATATTTAATAACCATTTCTCAAACAAAAACACCCCTACTTTATGCGGGCACTATTTGGCCCATCTTAGTTTAGCCAGTCGAGAGACGATGGCTATTGATCAAGCTTAACACATCCAAGACACATATACTTGCGACTGAGTACACAAATTGAGAAATCTAAAATAAAGCAAGACTCAAAATGTGCATAGACTTGCTTGGCATTCTGGTAGGTGGTCTAGTTGTGGTCATGGTCATGGTCATGGGCGTAGTCACTTTTGGAGTAACGACACACGCACTTGACAGAAGTCTGTCAATGATGCTTCCCAGCTGTTGGAAGTCAGGCGACGTGAAGTAGTTGCGGTTAGGTTCTTGTGGCATTGATGACATTGCCTTCAGTTCGTCTGCATCTACCGAGTTTGTGACGCCTATACTGACAATTTGGACGCCATCTCTGCGGAGATCCATAGCAAATGGAATTGTTTTATCATGATCATAAGTTGATTTGCCATCGGTGATAATAATGGCTAGGTTTGGAACATTTGGTCGGTCACCATTGTTTGGATTGAACAGGTCTGCTCGTGCACGGTAAATGCCTCCTGACGTGTTCGTGTTTGCTCCTGGGTATCTGGTGGTGAGGATTGCCTTTCTGGCATCTTGAAGATCGAGGTACTCATCCATTCTGAAGAGCAGTTCTCCATGATCACTGAAGAGAACAGCTCCTACCCTAGTGCCTGATCTGGGGAGCCTATCTATAATACTGGCTACAAACTGTAGCAGTAGTTTCCAGTTGTCGTATGAACCATCCATTGGGTTGGCATCTCGAATGCTACCAGATCCATCGATGATGAATCCAATGTCAACATCAGCTTCACAACCTTCACATTAAGAAATAAATATCTAGGTAATTAACCTAATATAAACGAAAATTAAATTTCACTCACATTTGCTAAACGCTGGTGAATATTGATGGCCAGTCAATATTAAATAAGATTTACAAAGGTTCGAAAATGATAATCATTTCATAAAAATCACTAAATGGTATTATACAAGGTGTGCAAGATGTCAGAGTACGGTCGGCATACTAGAAAGAGCTGCTGATTTGTTGTCTGTCATCAATTGAGAAACTACTAATCATTTCAATCTGTGAAGTAGGCTACAAGCAGAAACAAAAGGAATCTATAGGATATGCATGACTATATCCTCTTTGTATTATATTCATAGACATAGATAAACTACTGGGTTGCAAATATAATTAATTAAGATATAGGTTCCGTGCAAGAAAAGCAAGAGTCCAGAGTGTGTAGAGAACAATCTGTCCCATTAGTCTTCAGAGTAACTGAAATAAAGATTGAAGGATATAAATATAATGAAGTGATGTAGAATACAACGAACATTAAGTGAAGAGTAAATATTACAAGCATGACCAGTTGATCTCGTAACAGACAACGCACAATGGTATGAAACAGGAATGATTCATAAGGGGATGAGATACTGGACACCCCAACCCCAAGATGAAAGGTTGGTTGATTGTTGGAGCTTTACATCCTGGCAACATCTAAGGTCAAGGAGGTTGTAGTCAAATATAGGTGGATGCATGGTACTCTGTCAGGGGTTGAGTAATGACAAGAGGCAGAAGGTGAACAATATGACAATGTGCAGATTTGTGAAATGACATAACACACAGGACTGAGATTTTGAGTGTCTTCATAACGGCAATTTAATGCCAGATTGGCAACCGGTGATTTGCAATGGTGAGTACAGAAGATTATCTGGGAGGCGTTAGCATGAAAGGCAGACATGTTGAAAGGCAGACATGTTGAAAGGCAGACATGTTGAATGGCAGACATGTTGAACGGCAGACATGTTGAACGGCAGACATGTTGAAAGGCAGACATGTTGAACGCGGACAAACAAGACTTGGTTGGTGTTCTCGTTGCTGGTGGAGGTGTCACGACACAGGCGCTGGACAGAAGTTTGTTGATTCCATCTAGTTGTTGGAACTCGGGAGATGTGAAATAGTTATGATCATGTTGTTGTGGCATTGCTTTCAGTTCATCTGCATCTACTGAGTTTGTAATGCCAATAACTGACCACCTCGACACAATCTTTGCGAAGATCCTCTGTGTAGGGTATTGTTTTATCATGGTCAAATGCAGATTTGTCATTGGTAATTATAATTGCCAGATTTGCACCATTTGGTCGATCACCATTTCTGATGTTGAATAGGTCTGCTCGAGCATGGGAAATGCACCCTGATGTGTTTGTGTTGGCACCACGGTATTGCCTTGTGAGAACAGCAGCACTGGCATCTTTCAGGTCCAGGTACTTATTCAGCTTGAAGAGAAGTACCCCCGATCACTGAACAGATACTGGCTACAAACTTTATGCTGCCCGACCCACCAATTATGAAACATGAAGCTTAAGGGAAAATAAAATGGTCCAATTAATGGTATTGTAATGGCCCACGGCCCTCCGACTCTCTCACTCACACGAAAGAACACCAAGATTCAATTCAGTGTACGCTTCACCCTTGGTTTATTGAACCATCTGCTCTCCGCGGCGTCAGTAGTTGTCTGACCCGCCCCCTGACTCGCCAGATCCCACATCGACTCTATAGGTGTGTGTGTGTGGGGGGGGGGGGGGGGGGGTCAACCACACGCAGTAGAGGTCAGCCCAGTTGGGGTCTGACCGGTGGTGACCCGTGCCGCCACCTAGCGCAGTGTAGTGGTACTGCGTGATAGTAGAGCTCATGTTCAGACTACTACAGTATTACCTATATTTACCTTGGAGTTGGAGTAAGACCACAGCTATAACATACAACAACCTGGGGAAGAAAGTATTAATAAGTGGGTCATCTACTTCTCCGGTAAGTTCCATCTGAAAACAAATTGTCCATAAGGAAATTAATTAGCCCAGATCTCACAGAAACAAAATCAATACCTATTTTTATCTTTCTGAAATAAAATCCTGCTATAATATTATTACTAGCAAATAAAGGCCAGTTAAAGCTGCAGTATATCGGTGCATGCACAGGATTATTATAAATAACATTGTTCTTTACACGTCAGTGCAATAAGACGAATCAGGCAATAAAACGAATTAGGCAACGACAACAATGCAAGATATTGTGATAGGCCGATGTCAGCTGTTCCAGATTCTCGCACTCACACAGACACACATGGATGAACGATTAATAAGCGTCTGAAGCGTACGTGGACTTCAGTCCATATCCGCCCACCGCAGTGTCCACAGTCAAGTGACCCGCCCCCTAACTCGCTAGCTCCCACATCGCCACACGCTTGTTTGTTTTTTGTTGTTTTATGTCCTAGCAACATCTAAGGTCATATCAGGACGGGTACCGACTTGTGACAGTGCGCACTCATGGTGACTTTATAGTGATGTCCCAATGGGAGACCAGGTGACCGGCACCATGACCTGGTATTCCACGCAGTCACATTATCCTGACACTGAGCACACCAATCCTTGCCCTGTCGTAATAATGCCAAGCGTCTAGGTAGGAAGCGACAAGTATCAATTTTTAAGTGATTGGTTTGACTTGACCAGGGTTCGAACCCACGACCCCACGATCTACCAGCATGGGAGACGGACGCTCTAACTCATTCGGCCATCCCATCTGGTCCGGTGCATTCAAACGAATCAGGCAACGACAACAATGCAAGATATTGTGATAGGCCGACGTCAGCTGTTCCAGATTCTCGCACTCACACAAACATACACGGATGAATGATTAATAAACGTCTGAAGCGTACGTGGACTTGAGTCCATATCCACCCACCGCAGTGTCCACAGTCAAGTGACCCGCCCCCTAACTCGCTAGGACCCACATTGCCTCTATAGGTATGGGGTTTGTTTGTTTTACGTCCTAGCAACATCTAAGTTCATATCAGGACGGGTTAGGTAGGGGGGGGGGCAGGCTAGCCACACGCAGTAGAAGGCATTTCAGTCAGGAGGGCACTGCTAGGTGGCTAGTGTGCTGCCACCTAGCGCAGTGTAACTGCGTAGGTGCAAAGACCCTATAATACTAAGACGGCTCACTCCCTATCTCTCCAATGGTAATGTAAATTGTGCAGTGCCACCTTGTGGTGGGTTTGATCAGCCCGGCTGCTGGTTGGTGTTTCACATATAAACACATACAATTATATTATACATGAGATAGGTATGTATGAATACACATCAATATGAAATTGCTATGAACAAATTCACATCATCAGCATCGCCATCATCACACATCTTTCACATTCATATATACATATAATATAGCAACTGTTTAACCAAGAGAACAGCCAGTGCACCAAGTGGTGGGTTTGATCATTTTGATTCCACAGTACAGGCTGAGTGAGCCGTCTTAGTATTATAGGGTCTTTGCTAGGTGTGTGGTGTAGTCTTTGCAGCCACTGCTTGGTAGTGGAGCTCATGTACAGACTACTACGATATGTTATTGTCAGCATGAATACACCATCACCAAAAAAACAAACCAAAAAGGGGTCGGGGGTGAAAAGGAGATATAACAAATCTTATGGATGGCATTTTCGCGATGAGTCAATTGGTTGTGAATGATGAGGGTGGTGAGATTTCTGATTAGTAAAATGGTTTATCCGGTGTCGCAGTTTCCGCCATCCGCCAGTTTCTGCGATACGCATCGCTTCTGCACACGCATCAAAATCGAACAGCATCGTCACTAACCTTATAAATTTAATATAATGTTTTTGGTAAAGATGTTTTCTATATGTGTAGCAAGTGATTTGATTCTAGGTGGTATGGTTTTAGAGATATTTCACTTTTTCTGTATGAACATTGCTCACAACCATTGACAATGCCTTGCATTTGACAGTACGCGCAGTGCACAAATTCTATTTTATTCAAAATTAATAGAAATCAAGAACCCTAACCTTATAAATTTAATATAATCTTTTTGGTAAAGATGTTTTCTATATATGTGTACCAAGCGATTTGTTTCTAGGTGGTGTGGCTTTAGAGATATTTCACTTTTTCTGTATCAAGATTGCTCACGGCCATTGACAATGCATTGGTCGTAATGCGAAGCATTACGCTTGATGCGAGGAGAGGAATAGACCCTCCCCCCCACCTTCCCGGTCGTCGCGCAGCATTCTCACCTCGCGCGACGTCCGCCTCTCAGCTTTCTTCCTCCCCCCTCCCCCCGCCTTGCTTTCGCACCTCACCTGTCATCCGCCCTCCTGCCCTCCCTTATGAGGCCGCCCGCCGGCCTCCCTCAGTCATTCGCCTTCCAGCCGTCCTCCACGCTCTGCCTTTTTCCTCCACCCACTCACCCAACTCTATCTTCCTCTCCTCTCTTCTCTTTCAGCTGGTGGAGGGCTCCTCGGCCCCCCCCCCCCCTCACCAGAACTCTTTTACCTCGGACATTGCTCCTCATGAGCCCCTGCTGTATTTATCCTGTTTCTGCTCCTCAGGAACCTTACTTGCCTCTGTCCTTACTTCCTTGTTTTCCACTGTTGCTATGTACCCTTGTCTAACCCCTCTGTTGCCAGAGGCGCCATCAATAAACGCCTCTTTTTCCCACCCCCGCCTTGCTTCTTCCTTTTCGCGCATCTGAGTGTATGCGTACCGCGGAAACTGGCGGACGGCGGAAACTGCGACACCGGCCGCTGAAATTTAATTGGTTTGCGTTTACCTCTATAATTAACAGTTTGTATGGCTTTATACACTGGCAACATCAAAGGTCATGCTACGATTGGAACTAACTTGTGACAGTGTGCACTCGTGGCAACTTGGTGTTCTCTGTGGCGGAGTGGTTAGAGTGTCTGACTTTTTTCCAGGTCGGACTCCTAATCTGAAGGTCGGCGGTTCGATTCCCTGTGCCCCCATCTCTGCCAATTTGGATTTCCACCGCTGTGTATAACTTACAGCGACATCAAAGGCTAGTTGCTCTCATACCATGTCTATGTGGTGTGGGAGGTTAAAGATCCCTTGGGTCGGTAAAAGTGTAGGCTCGGGCTTTCTATCGACAAACTGTCTAATGGTGAAAACAAGCCTATTCAGGCTTATCCATGATAGGCAGTATAAATCTTCAACAACAAAACTTTATATCATTGATTTGATTCACCCAGATTCGAACTTTCCAACTTTCGCACGAGAAGCCAGTGCTTTTACAGATTTGGCCACTGTGTCTGGTCATATAAATAATTACCTGTGAGGCCAAGCATACTGCCATCATAGGATGTGAGCTTGGAGTGAGTCAGTGGGTGAGTGAGCGAGCGAGCGGGTGGGTGAGCGAGTGGGTTGGTGGGTGGGTCGGTGAGTCAGTGGGTTGGTGAGTGAGCGGGTGGGTGAGCGAGCGAGTGAGTGAGTGGGTGAGTAGTGGATGGGTATTGAGTGAGAAGTGAGTGAATGTTCTAGCAATATCTGAGGTCGCATTAAAATGGACAGACTTGTGACATCTGGTGTTTTGTTTTTGTATTTTTTAACTGCTGCCCTCCTTAAGGGGCTGTCACATTATGACGCATCTCACAACTGCGCAGCCAATGCGTAAAAATCACTTTTTTACATTGAGAAGCGTCAAACCTGTTGGCGCAGGGGGCAAAGTTGGACGTATGCATACCGTATACATAGCGTATGGCCAACATATGACCAACGTATGCCTAACGTGCTTCCGGGGCGAAAAACACTCGAATTACGCTTGTGGTACGTTCGCAGAACGCCGGTGAACATTATATACGTTATTCGATCACCAGAACTACACTTCACACGTTACATATGCCAAGACCCACTAGAGAAATGCTAAACGTACATTATCCATACGTTATCCATACGTTGTCAGTATGTGGACTATACGTTCCCACTGCCTCTAATGTAGGTCAATGTAGTGCAACATAGTAAACATCATTTGTCTAACATATGTCTAACGTACATCGACGTACACCTAACATATACATAACATACGGCCGACGTAAAATCCACACATTGGTTTGCATCAGACGGGATGGACGAATGAGTTAGAGCATCCGTCTCCCGTGTTGGTAGACCATGAGGTCGTGGGTTCGAATCCTGGTCGAGTCAAACCAATGACTTTAACATTGATACTTGTCGCTTGCTAGCCAGCCACTCGGCATTATTAGAGTAGGGCAAGGACTGGTTGGCTCAGTGTCAGGATAATGAGACTGAGTGGGATATCAGGTCATGGTGCTGGTGGCTGGGTCTCCCAGTGGGGCAGCACTATAAAGTAGCCATGAGTGTGCACTGTCACAAGTCAGTACCCATCCTGATATGACCTTAGATGTTGCTAGGACGTAAAACAACAACAAACAAACATGCATCAGCCCGATTTCGAACCCACAAGCTGCCACAATCGGGAAGTGGATACAGTACCCTTCATCTCGTCAGGTTCAACATGTCATGGCGAGGTGGGAAGCGGATTTGTTTGTTTGTTGTTTTACGTCCTATCAACATCTAAGGTCATATCAGGATGGGTACCGACTTGTGACAGTGCACACTCATGGCGAATATATAGTGCTGCCCCACTGGAAGACCAGGCTGCCAGCATCATCACCTGATATCCCACTCAGTCACATTACCCTGACACTGAGCCAACCAGTCCTTGCCCTATCCTAATAATGCCGAGCACCAGGCTACGAAGCGACAAGTACCAATTATGAAGTCTTTTGTTTGACTCGACCAGGGTTCGAACGGACAACCCCACGATCTACCAACATGGGAGACGGACGCTCTAACTCATTCGGCCATCCCGTCTGGTCTGTGGGAAGCAGGAGCTTCGTTTCTTTCTTTGTTGTGGTTTTAGGTCCTAGCATCATCTATGGTCATCTCAGGGCGTGTACTGACATATATGACTCCTATGTTCCACCCATTCGGCCACCGCGTCCAATCAGGAAGCGGAAGCAGTTCTACATTTTATGTGAAAACCTAAACTAACATCAAACATCCCCAATGCGACTTGCGAACTGCCCCGAGCTCCAGCGGTGACTGCCCCAGTTCCGGTTGGTTGGTTGTTGGAGTTTTATGTACTGGCAACATCTAAGGTGATATCAGGACGGGTACCGATTTGTGACTGCGCACTCATGGCGACTTTGTAGTGCTGTTTTGTTTGTTTGTTGTTTTACGTCCTAGCAACATCTAAGGTCATATCAGGACGGGTACCGACTTATGACAGTGCGCACTCATGGCGACTTTATCGTGCCACCCCACTGGGAAATCAGGCCACCAGCACCATAACCCGATATCCCACTCAGTCACATTATCCGGACATTGAGCTAACCAGTCACTACCTTATCCTATTAATGCCACGCACCAAGTATCAATTTGATAAGTCATTGGTTTAACTCGACTTGGAACCGAACTCCCAACCATTCACACATGAAGCCCGCGCTCTACCGATTCGGTCATTGCGCCTGTCCCCAGTTCCGGAAGTGGCTACCGGGTGTCTCAAGAAGGAACCTGAACAAAGTGACATTTAACACTAGAAGCATGCAGAGAGGAAGTCACACTTGCTTGGATTTCCACGAGGCGCAGTAGTTACAGCACAGGCACTGGAGAGGAGTACGTCAATGATTCCACCAAGTTGTTGAAAGTCTGGCGAGGTGAAGTAGCTGAGGCCAAGCCGCTGCGGCGGTGAGGATATTCTGCGGAGTTCGCTCTCATCCACAGAGTTTGTGACACCAATACTGATGACCTGAATGCCAGCGCGTTGAAGGTCGTTTGCTGATGGCACAGTTTTATCATTGTCAAAGGTGGACTTGCCATCGGTGATTACAATGGCTAAGTTTGGAACATTCGGACGATCGCCATTATTGACATTGAAGAGGTCCACACGAGCACGGTACAGTCCGCCAGATGTATTTGTGTTTGCCCCTGGATAGATTGTCTTAAGAATAGTGGCTCGAGCATCTTGCAGGTTGGTGAATTGGTTTAAATAGAACAGAAGTTGTCCTCGGTTACTGAATATTACAGCGCCTACCCGAGTCCCCATCTTGGGTAATCGATCAATGACACCGGCAACAAACTGCAGAAGGAGGCTCCAGTTATCGAAGGAGCCATCTTGTGGGTTTGCATCTCGGATACTTCCTGATCCATCAATGATGAATCCAATATCCACATCAGCTTGGCAAGCTTTGGAAGAAAATGCAATAAGAATAGTGAGATAAAGAACACCAAAAAAACCATTGCATCAATTAGAGCCGGGCTTCTTGTTTGTAACTGGTTTTGTTCTTCAAGATCATGAGATAAGACCGTGAGCGGGCTTTGGATCACCTGATAATTTGGAAATCGAAAAATCAGATCAGATGGAATAAATGCATTTACAGCAAGGTTCCAATCATAAATCTTATAGGCAGTGAACCATGCCAGATAGTGAATGAACCTTTAATCTTTAAGGCATAAACCGTCATCAAAATGGAATCTCTGAACTGTTACACCAAAGAACAGACAGAAGAGGCAATAAATTTAGCCACTGTGGGTGGTTCGTGAAAGCCCTGTTCCAACAGACAGTATTGCATTAAAAAAAAGGGATGCTCCCAAAATACCAAGCCAATAAGTATCTCCTTGTCCATTGCCATATTGAATATGTTCATATCAGCTGAAATCCATAGCAGCAGCTTAGAGGTATAAGAAAATTTATTTAATTTAACGATGCCTCTAGAGCACATTGATGTTTACCATCGTCAAACAAATGGTCATTCCGACATAATTTCTTTGGAGGAAACCCGCCGCCACCACATAGGCTACTTTTCCAATAAGCATCAAGGGGTCTTTTATATGCACTTTCCCGCAGACAAGACAGCACACACCACAGCCTTTGATGAACCAGTTGTGGACGACTGGTTGGTTAGAGTTATAGAAACCGATGTGCACGATGAAGCCAGCTAATGCAATGTGTGCAGTCATTCCCGAAAGCAACAGAATGTTCACCGAAAAATGCTCATTCTTGGGAAATCACAATTAAGAGCGAAACCCGCATGTATCCATTTGGACTGTGGGTGTTGTGGGTAGACTACCTACCTACCTACCCAGAAAGGCATGGACAGTTCGGGTTCGATTCCCATAGGAGGTGAAAACTTGCTAATGGATTGATCGGTTGATCAATTGATTGGTCACTTAGTGGGTTTTTTCTTAACGCCGTGTCGGCAGTAAAAGCCATATTCATAGCGAGAAGTGTTCAACCTTTACTCTGTAGTTATTATTCAACCATCGCTTTGACATAGAATACAAAAAAGCTTACAATCAATCATAAATGTGTCAAATGACACTGACAATGAATGCAGCAAAAAAGCTCACAATCATGAAAATTGTGGCAACGGTTGGTTGATTGTTGGAGTTTTAAATCCTGGCAACATCAAAGGTCATATCAGGACTAGCGCAAGTGTGGTAGTATTATCTGAAACCACCTGGAAAATCTCCAATGTGAGCGCTCAAACCTATGTGCAACGCAAGCGCTCAAAACCTATGCGCAACGCCAGCGCTCAAAACCTATCCACAACGCCAGCGCTCAAAACCTTTCCGCAACGCCAGCGCTCAAAACCTATCCGCAACACCAGCACTCAAAACCTATCTGCAACGCCAGCACTCAAAACCTATCTGCAATGCCAGCGCTCAAAACCTATCCGCAAGGCGAGCGCTCAAACCTATCCGCAATGCGACTGCTCAAACCTATCTGCAATGCGACTGCTCAAACCTATCTGCAATGAGAGTGCATAAGCATGCTTGCAACGTGAATGTGTAAACATGCTTGCAACGCGAGTGCGTAAACATGCTTGCAACGCGAGTGCGCAAACATGCTTGCAACGCGAGTGTGCAAACATGCTTGCAATGCAAGTGCATAAGCATGCTTGCAATGGGTGGGCACAGATATGCTACAGACATGCAAAGAATAATGAGCAACAAAAATAATAGGCTTAAACTTGAGCTTCCATGAAGTACTCGCAATTGAGAATAAGGCCATGCCAGAGTGTGGGATGCAGGCAAATAAAAAGAAGCAGTTGGTGATTGACTGACGATGGCATGAACACCTGCCAGCCACATCAACAGCAAACTCCACTGAATATACATGCACAGTCAGCTACAAATGTTGAGGGACTAGAGATGCATAAATAACTTGCTTGGTTGGCGTTCAGTTGGAGCAGGCGTTGTCAGCACACACGCGCTTGACAGGAGACTGTCAATGATGCCTTTCAGTTGTTGGAAGTCAGGCGTTGTGAAATAGTTGCGATCTCGTTTCTGCGGTAATGACGATAGTGACCTTAGCTCATTCTCATCCACTGAGTCTGTAATGCCAACAGCGACTATTTCGGCGCCATCTCTACGAAGGTCTTTTGCATAGGGTATGGTTTTCTCACTATCGTAGGTGGATTTGCCATCAGTGATTATAATGGCCAGGTTCGGAACGTTCGGCCGATCACCATTTCTGACATTGAAGAGGTCTGCTCGAGCACGGTAAATGCCCCCCGATGTGTTTGTGTTGGCACCAGGGTATCGGGTGTTGAGGATGGCTGCTTTAGCATCTCTGAGGTTAATGAATTGGTCAAGTCTAAAGAGAACTTCTCCACGGTCACTAAAGAGGACGGCACCAACCCGGGTTCCTGATGTTGGAAGTTTATCAATAAAACTGGCCACAAACTGTAGAAGGAGGTTCCAGTTATCGAAAGAGCCATCTTGTGGGTTTGCATCACGGATACTTCCCGATCCATCGATGATGAATCCAATATCCACATCAGCTTGGCAAGCTTTGAGAAGCAAGAAAGTAAATATCCACATGTTATCAAGAATTAACTTATCACGGCCGCAAATTTGTACGATTGATGTTGCTAAATAGGAAGAGCATGAAAAACGCAATCCTATAACAACACTTTTCTAAATGAACCTCAGATGTTATATTGCTATGATTAGTTTCGTTAGAACTAAACTTTGAAAAATACCTCAATGATAATTAGTCATTAGTATTTTGTTATTGACAGATAAAGTAGCCATAGATGGAAGTCTCAGATAAGTCCCCCATAGGAAACCCTTCTAGGACACCAATTATACTCCCAAGAACATTGGGAAGCAGGACATTGGAATAGATTATCACTATTATCATCAACAGAAGGTGGGAAAATTAATAAAGCATATTAATATGGGAGTTAATGAGATGCAGGTGTTTTTTTGTGTGTTAATTCCTGGCTTTACGCCATACACTTTCCGATCTGTAAGAAAGTCCAGGTCCACCTGAGATACACATTTACAATCTCCAATCAAAATGTCCTTGTCAGCGTTAAATACCAGACTAAATTAACCTCCTCAGCGGTCGACTTGTTTACCTGTTTACTTATTTGTTTCTTGTGTTCTTGGAAGATAATGCTTTCGTTATGAAACAATTTGGCTTGCATGGTTTATTGGCATATTACCGCACAAGATCAAATTGGTACTTAGGCAGAAGCTTTGTAGGGGTTTTGCATCCTGGCAACATCTAAGGTCATATCAGGATGCGTACCGACTTGTGACCGAGTGCACTCATGGCAACTCTATTGTGCTGCCCCACTGGGAGACCAGGCTGCCAGCACCATGACCCAGTATATCCCACTCAGTCACATTATCCTGACACTGAGCTAACCAGTCCTTGCCCTATCCTATTAATACCGAGTACCAAGCTAGGAAGCGAGAAGTATCAATTTTGTATGTCATTGGTTCGACTCGACCAGGATTCGAACCCCCGACCTTTCACCGCGTCCGGTCACATAGCAAAAGCGGTTGTATAAGATGAGCTACATTCGAATCAACTATCAAACAAGTTAACCACTGAGTGAGGTAGATTAAAGTATATTCTGTTCCTGAAATGTCCAGCCATAAAGATGGCCCTCAAATGAGTAATTGAGTGACGATGGTCCAGATGAATAACTCAACACAATATCCCGAAGAAGCTCTTGGTCATGCGCATCAGGGTATCCGCTGTTCTCAAAACCAGAATTCAAGTATAAACCTCTTGTACGGCAGCAACATCTGATTATGAATGCTCTCTGGAAGAAACTAATTCACTCACCAGCAAAGCAGGCCACGACAGCACTGTGAACACAAGGAGAATGATGACATAGATCAGAGGAACAGAACATGAGGTGCCACTTACCTGATCAGCAGTTTCTTCTCCGAATGTTGACAATTAATATTAAAAGAATTTTCGCTAAAACTGGAATCAGCTGCCTGTAAAAGAGATGCATCAATTGCAAAGAAGGTATGCTGCTTGATGGCGTACAAGAAAAGTATACGTGCGAAAAGGGAAGACTTACTTGGTGGTGGTGTGGTTACGCAGGCGCTGGTCAGTAGCCTCTCAATGATGCTGCCTAGCTGTTGGAAGTCTGGTGACGTGAAATAGGTCACGCCCCGCCGCTGCGGTGCAGATGAAAGGCCTCGGAGTTCATTCTCATCGACTGAGTTGGTAACGCCAACAGCGATGACCTGTGTTCCGGTTTGGCGCAGCTCCTTTGCATATGGGATGGTCTTCTCATTATCGTATGTTGACTTGCCATCGGTGATGATGATCGCAAGGTTCTGGACCGAAGGGCGGTCACCATTGTTGACGTTGAACAGCATCGTTCGGGCAGTGTAGATACCACCGGATGTGTTGGTGTTGGCACCCGGGTAGATTGTGGTGAGGATGGCTGCTCGCGCATCTTCCAGATTAGAATAACGGTCAAACCTGAACAGGAGCCGTCCAATGTCACTGAAGACGACAGCGCCTACACGAGTGCCCTGTCTTGGAAGGCGGTCGATGAAACTCGCCACAAACTGTAGGAGGAGAGCCCAGTTGTCAAAGGAACCATCTGGAGGGTTCGCGTCGCGGATGCTGCCAGAACCATCGATGATGAAGCCAACGTCCATATCAGCTTGGCAACCTGGAGTACACAAACTGACATTAGCCAACATTGATTTATGGCAGCAGTTCATTTACCAAGTTTTCTTACTAGGACTGTCGGTATTTAAAAAGTGATGATAAAATATGTTATATTCTTGCACCAAGAAACCCCGATAACCAAACTTGAAGGGTCCTAGAAATTTGTTTGGATTAACCGATCATTGGTTTAACCAAGCTTTGGCTTCGACTTTGACTTGGCTTTAGCAAAAACGTGGGTGCATTATGAATGTAATATACAATGTATGTGGACACTTTGATTATTGCTTTTTATGTATATACAGTATAACCCCATTAAACGAAGCTCGGTTCAACCAAACGATCGGTTAATCCAAACCTTTTTCGGCGGCCCGGCAAAATACTACCATTTATCATATAAACAAGTCTGTACTGTCTCAGATGACCTTATAACCACATGAAAGTGGAAGTGGCATGGGGTCTGACAATTTTGTTTGGATTAACCGATAATTTGGATTAACCAACTTTGGTTTAACCAACTTTTTTATATGATAAATGGTACTATTTTGCCAGGCCGCTGAAAAAAGTTTGGATTAACCGATCGTTTGGTTCAACCGAGCTTGGTTTAACGGAGTTATACTGTATATATATAGAGAGAGAGATATATATATAGAGAGAGAGATATAAATCATATATAAAAATTATCTTCTGGGTACTTATATCGATTACTCTAGAACTGATCATTATCTTTCCAATTAGATTTGTCTAAACGATGTATACATGTACTAACTACATTTGAGCATTCTTAGCCAAGCAGACAGAAAGACACAGATCAAATCAGCAACCGCTAGCTTTATAATTATATTCAGAACAAGGCCACAGTGAAGGGATGGAGAGTTGCTATGACCCCCTGACCTTGTTGGAGCGCGAGAAAGTCTAAAAATAGTAGCATGTGAGGATTTGTTGTCAAACTACGTAGAAGATGCTATTGAATAATGCCAAGATATAATTATGAGAAGCGGATGGCCCAGAAGCCAGGCAGAGGAGCAATGAGAATGTCTGACGTCATGAGAGGGATGGTAAATGCCTACAGCTTAAATTAGTCTTTTGATACAACCTCCACTCCTCCAAGGTTGGTTGGTTGTTATTGTAAGTCCTAGCAACATCTAAGGTCATCAGGACGGATACAGACTTGTGACGGTGCACACTCATGGCAACTTTATAGTGTTACCCCACTGGGAAATCAGGCTACCAACACCATGACTCAATATCGCACTCAGTCGCATTATCCTGACACTGAGCCAACCAGTCCTTGCCATGTCCTAATAACGGCAAGCGCCTGGCTAGGAATTGACAAGTATCAATTGTTAAGTCGCTGGTTTGACTCGACCAGGGATTCAAAGTCCACAATCTACCAAAACAGGAGGCAGACGCTCAACTCATTAAGCCATCCCGTTTGGTCTTACTGGCCAGAGAATAACAACAGCTTTGCAGATCTAGAGCTCTACATCTACACCGTCTGCAGAGTCGCGATAAGGCAACAGCAACAGATAAGCTGATCAAAGCTTTCAACACTATCACAATAATATAAAAACAGTCGCTCTCCAAGCTAGCCGCTCTACAACAAGGCAATTAGTTGTATGGACTCCACTTCAAAAGGCGCTTTGAAAATCGAGAGCGAGTATGAACTAAACTGAACAAGAGGACAGTCAGAAAGCTCAAACAGCAGTACTTTAGGGTTATCGTTCATTGGCGCAAATATGGAATAGACCCAAGAATCTTAATAAGCGAGGGCAGCAACAACTAGAACAGGAGCTATTGGTATACTTTGAACATTAGCTGTTCAGGTGACAACTTAAAAAAAAAAAATTATTTTGTATATATATTATATAGCAAAGATGGGTTTCAACATCACATGCAAGGACATTTCTCTTATTAAAATTGTATTAGATATGCATACATATATACCTAATATATACCTAATATATATAATATATATATATGTACAAAATATATACATATACATACTATACCTATATATAATATATATACAGAATATATATACATAATATGCATAATATAATGCATAATATATATGCATAATATATATTTAAAATATATCTATTAAATATACATATTAGGTATATATGTATTAGATATATCTTATATATAGAGATTTATATTACAGAGATACATATGTACATATATACCTAATATTATATATATATATATATCTAATATTATATATATATATATAATATTATATATCTATATCTAATATGGATATGTATATACATCTAATACATTATATTAGATATATATATATATATTAGATATATGTCAGATACATATATTAGATACATATATATTAGATACATACATTATATATATATTTATATTAGATACATATATTACATATAAGATAAGATAGATAATGCATTATATATATATATAGAGAGAGAATTGTCCTGCGGTGTAGCGCCATGTTTGCTGGTGTTGTCACCTATGCCTACCAGGGCTAGTACCATACTGCACACGGGCAGGTACCAGCGCCCGCCTGGACCTGTGATGCCCTGTTCGATTTGAAGTAGACGCAGGTGTCATCACTCACAGGGCAGATATAATCAACCAATCAATCAATCAATCGATCACTTCATCACTTGAGGGATCAGCCAAACTCAGAATACCAATTTTACACAGCTGAGTTGAATGTGGCTTATCAGGAAGATTTCTAAGTCAGGTCGTGTCTTATAAATTTATAGTGGAAATGATTTTGATTTTTAAATAATGTTGAACTGAGCTAAATCTGTCTTTGACAGGTTCCACACACATGTGAAGATTTGGAATTCAAGGCTATTTCAAGGCTTTTCAAGACTGTTTTTGATAAGAATTCAAGACTATTCTCATTTCGATTTCAGGGGGGAAAACGACAATGGTGAATAGCGATTTCAGACTAATTTAGACCAGTGGGGACAGTTTAATGGAATTCAAAGCTTTTCAAGACTAATTACCCAAGATAGGTTAAATTCAAGGCTGCTCAAGGCCTTGAAATGGGCCAAATGAAGTTCAAAACTGTTCAATACTTTCGGGGCCCTGTACGAACCCTGAATTTTATACAGCCGCGTTGACTGGGGCTGACCAGGAAGATTCCAAATTCAGGCCGCATCTTATAAAGTTATAGTGGAAATGATTTTGATTTTAAAATAATGTTGAATCTACCTTAATGTGTCTTTTATGCAAACCCAATCAAATTTCACATAATTAGTCTAATCACCGTTCTGTTAAACTATGAATAAAGAAAGCCAAACTTGATGTATTTATCTTTTAAAATCATACCTTGACAGACCATGTGTTCATTTGAATTTGAAACCCCCGAAAAAAAAATTTTGTTAAAATTATAATTAAAAACTGTGATATAATTTCAGACACATTAGAAATATAGACGTACACTTAATTTTAAAAGTTGAATAATTTTGAAAGTCTAGATTCTAAAAGCTGCATGGTCCGATAAAAATAAATTGTAAATGCCTAAACGCATAAAAACATATATATATACAGATGAACCTCGATCCAACGGACTAATAGGGGGGAGCAGTTGTCCGTTAAAGCCGTTTGTCCGTTGCAGCGACAACATTTTCCAGGGGCTCTACCCCACGCACATTCACCTTTAGCGATCGCTTGTTTGTTTGTTGTTGTTTTACATCCTAGCAACATCTAAGGTCATACTAGGACTGGTACCGACTTGTGAAAGTGCGCACTCATGGCGACTTTATAGTGCTGTCCCACTGGGAAACCAGGCCGCCGGCACCATGACCTGGTATCCACACCAGTCCTTGCCCTATCCTAATAATGCCGAGCGCCTGGCTAGGAAGCGACAAGTATCAATTTTAAAGTCATTGGTTTGACTCGACCAGGACTCGAACCCACGACCCCACGATCTACCAGCATGGGAGACGGACGCTCTAACTCATTCGGCCATCCCGTCTGGTTTTAGCGATCGCTGTTGCACGTACCACTTGAACACAGCTTCCTCAAGCTCTTTACTCTGGGGATCGTTCATATGCCTACGTACATGAATGACCCCCTTCTTATCCTTACTAGAGTCAACATTAAACTTTACACCATATTTTCTAAGCTTGTCCTTAGCCTTATGGATATCACTCGGGAGTTTTAAACGTTCGGACCAGATATTCACTCTAGCGGATTGTGTCCGTTGGATCCGGAATCTGTTGCATCGGTGTCCGTGGGATCGAGGTTCATCTGTATATTCAATTTAAATCTGCATAGACCGATGAAATAAAATTGTCAAAACCAGGACAGTTGTCTCAATTTGATTCTACATATCTAACTTAAATACTGGTACATTTATTAACAATGTGTCACTATATAGAAGGGGCTAGGCCGACTGAGGCAATTTAATAGAATCTTTTACTGCATATATAAGCCTATGGTGTCAAGTTTTGGCAAGGTTGCCAACATTGATTTTGCATGTCTGCACTTCAATTATCTCAAAACTTTGCCATTTAAAATAAAAGTTACTTCAAACTAAA
Organism: Branchipolynoe longqiensis; assembly: GCA_030323885.1. Lineage (NCBI taxonomy): Eukaryota > Metazoa > Annelida > Polychaeta > Phyllodocida > Polynoidae > Branchipolynoe > Branchipolynoe longqiensis. The sequence goes on along the minus strand of CM059196.1, from coordinate 11,128,002 downwards.
GTAAGGTTGATTATAACGAACAACCTAATATATATACCTCATAAAATATCAGAAACTTAAAACCAAGGACTATTCAACCGAGTTTCCCTCATTTTGTAGATACAACTATATCAGGTTGACAATTATAACCTACTATTCATTAGTCTGGAGTAGCAACAAACATTGATGATTAAAAATGACTAACTTTGAGAAATTTGAAGTGGAAAAACTCACAATTTTGACAAGTTTGCCATGAAGTAGAGCTCCATCTCGTGAGGGTCACGTGGTATAGGCTGACCTACTAATGTTTTTTGTTTGTTTGTTGTTTTACATCCTAGAAACATCTATGTTCATACCAGGATGGGTACCGACTTGTGACAGCGCGCACTCATGGCGACTTTATAGTGCTGCCCCACTGGGGGAATGGGGCGCCAGCACCATGACCTGATATCCCACTCAGTCACATTATCCTGACACTGAGCCAACCAGTCCTTGTCCTACCCCAATAATGCTGAGCACCTGGCTAGGAAGCGACAAGTATCAATTTTTAAGTCATTGTTTCGACTCGACCAGGAACCCGTGAGTTCGAATCCCACAACCTAGCAAAACGGGAGACGGACGCTCAACTCATTTGGCCATCACCCATGGTATTTAGAATCAGGGCAAGTCTAATGAGGTCACGAGATTGACCTAATTTGTTATTGGTTTCCCTGCTTAATGACTTTCTCAAACGGAGGTGTCAAAGAGGAGGGAATCATAAATTCACCGATTATTCTCTTTATGCTGCCCAAAATTATTAGGCAATGCACTAGTTATCTAAGTGTGTTAATTTTGACAACATCATGTTTCATTGGACCATCCCAGCCAGCATTCCCAGTTGGGCCCTGGGTGGGCACCAGATGGGCAGCCCATCTGGGGACCAGCTAGATTTGGCCACATGCTCCAAGTGGGCCCCACCTGGGCTAGCCCAGGTGGGCCTATCTCAGTTATTGAATATGTTCACTATATCTTAGACAAAATATCATTTTCTTTTTTAAAGCTGGGAATCTAGCCCATGTGGGGCCCGTCTCACGCCCACTTCAGAGCCCACCTTGAGCCCCTGCCCAGCTGTGCCCAGCTCGCCCATTGACAACCCACGTTGGGCCCACCAGCGCATGTTGGCTGGGATATGCAGCATTGGTCGTACCTGACATTTTATTGACAACTTGATACCTCATTGATACTTGACATTTCCAAGACATTTGACATTTATCAAGATATTTGATCTGACTTTCATACTGATTCCTATTGACATTGATCTGATATTGATACTGGGATTTTGTTTCCTGTTAGTGTTATGCAAATAAAATGTTTTATTTCCCACTCCCGCCTCCTCTCTCTTCCTCTGTTGCATATCAAAGTTGCATATAGTCCGATGATTTTCAATTTCTGTCATTTTCTGAGATTAGAATATTAGACTGATAGTTATAATCTATGTTAATTTAGTTTGAAGTAACTTTGCTTTAAAATGATTAACATAGGATATAATTGAAAGTAAATTAATTAAATTGATTTTGGCATGCTTGCAAAAAGTCTGATCCCATAGGTTTAAGCAGTTCTGTTAAATTACCTTAGCATGCCATTCTAGATAGCACAATATACTTACTAAGTGCACAGTATCTAAGATATATCTAGATTTAGATACAAGTTCTTTGGGTTTGAAAATTTGATGCTTTTATCGGACAATGCAACTTTACCTAAGGCTATCCCAAGTGCCTGATTTCTGACAGTCTACTTACTGACTTTCGGTGGCGGTGGCGCACTGGTTGTTGTTGTCGGAGCCTTACTCGTGACGCATGCACTGGACAACAGCGTCTCGATGATGCCGCCCAACTGCCGGAAGTCTGCAGACGTGAAGTAGGTCACACCGAGCAGTTGCGGCTGCGAAGAAATTAACCGCAGTTCATTCTCATCCACCGAGTTAGTGATTCCAACCACAATGACCTCAACATTATCCCGATGAAGATCCTGAGCGTACGGAATTGTTTTCTGACTGTCGTATGTCGACTTGCCATCGGTGATGACAATCGCCAAATTGGGAACATTCGGACGGTCACCATTTCTGACGTTAAAGATTTGCGACCTGGTGATGAATAGCCCCCCGGACGTGTTGGTGTTGGCCCCCGGATATTTGGTGGACAGAATCGCACGCTTCGCATCATCGAGGTTCCTATATTTGTTGAGGTTGAACAGGACTTGTCCGCGGTCACTGAATACAACCGCGGCAACGCGCGTTCCACTTCTTGGAAGACGATCGATGAGATTTGCCACAAACTGTAAGAGCAGGTTCCAGTTGTCGAAGGAGTTATCTGGTGGGTTTGCATCACGGATACTGCCAGATCCATCAATGACGAACGCGATATCAACATCAGCTGCGCAACCTAGTAATATAAATGTCATACCACAATATAATCATAGGGTGTATATTAAAAGTGAAAATATTCCAAATAATAGTAGAATCCATATTCATACGAAGGCTTACATTTTCTACATATGTCACAGTTGAAAGAAAAATAATTTCACTTTTTGATGATGTTCTATAAATTGAGTAAGCTGTTAAAATGAAATGTGTAACATCCCCCTACCCCATAACGTAATTTTAACACACATCCAAAGCATAATTTTAACACACACAACAAATTCAAAAAAGATTTGATTGATTACAGTTAGGCCAAGAGAATTGTTTCTTACAAGAAAACAAGTTGTTAAAAACGTCTGGGTAGATGTATGGCGTCATTATGCAATTTTTCATATTTTCACTTTCACGCAAAATCATATAAACATTTTGGATACATTTTGTGCGATAGATTAAATACATGTAGTATTGCTAACATACTTAATACACAGAGGCAACAATAACTATTTGACTTACTACCTTCCAAAAAGAAGGCAAAATCATCAACAATGTAACATGGAAACCAAAAATGTGGTATACACTATATATTATATATCTGATGTGACAGTGCGCACTCACGATGACTTTATAGTGCTGCTCCACTGGGAGACCAGGCGGACGCCACCATGACCCAAAGGCGGAAGTACCGACCATCCTTGGCAGAGATTGGTTGGTTGGTTGTTGGAGTTTTACGTCCTGGCAACATCTACGATCATATCAGGACTGGTACCGACTTGTACCGCGCACTCATCGCGACTTTATAGTGCTGCCTGTCTGGGAAATCAGGCCGCCGGCACCATGACCCGATATCCCACTCAACCACATTATCCTGACACTGAGCTAACCAATCCTTGCCCTATCCTATTAATACCAAGTATCAATTTTCTAAGTCATTGGTTTGACTCGATTGGAAACCGAACTCACGACCTTCCGCACGCGAGGCCCGCGCTCTACCGATTCGGCCACCGGGCCCGGTCCTTTGCATAGGTTGCACTATGAACTCTCTCTGCCAGCAAATACTACTAAAGCTTTTTTTTTTTAATTGATAAAACTCCAAAACAACTGGCGTGACTATTTTGTGTACACCTCAGGTTTGTTTGTTGTTGTTTTACGTCCTAGCAACATCTAAGGTCATATCAAGACAGATACCGACTTGTGACAGAACGCACTCATGGCGATTTTATAGTGCTGCCCCACTGGGAAATCAGGCCGCCGACACCATGACCCGATATCCCACTCAGTCACATTATCCTGACACCGAGCTAACCAGCCCTTGCCCTATCCTAGTAATGCCGAGCACCAGGCTAGGAAGCGACAAGTATAAATATTTAAGTCATTAGTTTGACTCGACCGAGAACCGTACACCTCAGGTGACACATGCATAGTGCATTGAATCTTGATGGTTCAGTGTATAAGCTTTACTTAATTTCTTTTTTATCTATCTTGAACAAAGCTTGAAATGGACCAGGAATGATATTAACTGTTGCTACTGGATTAGGATGAGATAAAAAAAAGAATAAAAATTGCTAAGCATGGCCTAATTTCTGGAAAATTTACCAGCGATAAATTTGCATAGTCCGATGTTTTGGGGATTATGTCACTTCCGGAGATACATGTATTAGGTTGATCGTGATAATCTACATTGCTTTATTTAGTTTCAAGTAACTTTGCACTATAATGACTAACTTCAGATAAATATGAAGTATAAACATCCAATATAAATGTACATGCTTGTCAAAATTCGGATCCCATAGTAGGTTCTACTAAATTTACTTTGTATGCCCTTCTATGTAGCAACAAACACTTAGTGCACCAGTATCTAAGTTGGATATGTAGGTTCAAATCTAGATAGTGGTTTTGCTTTTGAAAATTTGATGCTTTCATCGGACTATGCAACTTTAAAAAAGAAGTAATTGGCTTCTTACCACGTGGTTGCGGAGTTGTTGCCACGCATGCGCTGGACAAGAGTGTTTCGATGATGGCCCCAAGCTGCTGAAAGTCTCCTGATTTAAAGTAATTGACACCGGAAGTGTGAGGCGCTGATGAGATTGCCTTCAGTTCTTTTTCATCCACCGATTTTGTTATGCCAACAGCGATGACCTCAACATTATCCCGATGAAGATCTTGGGCGTATGGAATCGTCTTGTCATTATCGAAGGTCGACTTGCCATCAGTGATGACAATGGCCAAGTTGGAAACAGTCGGACGGTCACCATTCGCAACATTGAACAGGTCGTGGCGGGCGCGCCATAGGCCACCAGATGTGTTGGTGTTGGCGCCAGGGTACACGGTTTGAAGGATGGCATCCCGAGCCTGACTTAGGTCGCTATATCGGTTAAGAGGGAAGAGAAGTATGCCTCTGTCACTGAAGATGACCGCACCTACGCGGGTGCCTTGTCGTGGAAGGCGGTCAATGAGATTAGCCACAAACCGCAAGAGCAGTTCCCAGTTGTCGTAGGAACCATCTTGCGGGTTCGCGTCGCGGATGCTACCTGAGCCATCGATGATGAAGCCGATGTCCACATTGGATGCGCAAGCTGGAATGGCAAAATGTGAAACATTAAAATCTGCCAATATAATTAAGCTAATTTAAAAATTAAAATGCTAAAAAACCACTGGCAAATGGACATTCCAAAATTCATTGAGAAATACTGCGGGCTTCATGTGTACATCAAAATATCGTTGGTGTTGTTGTTGTTGATCTGAATCTAGAACTTAGAAGAGAAACATGAGTCACTATCAAGTAAGCCAGGTAAGACTAAGTGAGAGCGTTGAATATTTGACAGAATGCTGAAATGAGCAATGAAAAGCGAAAAGGAGCAAACAGCGAGTGGCCATATACTTCGAAGATGTTGAAGTAAGCAGGAAGCAAGTGTAAGCGCAATGCTTACAGAACATTGCGGTTGTCATTCCTTATGTCACCATTCAAACTGTGCGGCTCAACACCAAGACTACTTCTGAAAGGTTATCGCCCATAATAATTGGTAGTGGTCTCCATAGTTTTCCACTGCCTTTCCTGTATGGGCTTGAGCCTACATTCCGGCAGCCTAGTCTCCTCACTTAATATAGCTTATATACTATATATTATAATACATATACCATATATTATAATACATATGCCATATATTATATGTAATAAATATGTGTATGTACTATATAATACATGTACTATGTATTTATTACATATATATAAAATATACATTTATTATAACATATGAGCCTGTCTCAAAAGGTGATAAATCTTTTTGTTGGTCAGTTGTAACGATTCACACAAAACAGCACAGAAACGGTTACATGGAAAACACAAGGACATTTGCTTCAAATCAATATGTATTCTATTGGGATTGTGAAACGCCATGTAAAAAAAAATCAGTTTATCCTGAGAAAATGCATAAGCAGATATTATGTTGATCGTTACAATGGACAAAGTTTTGTCCCATATTGCTTAGCACCTTTTGAGACAGTCTCATATATATCACGAAAATTAATCTATCAAACTTGATGCTTTAATTTAAATAAATATCAGTGGAAACAGAAAATAACTAAATTGACGTAAAAGCTACTCGCATCGCTCTTAACTAACAACTTGCCAGGTGCCAGCGCCGGCGTTACAAGGGGAGGTGCCTGGGTAGCTAGGCACACCATGTTCAGCAGCAGGGACGCAAGGGTCTGCAGCAAGTTGAAGTCAGCGGAGATGAAGTAGCTGCTATTGAGGACTTGCGGTGGAGAGCTCATCAACTTCAACTCTTCTTTGCTTACTGCGCTTGTCACCCCAACACTGATCACCTCAATGCCTCGTTTCTGCAGCTCTCGAGCAAAGGGCACAATCTTCTGATGACCCAACATCGACGCGCCCCCAGTGAGGATGATGGCAACATCAGCGACACTTGCACGTTCTCCATTTGAAGCTTGAAATGCTTGCGCATTCGCGACATAGAGTCCAGCTGACAGATTGCGGTCGCCACCAGGGTAATTGATGCCTAGGATTGCCACTCGCAGAGATTCGGCATTCATGTAGCGCGACAGTGGAAAGCTTAACTTTGCTTCATCACCGAATACCACCACACTCACATGGGTACCTGATTCAGACACTGCGAGGTTGTCTGCTAAGTGGGCAACGAAGGCGAGAAGCAGATCCCAGTTATCATGTGAGCCGTCTTCTGGATTCATAGCGCGAATGCTGTCTGAACCATCAATGATGAATGCGACATCTAAGACAGCTTTGCAGGCTGTAGGCAAAATTGTGAGGTTACTTTCGACAAATTCTAAATGATCTTTTCAATTTTTGTTAAATCAGGAAGGAGGGACCTTCCAATTGACAAAGTGCCTTTAACACTAAGACAGCTCAATCCATATCTCTCCCATGGTAATGTAAATTTCGCAGTGCCACCTTGTGGTGGGTTTGACCAGCCTGGCTGCTGGTTGGTCTTTCACATACAATTATATTATACATGATATAGGTAAGTATGAATACACATCAATATGAAATTGCTATGAACAAATACGCATCATCATCTCTATCATCACACATCTTTCATATTCATACATACATTTGTACATATAATATAGCAACTGTGTAATCAAGAGAACAGCCAGTGCACCAAGTGGTGGGTTTGATCATTTTGCTTACACAGTACAGGCTGAGTGAGCCGTCTTAGTGTTATAGGCTCTGTGGAATAGATGAGATGAAAGGGGTGTTTGATTAAGAATGACAATCGCTAATTAACTACAACCCAAGCCCCTAGACTGAGCAGTACACTGTTGTTAGTATGAACTTAGGCTCACCTTTTTTCGGCACCCCTAGGCTGAAGCCTACTAAGCCTAATGGTTAATCCACCACTGAACAATCAGTTAGAATTTGTTGGTGCATCGATGATCAAATAAGCCTGTCGACAAAGTGCAACATTTGAGTGACAGATTGGATTAGCACAATAATCAGATCAGTGGTTAACAAGTGTTAAGTTTAGTATCAATCTAAAACAGATGCTGGCTGTAACAGTGTAAGGTATAGAAGATGAATGGCTGAAGCCCTTCAACTAGACTTAATAGGCTAAACCATTGAGGTTCAGTTAACTAGTATCTATGCAATAGACAAAGCTTTCAACTGGCAATGTCTAGCAACAAGTTGAACATGGAACTTATATACAGATGAACCTCGATCCAACGGACACCAATGCAACGGATTCCGGATCCAACGGACACAGTATCAGTGAGCCAAGCAGTTGAAACTTGACACATTTTTTAAAGGCAAGGATCCTGAACCCCAGCATTCTGAACCCCAGCCTCCTGAACCCCAGTCTTCTGAACCCCAGCCTTCCACCAGCAATATGTCAGTAGCCACCACCAGTGCTTCAGATTTCCTTGGCTTTTCATACCCCCCGGAAAATTTCGTCGCTGCAACGGACAAACGGCTTTAATGGACAACTGCTCCCCCCTATTAGTCTGTTGAATCGAGGTTCATCTGTATAAGTATAATTATACTGAGCGAAATCGTAAAGCATTAAAACTTGCTACCAATTCACGGCTGCAGGAAACCGACTCAGAGTGTGTGTGTGTGGGGGGGGGGGGGGGGGTAGAGGGGGACAATGGTTCAGCAAGGTCCAAGAGCCCACTTCGTGCAGATTGAAGTACAGACACAAGGCGTGTGGGTCAATGGGGCATTGGCTCGATAGTCTCCAAGTATATCTAGGCTGCCCTCTATGGAAGATCTTCTGATCAAAAAGAATCTCCGGTGGACTGGACACCTCATGAGGATGTCATCAGACAGGATACCAAAGTAGATCCTCTATTCTCAACTGTCTTCTGGTTGCAGAAAGAGAGGGCGCCCTCGTCTCCGGTTCAAGGATACCATCAAGAGAAATCTGAAGCTGAGAGACATTAAGACCGACTCATGGATGCAATTCTCACAGTAGAGAGCTAAATGGAGAGTGGCAGTCAAGTAATGAAAGCAGTCTTTGTTGCATCGCAACCGACAGCATGATGATGATGATATCTAGGGAAGCATAGTCTCCAAGTATATCTAGGGAAGCATAGTCTCCAAGTATATCTAGGGAAGCATAGTCTCCAAGAATATCTAGGTAAGCATAGACTCCAAGTATATCTAGTATATCTAGGGCAGCATAGTCTCCAAGTATATCTAGGGAAGCAGTCTCCAAGTATATCTAGGGTAGCATAGTCTCAAAGTATATCTAGGTAGCATAGTCTCCAAGTATATCTAGGGCAGCATAATCTACAAGTATATCTAGGGCAGCATAGTCTCCAAGAATATCTAGGGCAGCAAAGTCTCCAAGTAAATCTAGGGAAGCAGAGTCTCCAAGTATATCTAGGGAAGTAGAGTCTCCAAGTATATCTAAGGCAGCATAATCTACAAGTATATCTAGTCAACATACTGATACTACAAAATTGAACTTGCGTTGCTTAGCTGAAGGTGGTGTCACAACACAGGCCGTGTTGACAAGACCTTCAACGATGTGTTCCAACTCCTGAAAATTAGCTGACGTGAAATAGTTGGTATGCTGTAGCTGTGGCAGTGAAGACATTGCCTTAAGTTCAGGTTCGTCTACAGAGTTAGTGATTCCGACACTAATCACATCTACATCCTGGTTCCGCAGAACTTGCGCATATGGAATGGTCTTCTCATGGTCCCAAGTAGATTTGCCATCAGTCAATATAATAGCCAAATTTGGGACATGAGGTCGATCTCCATACTGTGGATTGAATAGTTCAGTGCGGGCTATGTATAAGCCTCCTGACGTGTTGGTGTTACCACCCGGGTAATCCATATTCAGAATGGCATCTCTCACAGCAGCCTTGTCAATGTATCGTGACAATGGGAAAAGCAGCTGACCAACATCACTGAATACCACTGCACCAATGTGTGTACCCGTCTGAGACACAGGCAGGTTGTCTGCGACATTAGCAATAAATCTCAGAAGCAGATTCCAGTTATCGTAGGATTGGTCTGCAGGGTTAGCGTCTCGAATGCTGCCAGATCCATCAATAATGAAAGCAACATCAAGTGCTGTGGAGCATACTGGTGAACAAGTACAGCTTAGTATTATGAATTGAACTGAAACTCAAATTAGTCTATGGATGCATACATTGGCTAAGTCAATCGGTCCTCAAGAATTGTATTGATAACTACCTGAATGATGATTTACAAGTGGTCGAGTTCTGCTGGTCTGTCAATTCACCCTATTCACGCCACGACCATGTTGAAACCAGACTGAGGGCACTTACGTGTCTGCGAGGCGCTGCTGTATGTAAAGTTATGTGAATACTTTTTTGTCGACCAAAACCTCTCGAAATCACTCAAATTTGAGGGTATTCATTTTTTAAAGTAACATATTCATCTTTCCATACCTGTTTTCTATCTATTGGCCAATTTTCACGAAGATTGGTTGACCCTTGCATGGTGATTTTTCCCATTCTTTAACTACAATGTGACTGCCAACTTCAAGTCTGCATAGTTATGGTGGTATCATGTAATGTAGCACTGTCAGTGTAGTTATCTGTGCAACACAGTTAAACAACTAGTCTTAGTAATTACAAATTAATAAAAGCTTTAAAAGGGTTAATATAGATATATATTAAGAAAGTTATGCAATTTGGAATTTAAGAAAAGATTGGCAACCAAGGTGAGTGATTTTGTTGACATTGCCTACTGAAATGCATCTGATCATCACTCAATCTTCATGAAAATTGACCAATAAATAGAAAAAAGGTAAGCAAAAATGATTATGATTTTTTCAAAGGTTAATATCTTCAAATTTTACTCCTTTAATTTATGTAGTAGTTCATACACATTGGCATGCAGTAGTGTATTATGGCCATTTCCAATACCGACGCTTACTCAGCCTCGTTCTGATGCCTAATTAGGTCGCGCGTGAATAGGGCCTGACAATGAGAACCAGCACATTGAGTAACAGATACAAATTGCACAGTGGAATGTGGTGGAGGTGGGGGGGGGGGGGGTTAGATGGGTAACGACTATATATACACCATGATACAGAAAGTGAAAATATTTTACACGAGATGAAATATGTAAGAGTAACACAGTTTCGTTGCAATTCACAATATAAATCCATGTATAGTCATAGCCATACCAAGTTTGTCTATCAGGAGGCATAGTGGTTGTAGGTTCAAAGTACATTTAAAGTATAGTGTCTACAGTGCAGGATCAGGCTGGGCATGTTAGCAAGGTAAAGTAAGGCTTGTCTTATTTCACGACGCCTCATTGATTTTGTTATTGTATCATCGGCTATTGGAGGTCAAACATATGATCATTCTGACATTTCTTTGGAGGAAACCCGCTGCCGCCACATAAGCTACTCTTTCCGATAAGCAGCAAGGGGTCTTTTATATCCACTTTCCCACAGACATGACAGCACATACCACAGCCTTTGATGATTGGCTTGGTTGTCGTTTGACGTCCTAGCGACATCTAAGGTCATTTTAGGATGGGCCTTTGATGAACCAGTGGTGAACGACTGGTGGAACGGAAGTAACCGAAACTGCAAATGGGTCCACTGAGAAGGATCGATCGGTTGATCAACAGATTCACAGGTGGACACTCTACAGCATAAGCTACGGCCCGCTCCCTGGGCATGGTAGCAAACTCAAATTTGTGTGCATTAGCTAAAGCTGTAACCAAGCATACTCTGTCGCTCTTCCAGTACTTCCCGAGAAACAAGCAGGACTAGAAATACCAGTTTTACCATTGTCAAACAGCTAATTTGTGTGACAGGCAAAAAAAGAATTAATGCGCTTACAGAAAATATTTATATGAAAAAAGTACTTATCACAACAATAAAAACAGTCAAAGAGAAAGTGCTATCGAATTTAAATTAAAGTATTCAAAAATCATATTGATGCAGTAAAAGGTATTTGCGTAAGACAGCTGAAGTAAAGGCTAAGTTCATATGCAGATAATGTGAAGTTATTAACATTTACTCCGAAAAAGAACGGAGAAGGTTCCATAGCACTAATACTGATGTGAATGAATAGCGAATTGAAAACTTCCAAGGAACAGACAAAGCAATACAAGTTGAGGTAGTCGGTTTCATAACAAGAGAGGAGAATAACATTGGTGTCATTTCTAGCAGAGTAAATTTCCAGGCAGCACATACAAAGACATGTAATAAAGAAAGTGTCTAACATGCTATTTATATATATTTTGTTGTTTTACATCCTAGCAACATCTAAGGTAATATCAGGACGGGACTAATTATAGGAACTTGCTTGTAGGTGGTGCTCGTGTAACTGCACAGGCACTTTGCAAAAGTCCATCAATGATATCTTCCAACTCCTGGAAGTTAGTCGATGTGAAATAGTTGGTATGACGCTGCTGTGGCAGTGATGACATTGCCTTGAGTTCATTCTCATCGATTGAATCTGTGACACCGATAGTGACCACATCAATGCCATCAGCCCTCATGTTCTCGGCATATGGTACCGTCTTTTCATGATCCCAAGTAGATTTGCCATCAGTGATAACAATTGCTACATTGCGTATGTTCGGGCGATCTCCATTCTGAGCATTGAAGATTTGTGTTCTTGCAATGTACAGACCGCCAGATGTGTTTGTGTTCCGACCAGGATATGCCATGTCCATAATAGCAGCTTTTACTGCCGCTTTGTCAAAGAATCGGTTCAATGGAAAAAGCAGCTGCCCATTGTCACTGAAGACGACAGCAGCAACATGGGTGTTAGATTGAGAGAGTGGAAGCTTGTCAACAATATTGGCAACAAATGTAAGAAGTAAGTTCCAGTTATCGTAAGAACCATCTGATGGGTTAGCGTCCCGAATGCTCCCAGAGCCATCAATGATGAATGCTACATCCAAATCTGAGCTGCATGCTAAAAGGATAAGCACAACCATAAATTAAAACATGAGTTGATAAACATGTTACCCGTATCAAACAATGACGACAGCTTTTGATTGATTGATTGGTGGTTTCTTTACGCCGTGTGGGAAGCATAGGCCATATTCACGGCGAGAATTGTTTGTTTTTTATTCAACCATCGCCTTTACATATAATGTAAAAGAATACAATCAGGTATGTGTCAATAGACTCTTATGAATTTTTAAAAGCTCAAAGTCATATAATTAAATAAAATAGATGAAAGAATTAATTAATAAAATTTGTTGACAACTTTGAAGTAACACAGACCTGTATCGAGAAACCAATGTGTATTCGCGGAATAAAGAACCACAATATTTACTTGATGCCAAGCTAAATCTAATTGCAGTTGTACACTGGAAATGTAATGGTTAGTCCTAGATGGCTTTCATATTGGAGGATGCTTGGTTTGTTGTTGAGGATTTGCATCTTATCGATATCTATGGTGATATTAAGATGGGTGCCAAATAATGACGGCAGGCACTGATGGTCAAAGCAACAGTGTTTTGCTACTGGGAACTTCAGTCAGACCGTATATTCCTGAGGTGCAGTGAGAGAGAAAAGAAATCACCTGATGGCTTAGATGTAGGCAGTGTGTCCATGCAGGCAGTTTTCAAAAGACCTGCCATGGTGCGCTCCAGCTCCTGAAAGTTAGCCGACATGAAATAGTTTATATGCTGATGTTGCGGCAGTGAAGACATTGCTTTGAGTTCAGCTTCATCTAAAGAATCTGTAATACCGACAGCAATGATTGTAATACCATCTCTTCTCAAGTCTTCAGCATAAGGAATGGTTTTCTGATGGTCAAAGGTGGATTTCCCGTGTGTGACAATAATCACTAGGTTAGGGATTTGTGGACGATCTCCATACTGTGTGTTGAAGAGTCGGGTCCGCGCTATATACAAGCCTCCTGAGGTGTTGGTGTTACCACCAGGATAGGAAGTCTCTAGAATGGCAGCTCTCACAGAACCTTTGTCAGTGTACCTTGACAATGGGAAGAGCAGCTCACCCACATCACTGAATATCACTGCACCAACATGAGTGCCTGAATGCGACACTGGGAGGTTGTCTGCAATGTTCGCAACAAATGTCAGCAGCAGATTCCAATTGTCAAAGGAACCATCTAAGGGGTTAGCATCTCGAATGCTACCAGATCCATCGATGATGAAAGCAACATCCAAATCGTTTGTGCAGCCTATTTGCAATGGAGGGAGACGGGAGAAGAACAAAAATCAATATATTTCCATTGCTCTTTATCAGTCACTAGACAGAAGACCCCAATTTCACAATTCCAGATTTTTGATATATCAATTTGATACCAAATAACTTTAAATCAAATTCAAAAGTCTGAATAAAATATTAATCATGGAGAACAACTTAATGGCATGGACACACCCGATCCACACAAACGGAAGTGCTTATCAAATTCTGAATCTTCATTTTTTGTACTGTATACAAATATACTTAAAGAAACATGCTTTTTGGTGGAGGTTGCGTCACTTCACAGGCCGTGTTCACAAGTCCTTCAACAATGTGTTCCAACTCTTGAAAGTTAGTGGATGTGAAATAGTTGGTATACTGTCGCTGTGGCAGTGAAGACATTGCCTTAAGTTCAGGTTCGTCAATAGAGTTAGTGATTCCGACACTAATCACATCGACATCCTGGTTCCACAGATCTTGCGCATATGGAATTGTCTTCTCATGGTCCCAAGTAGATTTGCCATCAGTCAAGATAATAGCCAAATTTGGGACATGAGGTCGATCTCCATACTGCGGATTGAATAGTTCAGTGCGGGCTATGTATAAGCCTCCTGACGTGTTGGTGTTACCACCCGGGTAATCCGTATTCAGAATAGCATCTCTCACAGCAGCCTTGTCAATGTATCGTGACAACGGGAAAAGCAGCTGACCAACATCACTGAATACCACTGCACCAACATGTGTACCGGTTTGAGACACGGGCAGGTTGTCTGCGACATTGGCAATAAATGTGAGAAGCAGATTCCAGTTATCGTAGGATTGGTCTGCAGGGTTAGCATCTCGAATGCTGCCTGATCCATCAATGATGAAAGCGACATCAAGTGCAGTGGAACATACTGGTGAACAACCACAGGAAGTTAATACCATAAACTGAGTGTGCACAGTTTTTATACATGTACTGACCAGTGTATTTAACATTTCAATTTAATTTTCAACACATACACCAGATAGTGGTGGCTGATTTCCTCCTTTAGAATATATCATACGAAGTAATGTATATTTTTTATGCAAAGCAACCATTCAATTTATACAAATTTCCAGATAAACAATGGATAATGGGTCATTTCTAACCAATTCTACGTATGTTCTAAAATCCAATCGATAACTTAGTAAGTAATGTTAGACAGCAAAGGAGAGGGGTATGCTAAGCTATGGCAGAAGGTGCAAAACCAAAATATCCTAAATTAAGCAGGAGGCGTTAATCTTTATTCCAGACAAAAAATTCAATTTTTAAGAATTAAACATATGCAAAAGCCAATCGATCAATTGTCATATAAATGACATATCCCAATGCACAAGTAAAACTGGAAAAGAAAGCGGGTAGAAGACCTATTCTGGAGGGCATGACATCAAAAGTAGTAATATAAACTTGCTTGTAGGTGGTGCTCGTGTAACTGAACAGGCACTTTGCAAAAGTCCATCAATGATTTCTTCCAACTCCTGGAAGTTAGTCGATGTGAAATAGTTGGTATGACGCTGCTGTGGCAGTGATGACATTGCCTTGAGTTCATTCTCATCAATTGAATCAGTGACACCAATAGTGACAACATCAACGCCATCAGCCCTCAAATTCTCGGCATATGGTATTGTCTTTTCATGATCCCAAGTAGATTTGCCATCAGTGATAACAATTGCTACATTGCGTATGTTTGGGCGATCTCCATTCTGAGCATTGAAGCCCTGTGCTCTTGCAATGTACAGACCGCCAGATGTATTTGTGTTCCGACCAGGATATGCAGTGTCCATAATAGCAGCTTTTACTGCTGCTTTGTCAAAGAATCGGTTCAATGGGAAAAGGAGCTGCCCATTGTCACTGAAGACGACAGCAGCAACATGGGTGTTAGATTGAGAGACTGGAAGCTTGTCAACAATATTGGCAACAAACGTAAGTAGCAAGTTCCAATTATCATAGGACCCATCCGGTGGATTAGCATCTCGAATACTGCCCGAGCCATCAATAATGAAAACTACGTCCAAATCGGAGATGCATGCTAAAGGATAAGTACAATAACAGGTTCACTGAAAGTGAATACACAAGTGGACAAAAGACAATCTAGGGACAATGTCTTATAAATAGGTCAATGGCTATATCTTTGAAGTGCCTCAAAATCTGTCCAATGATACCCAGACATCAACTTCCTCAATGACGAGTTAAACATATTTCACAACAAAGCCAACTGAATCTGAGTACATCTACACTAGGGTGATTGATTGATTGGTGGTTTCTCTATGCCATGTCTGCAGCATAGGCCATATTCACGGTGGCTATACACGAGGGAAATGACACATACTTTTTCAAAGGCCTATCACATTCACTTAAGCAATTAAAAATGCAACTAGCGTGTTAATAGATTGTTCACTTAGTTTATATGTTCAAGGGGAGAAACGAGAGGGCAAGGATCCTAAGAAATCACCTGATGGTTTAGACGTGGCTGTTGTGTCTATGCAGGCAGTTTTTAAAAGACCCGCCATCATACTTTCCAGCTCCTGAAAGTTAGTTGACAAGAAATAGTTGACGTGCTGCTGATGTGGCAGTGAAGATATTGCTTTTAGTTCAGGTTCATCCACAGAATCTGTAATACCGACAGCAATGATTGTAATACCATCTCTTCTCAAGTCTTCAGCATAAGGAATGGTTTTCTGATGGTCAAAGGTGGATTTCCCATCTGTGACAATAATCACTAGGTTAGGGATTTGTGGACGATCTCCATACTGTGTGTTGAAGAGTCGGGTCCGCGCTATATACAAGCCTCCTGAGGTGTTTGTGTTACCACCAGGATAGGAAGTGTCTAGGATGGCAGCTCTCACAGAACCTTTGTCAGTGTACCTTGACAATGGGAAGAGCAGCTCACCCACATCGCTGAATATCACTGCACCAACATGAGTGCCTGAAGGCGACACTGGTAGGTTGTCTGCAATGTTCGCAACAAATGTCAGCAGCAGATTCCAATTGTCAAAGGAACCATCTGAGGGGTTAGCATCTCGAATGCTACCAGATCCATCGATGATGAAAGCAACATCCAAATCGTTTGTGCAGCCTATTTGCAATGGGGGGAGATGGGAGAAGAACAAAAATCAATATATTTCCATCACTCTTTATTAGTCATTAGACAGAAGACGCCAATTTCACAATTCCAGACTTTGGATATATCAATTTGATGCCAAATAACTTTAAATCAAATTCATGTCTTCACCAAACATGTAATTGAACTACATATATCAAAAGTATGAATAAAATATTAATCATGGAGAACAACTTAACGGCATGGACAGACCCCATCCACACAACCGGAAGTGCTTATCAAATTCTGACTCTTCATATTTTGTACTGTATAAAAAAATACTTAAGAAACGTGCTTTTTGGTGGAGGTGGCGTCACTTCACAAGCCGTGTTCACAAGTCCTTCAACAATGTGTTCCAACTCTTGAAAGTTAGTGGATGTGAAATAGTTGCTATGCCGTAGCTGTGGCAGTGAAGACATTGCCTTAAGTTCAGATTCGTCTACTGAGTTAGTGATTCCGACACTAATCACATCTACATTCTGGTTTCGAAGGTCTTGCGCATAAGGAAGTGTCTTCTCATGGTCCCAAGTAGATTTGCCGTCAGTCAAGATAATAGCCAAATTTGGGACATGAGGTCGATCTCCATACTGTGGATTGAATAGTTCAGTGCGGGTTATGTATAAGCCTCCTGATGTGTTGGTGTTACCACCCGGGTAATCCGTATTCAGAAGAGCATCTCTCACAGCAGCCTTGTCAATGTATCGTGACAACGGGAAAAGCAGCTGACCAACATCACTGAATACCACTGCACCAACATGTGTACCGGTTTGAGACACGGGCAGGTTGTCTGCGACATTGGCAATAAATGTGAGAAGCAGATTCCAGTTATCGTAGGATTGGTCTGCAGGGTTAGCATCTCGAATGCTGCCTGATCCATCAATGATGAAAGCGACATCAAGTGCAGTGGAACATACTGGTGAACAACCACAGGAAGTTAATACCATAAACTGAGTGTGCACAGTTTTTATACATGTACTGACCAGTGTATTTAACATTTCAATTTAATTTTCAACACATACACCAGATAGTGGTGGCTGATTTCCTCCTTTAGAATATATCATACGAAGTAATGTATATTTTTTATGCAAAGCAACCATTCAATTTATACAAATTTCCAGATAAACAATGGATAATGGGTCATTTCTAACCAATTCTACGTATGTTCTAAAATCCAATCGACAACTTAGTAAGTAATGTTAGACAGCAAAGGACAGGGGTATGCTAAGCTATGGCAGAAGGTGCAAAACCAAAATATCCTAAATTAAGCAGGAGGCGTTAATCTTTATTCCAGACAAAAAATTCAATTTCTACGAATTAAACATATGCAAAAGCCAATCAATTGTCATATAAATGACATATCCCAATGCACAAGTAAAACTGGAAAAGAAAGCGGGTAGAAGACCTATTCTGGAGGGCATGACATCAAAAGTAGTAATATAAACTTGCTTGTAGGTGGTGCTCGTGTAACTGCACAGGCACTTTGCAAAAGTCCATCAATGATTTCTTCCAACTCCTGGAAGTTAGTCGATGTGAAATAGTTGGTATGACGCTGCTGTGGCAGTGATGACATTGCCTTGAGTTCATTCTCATCAATTGAATCAGTGACACCAATAGTGACAACATCAACGCCATCAGCCCTCAAATTCTCGGCATATGGTATTGTCTTTTCATGATCCCAAGTAGATTTGCCATCAGTGATAACAATTGCTACATTGCGTATGTTTGGGCGATCTCCATTCTGAGCATTGAAGCCCTGTGCTCTTGCAATGTACAGACCGCCAGATGTATTTGTGTTCCGACCAGGATATGCAGTGTCCATAATAGCAGCTTTTACTGCTGCTTTGTCAAAGAATCGGTTCAATGGGAAAAGGAGCTGCCCATTGTCACTGAAGACGACAGCAGCAACATGGGTGTTAGATTGAGAGACTGGAAGCTTGTCAACAATATTGGCAACAAACGTAAGTAGCAAGTTCCAATTATCATAGGACCCATCCGGTGGATTAGCATCTCGAATACTGCCCGAGCCATCAATAATGAAAACTACGTCCAAATCGGAGATGCATGCTAAAGGATAAGTACAATAACAGGTTCACTGAAAGTGAATACACAAGTGGACAAAAGACAATCTAGGGACAATGTCTTATAAATAGGTCAATGGCTATAGCTTTAAAGTGCCTCAAAATCTGTGCAATGATACCCAGACATCAACTTCCTCAATGACGAGTTAAACATATTTCACAACAAAGCCAACTGAATCTGAGTACATCTACACCAGGGTGATTGATTGATTGGTGGTTTCTCTATGCCATGTCTGCAGCATAGGCCATATTCACGGTGGCTATACACGAGGGAAATGACACATACTTTTTCAAAGGCCTATCACATTCACTTAAGCAATTAAAAATGCAACTAGCGTGTTAATAGATTGTTCACTTAGTTTATATGTTCAAGGGGAGAAACGAGAGGGCAAGGATCCTAAGAAATCACCTGATGGTTTAGACGTGGCTGTTGTGTCTATGCAGGCAGTTTTTAAAAGACCCGCCATCATACTTTCCAGCTCCTGAAAGTTAGTTGATAAGAAATAGTTGACGTGCTGCTGATGTGGCAGTGAAGATATTGCTTTTAGTTCAGGTTCATCCACAGAATCTGTAATACCGACAGCAATGATTGTAATACCATCTCTTCTCAAGTCTTCAGCATAAGGAATGGTTTTCTGATGGTCAAAGGTGGATTTCCCATCTGTGACAATAATCACTAGGTTAGGGATTTGTGGACGATCTCCATACTGTGTGTTGAAGAGTCGGGTCCGCGCTATATACAAGCCTCCTGAGGTGTTTGTGTTACCACCAGGATAGGAAGTGTCTAGGATGGCAGCTCTCACAGAACCTTTGTCAGTGTACCTTGACAATGGGAAGAGCAGCTCACCCACATCGCTGAATATCACTGCACCAACATGAGTGCCTGAAGGCGACACTGGTAGGTTGTCTGCAATGTTCGCAACAAATGTCAGCAGCAGATTCCAATTGTCAAAGGAACCATCTGAGGGGTTAGCATCTCGAATGCTACCAGATCCATCGATGATGAAAGCAACATCCAAATCGTTTGTGCAGCCTATTTGCAATGGGGGGAGATGGGAGAAGAACAAAAATCAATATATTTCCATCACTCTTTATCAGTCATTAGACAGAAGACGCCAATTTCACAATTCCAGACTTTGGATATATCAATTTGATGCCAAATAACTTTAAATCAAATTCATGTCTTCACCAAACATGTAATTGAACTACATATATCAAAAGTATGAATAAAATATTAATCATGGAGAACAACTTAACGGCATGGACAGACCCCATCCACACAACCGGAAGTGCTTATCAAATTCTGACTCTTCATATTTTGTACTGTATAAAAAAATACTTAAGAAACGTGCTTTTTGGTGGAGGTGGCGTCACTTCACAAGCCGTGTTCACAAGTCCTTCAACAATGTGTTCCAACTCTTGAAAGTTAGTGGATGTGAAATAGTTGCTATGCCGTAGCTGTGGCAGTGAAGACATTGCCTTAAGTTCAGATTCGTCTACTGAGTTAGTGATTCCGACACTAATCACATCTACATTCTGGTTTTGAAGGTCTTGCGCATAAGGAAGTGTCTTCTCATGGTCCCAAGTAGATTTGCCGTCAGTCAAGATAATAGCCAAATTTGGGACATGAGGTCGATCTCCATACTGTGGATTGAATAGTTCAGTGCGGGTTATGTATAAGCCTCCTGACGTGTTGGTGTTACCACCCGGGTAATCCGTATTCAGAAGAGCATCTCTCACAGCAGCCTTGTCAATGTATCGTGACAACGGGAAAAGCAGCTGACCAACATCACTGAATACCACTGCACCAACATGTGTACCGGTTTGAGACACGGGCAGGTTGTCTGCGACATTGGCAATAAATGTGAGAAGCAGATTCCAGTTATCGTAGGATTGGTCTGCAGGGTTAGCATCTCGAATGCTGCCTGATCCATCAATGATGAAAGCGACATCAAGTGCAGTGGAACATACTGGTGAACAACCACAGGAAGTTAATACCATAAACTGAGTGTGCACAGTTTTTATACATGTACTGACCAGTGTATTTAACATTTCAATTTAATTTTCAACACATACACCAGATAGTGGTGGCTGATTTCCTCCTTTAGAATATATCATACGAAGTAGTGTATATTTTTTATGCAAAGCAACCATTCAATTTATACAAATTTCCAGATAAACAATGGATAATGGGTCATTTCTAACCAATTCTACGTATGTTCTAAAATCCAATCGATAACTTAGTAAGTAATGTTAGACAGCAAAGGAGAGGGGTATGCTAAGCTATGGCAGAAGGTGCAAAACCAAAATATCCTAAATTAAGCAGGAGGCGTTAATCTTTATTCCAGACAAAAAATTCAATTTTAAAGAATTAAACATATGCAAAAGCCAATCGATCAATTGTCATATAAATGACATATCCCAATGCACAAGTAAAACTGGAAAAGAAAGCGGGTAGAAGACCTATTCTGGAGGGCATGACATCAAAAGTAGTAATATAAACTTGCTTGTAGGTGGTGCTCGTGTAACTGAACAGGCACTTTGCAAAAGTCCATCAATGATTTCTTCCAACTCCTGGAAGTTAGTCGATGTGAAATAGTTGGTATGACGCTGCTGTGGCAGTGATGACATTGCCTTGAGTTCATTCTCATCAATTGAATCAGTGACACCAATAGTGACAACATCAACGCCATCAGCCCTCAAATTCTCGGCATATGGTATTGTCTTTTCATGATCCCAAGTAGATTTGCCATCAGTGATAACAATTGCTACATTGCGTATGTTTGGGCGATCTCCATTCTGAGCATTGAAGCCCTGTGCTCTTGCAATGTACAGACCGCCAGATGTATTTGTGTTCCGACCAGGATATGCAGTGTCCATAATAGCAGCTTTTACTGCTGCTTTGTCAAAGAATCGGTTCAATGGGAAAAGGAGCTGCCCATTGTCACTGAAGACGACAGCAGCAACATGGGTGTTAGATTGAGAGACTGGAAGCTTGTCAACAATATTGGCAACAAACGTAAGTAGCAAGTTCCAATTATCATAGGACCCATCCAGTGGATTAGCATCTCGAATACTGCCCGAGCCATCAATAATGAAAACTACGTCCAAATCGGAGATGCATGCTAAAGGATAAGTACAATAACAGGTTCACTGAAAGTGAATACACAAGTGGACAAAAGACAATCTAGGGACAATGTCTTATAAATAGGTCAATGGCTATAGCTTTAAAGTGCCTCAAAATATGTGCAATGATACCCAGACATCAACTTCCTCAATGACGAGTTAAACATATTTCACAACAAAGCCAACTGAATCTGAGTACATCTACACCAGGGTGATTGATTGATTGGTGGTTTCTCTATGCCATGTCTGCAGCATAGGCCATATTCACGGTGGCTATACACGAGGGAAATGACACATACTTTTTCAAAGGCCTATCACATTCACTTAAGCAATTAAAAATGCAACTAGCGTGTTAATAGATTGTTCACTTAGTTTATATGTTCAAGGGGAGAAACGAGAGGGCAAGGATCCTAAGAAATCACCTGATGGTTTAGACGTGGCTGTTGTGTCTATGCAGGCAGTTTTTAAAAGACCCGCCATCATACTTTCAAGCTCCTGAAAGTTAGTTGATAAGAAATAGTTGACGTGCTGCTGATGTGGCAGTGAAGATATTGCTTTTAGTTCAGGTTCATCCACAGAATCTGTAATACCGACAGCAATGATTGTAATACCATCTCTTCTCAAGTCTTCAGCATAAGGAATGGTTTTCTGATGGTCAAAGGTGGATTTCCCATCTGTGACAATAATCACTAGGTTAGGGATTTGTGGACGATCTCCATACTGTGTGTTGAAGAGTCGGGTCCGCGCTATATACAAGCCTCCTGAGGTGTTTGTGTTACCACCAGGATAGGAAGTGTCTAGGATGGCAGCTCTCACAGAACCTTTGTCAGTGTACCTTGACAATGGGAAGAGCAGCTCACCCACATCGCTGAATATCACTGCACCAACATGAGTGCCTGAAGGCGACACTGGTAGGTTGTCTGCAATGTTCGCAACAAATGTCAGCAGCAGATTCCAATTGTCAAAGGAACCATCTGAGGGGTTAGCATCTCGAATGCTACCAGATCCATCGATGATGAAAACAACATCCAAATCGTTTGTGCAGCCTATTTGCAATGGGGGGAGATGGGAGAAGAACAAAAATCAATATATTTCCATCACTCTTTATCAGTCATTAGACAGAAGACGCCAATTTCACAATTCCAGACTTTGGATATATCAATTTGATGCCAAATAACTTTAAATCAAATTCATGTCTTCACCAAACATGTAATTGAACTACATATATCAAAAGTATGAATAAAATATTAATCATGGAGAACAACTTAACGGCATGGACAGACCCCATCCACACAACTGGAAGTGCTTATCAAATTCTGACTCTTCATATTTTGTACTGTATAAAAAAATACTTAAGAAACATGCTTTTTGGTGGAGGTGGCGTCACTTCACAAGCCGTGTTCACAAGTCCTTCAACAATGTGTTCCAACTCTTGAAAGTTAGTGGATGTGAAATAGTTGCTATGCCGTAGCTGTGGCAGTGAAGACATTGCCTTAAGTTCAGATTCGTCTACTGAGTTAGTGATTCCGACACTAATCACATCTACATTCTGGTTTCGAAGGTCTTGCGCATAAGGAAGTGTCTTCTCATGGTCCCAAGTAGATTTGCCGTCAGTCAAGATAATAGCCAAATTTGGGACATGAGGTCGATCTCCATACTGTGGATTGAATAGTTCAGTGCGGGTTATGTATAAGCCTCCTGACGTGTTGGTGTTACCACCCGGGTAATCCGTATTCAGAAGAGCATCTCTC
Organism: Branchipolynoe longqiensis; assembly: GCA_030323885.1. Taxonomy (NCBI): domain Eukaryota; kingdom Metazoa; phylum Annelida; class Polychaeta; order Phyllodocida; family Polynoidae; genus Branchipolynoe; species Branchipolynoe longqiensis. Next base: position 11,104,410 of record CM059196.1, on the reverse strand, counting down.
ACAGCAGCCTTGTCAATGTATCGTGACAACGGGAAAAGCAGCTGACCAACATCACTGAATACCACTGCACCAACATGTGTACCGGTTTGAGACACGGGCAGGTTGTCTGCGACATTGGCAATAAATGTGAGAAGCAGATTCCAGTTATCGTAGGATTGGTCTGCAGGGTTAGCATCTCGAATGCTGCCTGATCCATCAATGATGAAAGCGACATCAAGTGCAGTGGAACATACTGGTGAACAACCACAGGAAGTTAATACCATAAACTGAGTGTGCACAGTTTTTATACATGTACTGACCAGTGTATTTAACATTTCAATTTAATTTTCAACACATACACCAGATAGTGGTGGCTGATTTCCTCCTTTAGAATATATCATACGAAGTAATGTATATTTTTTATGCAAAGCAACCATTCAATTTATACAAATTTCCAGATAAACAATGGATAATGGGTCATTTCTAACCAATTCTATGTATGTTCTAAAATCCAATCAATAACTTAGTAAGTAATGTTAGACAGCAAAGGACAGGGGTATGCTAAGCTATGGCAGAAGGTGCAAAACCAAAATATCCTAAATTAAGCAGGAGGCGTTAATCTTTATTCCAGACAAAAAATTCAATTTCTAAGAATTAAACATATGCAAAAGCCAATCGATCAATTGTCATATAAATGACATATCCCAATGCACAAGTAAAACTGGAAAAGAAAGCGGGTAGAAAACCTATTCTGGAGGGCATGACATCAAAAGTAGTAATATAAACTTGCTTGTAGGTGGTGCTCGTGTAACTGCACAGGCACTTTGCAAAAGTCCATCAATGATTTCTTCCAACTCCTGGAAGTTAGTCGATGTGAAATAGTTGGTATGACGCTGCTGTGGCAGTGATGACATTGCCTTGAGTTCATTCTCATCAATTGAATCAGTGACACCGATAGTGACAACATCAACGCCATCAGCCCTCAAATTCTCGGCATATGGTATTGTCTTTTCATGATCCCAAGTAGATTTGCCATCAGTGATAACAATTGCTACATTGCGTATGTTTGGGCGATCTCCATTCTGAACGTTGAAGACCTGTGTTCTTGCAATGTAGAGACCACCAGAAGTGTTTGTATTCCGACCAGGATAAGTAATGTCTATAATAACGGCTTTTACGGCCGCTTTGTCAAAGAATCGGTCCAATGGAAAAAGCAGCTGCCCATTGTCACTGAAGACGACAGCAGCAACATGGGTGTTAGATTGAGAGACTGGAAGCTTGTCAACAATATTTGCAACAAATATAAGAAGTAGGTTCCAGTTATCGTAAGAACCATCTGATGGGTTAGCATCCCGAATACTGCCTGAACCATCAATGATGAAGACAACGTCCAAATCAGAGGTGCATGCTACAAGGCAAATATCAAAATATTAATGAATCAGTTGTATCCATATGGATGCGCATCTCACTGGATACCGTTTTTCCCTCACCACGCACAAAACTTTATCAATAATAAATGTTGCCATTTAATGAACTCTCAGAATTTGAGGTCAGTAGCAACCCAACGTTCACTAATCTTGTTTTTAAATCTTCTGGTTTCCAACTCCACGCCCTGAACCTCTAGTCAGTGGTTTTGAATTAATTTTTTCTGAGCTAAGTATATTAATTTGATTGTTATAATCTACCTTACGTTAGGCATTAAGCAATGATCACTAACTAACTACTTTAGTTTGACGTAACTTTTATTTTAGATGGCTAACTTTTGGGGATATTTGAAATGCAAACATGTAACATTAGTTTTGGCAAGCATGCCATGACACCATAGGCTTCGTCAGTAACGGATTCTATTAAATTGACTCAATATTCCCATCTATGTGGCAACAAATACGTAATAATGTAGAATCAAATCTAGATAATTGCTTTGGTTTTGAAAATGTTATGCTTTATCGGACTATGCAGCTTTAACCTGGTTTTTAACTTTGTTGCTATGGCAACAGAATCGACCAAATCAATAGACTACATCACGGTTCCAGCGGCGCGGTGCATTGTGGAATGCATCAGAGCAAAACAAAGCCGTGAGAAGCACATGGCACATGCTAATACACTGAATGCAGCTATGAAATATGCTAGTTTCAGCTCATCTCAGCTCTTGTTTGAAACATAGAATACCAACTAAAAAAATATAAATAATAAATTAAGATATTAATCTTTTATCCAGCATTGCATTTACATCAATATAACCAGCACATCTTATGCCATGTGCATTTAGATTTAGACAAATCTAGGCACTCAGACCAGAGTCAGTTTTACTTATTTTCTTCATGTTTTTATTTATATTCTATGGTTTATGGAGAGTTGTCTCTTAAACATATTCATTATATTATTATATTGCATCCTTCCGTCCATGTTTATGCCAAATTATTATGTATTTCTAGTTATTTTGAATAAAATGCCAGTTTTGCCCTACGCGTATCGGCAAACTCAATGGGCGTACGCCTTTGCTTTGCTCCCAACACCGTTTTCAGCGCATGCGCAGTCGGAACCATGATGTAGTCAATTCTCTCAAGCTAGCCGACAGCCTTGGCTTTTCAATATAAAGCCACAAGCTGAGAGGAACTTGTTGCACTGGCTGTCCGGTGTCGCAGTTTCAGCGCCCGGTCAGTTTCAACGCCCGGTCAGTTTCATGCGCATGCATCAAAATCTAACATGATCGTCACTAACCTTATAAATTTAATATAATGTTTTTGGTAAAGATGTTTTCTACAAGTGTACAAAGCGATTTGTTTCTAGGTGGTGTGGTTTTAGAGATATTTCACTTTTCCTGGATTTTCTGTATGAAGATTGCTCACCACCATTAACAATGCCTTGAGTTTGACGGTACACGCAGTGCAAAACATTAGTTTTATTCAAAATTAATACAAATCAAGAACCCTAACCTTATAAACTTAATACAGTCTTTTTGGTAAAGATGTTTTCTATATGTGTCCCAAGCGATTTGTTAATAGGTGGTGTAGTTTTAGAGATATATCACTTTTGCTGTATTTTCTGTATGAAGATTGCTCACGACCATTGACAATGCCTTGAGTTTGAGTCTATATGGGCCGTTGAAACTGACCGGGCGCTGAAACTGCGACACCGGAATCCACTTCGTCCACACCTCTTCTATCACCCTTCAGCTGCCGGTCTACTCTCCTGGATATGTCTTTAACAAAAATACTGCTAAATTTGATTCTACATACAACAACGATTATTTGAGTTGCCCCGAGTATACACCTTCTACTCGGTGCTGCTCCCCATTTTTGCATGAACTACAGTGACTGGTGCTGTACATTATACAGCAGGAGCCACTCCCTTAATTCTACAGGATCGGTGCTGTAACTAATACAGCACTGATCAAACTTAGATTATTGAGACTGTCAATTCTAATAGTAAGATGGCCGGAAGACCAGTGCCCCGGCGCTGACAAATGTCATGTTCAGATGAATAAATACTCTACCAAAAAAAAAAACAGCAAAAAAAAACAAACAAACATATCCAACTTACTGGTGTGTGTGTGTTATTAAACATGTGTCACCACACAGAAGGGAATACTGAGGCATTTTAATAGAACCTGTTACAGTATACTATACACTATACAGCATGGCTACTCCCCCAATTTTAATGTTCAGAATGGAGCATGGTGCACAGAATGCAACACATTCCACTTCATCGCTATGTACAAACCAAATGTGATCGCGTTAACGTCTAAAGATCAGTGCATCGGCGCTGACAAAATATGTGTTGAGATGAATCAAATATTTACCACCAAAACAAAAAGTATTCACATCCAGTTAGGTGTAAACTAAGATCATGTTTAAAAACTACCTTGGTAAGGACGAACAACATGTGAAAACACTGGTTCCAGGCAGTATTATTCATTTCTATTACTAGTATTAGCGTAGATTCTGTGAACCGAAAGAGAATGTAACACTACCAACGTGATTTTGTCTATTTGTTTGTTGTTTTACGTCCTAGCAACATCTAAAGTGATATCAGGATGGGAAGCCTGTGCTCTACCGATTGGGCCCCCACGTCTCGTATAGGATAAGTAGCAGTAATGACTCCATGTGCGTGCGTGCATGCGCGTGCACGAGTTTGTGCGCGCGCGAACGTGCCTGTGCATGCGTATGTGTCTGTGTGCACATATGTGTCTGGTGCGCACATGTGTGTCTGGTGCGTACATATGTGTATGTGCACACATATGTGTCTGTGCGAACGGGTATGTATGTGTGTGTGCGCATGTGTATATATGTGTGTTGGTGTGTGTGTATGTCTGTGTGCGCATGTGTGCATGTGTATGTGTGTGCATGTGTATATGTGTGTGCACGTGTATGTCTGTGTGCGCGCATATGTCTGTGTGCGTGTGCATATGTGTGCGTGCATGTATGTCTGTGTGTGTGTATGTATGTATGTACGTGTGCACCTATGTGTGTGTGCACATATGTCTGTGCACGTGTGTGTATGTCTGTGTGTGCATATGTATATGTGCATATGTATGTGTGCATGTATGTGTGCGCTCATGTATGGCTGTGTGCGCACATGTATGTATGTGTGTGCATGTGTATGTATGTGTGTGCGTGTATGTATGGGTGTGCACGTGTATGTATATGTGGGCATGTCTGTGTGCGCATGTGTATGTGTGCTTGCAGGTATGTCTGTGTGCATGTGTATGTATGTGTGCTCACGTGTATGTCTGCACGAGTGATGTCTGCATGTGCATGTGTATGTCTGTGTGCACCCATGTATGTATGTGCATGTGTGTATGTATGTGTATGTATGTCAGTGTGTGCACATGTATGTCTGGGTGCCCGTGTATGTCTGTGTGTGTGTATGTCTGTATGCGCGTGTATGTATGTGCACGTGTGTATGTCTGTGGGCACGGATGTATGTCTGTGTGGGCAAGTATGGATGTGTAGGTGTGTTTGTGAGTGTGCAAGTATGTGGGTGTGGGTGTGCGCGTGGGAGGGTGCGTGTATGTGTGTGTGGATGCACATGTATGTGTGTGGGTGCGCGTGTATGTGTGAGTGAGTGTGTGTATGTATGTGTGTGGGTGCACGTGTATGTCTGTGTGTGCGCATGTATGTCTGTGTGTGCATACATCTATGTCTGTATGTGTGTGCGTGTGTGTGTGCATGTGTATATGTGTGTGTGCGCGTGTGTAGGTCTGTGTGTGTGTGCACGCATGGGTGTGCATTTTGTCAATAAAGTTAGCAAACAGAGATATTGCGGCGTACTAGACTAATAAAGCTAGAGAATTTAGTCAAAAGACAAAATAGCAATAGTCGGCAGTAGACCTGAAAGGTGTGAAATGTAGCCCAGTAAGTAGACGACGGTAACACTAACAGTAACAGTGGTAGAACGGGCGCTGCTCGAATGTCTTAAAGTAATCAAATGGGATATATATTATATGTATAGAAACTATATAAATATATAGTTTTTTATAAACTATATATATAAACTTCATATATGCTGTATAAGAATTTTCATAACCCGGAATATCCCTCCTTTCCTTCATCACTCACTCAGCTCCATGGACTGATGGAGTCTGTCCTAGTCATCTACTGCTCCAGCCTCCCCAACCCCAGCTCAGATGGAGGCACCAGCACCACTGCACAATAACCGCCACTGTACTGTTGGAAAATATCAACTATATATATATATATATATATAAATTATATATCTACATATAAATGATCTAAACTATATATGTGCTCTATAATCTATTATGGGAATATAAACAAGGACACTGTCACTTATCAGTTCTCTCTATATTAGTTATTACCTACTGTACTACTGTCATAGGACTTAGTTATTACCTACTGTACTACTCCATAGGGGTTAGTTCCTGCCTCCGCCACTAGGGTGCCACCTGTGAGTGGCTCCTGGCCACCCGGATACCAGCTGTGTCTGGTCACTACCACTGCCAGACCCGCTCAGATGGTCAGATAAAACAATGTTAGGTGGGCAATTAACATATTCCCGCCAGAGAATATATACTCTTCTCAACCACTCCAGTCTCTTGTTATTCTGTTTACCAGGGGCCAAACTGTATATGTATATGTATATGTATATGTATATGTATATGTATATATATATATATATATATATATATATATATCTATAAACTATATATATAAGTGATATGCCATGCACGGCTGGTTCCCCCTGGACTATTATAATTATATGATGCAATGCTGAGAAAAAAAAGAAAATAAGAAAAGTATGCTAGCAAGATTCATTTCTATCCTCCGCCCACTGCGGCGTCACCGAACCAAGTGACCCACCCCCTGACCAACCAGGGCTGCGTTCAAGGTACGCCTCGGAGGCGTCTCGGAGAAATTCCTGACATCACGCTAGTCTGAACGGCAAAAGCAGTTGATTGCTTTGAAAATTGCAATGGAAAAGAAGAGCTCTGATTGGCTGAAACCACTGAATTCGGCGGCCATTTTCGAAGCACTTTTTACCTCCTACCTGAAAAGGGAGACCTCTCTGAGCCATCTTCGAGGCGTCCCCTGAACGCAAATGGGCCAAAGAGACGTCTCCGAGCCGTCTCGGAGGCGTACCCTGAACGCGGCCCTGGTTGCAGTTAATCTCTCAAAGTGTGTGTTCGTGGGGGTGGGGGTGGGGGGCACCCAGGGGGTGCCACCCTCCTACACTAATGCGCCCATGTCAATAGTTGAACAACTCCAAAATAACTAAGTGAGCAGTAAGCAGCAGACACCTGCCGCTCAACACTTATGGCTTGACAAGGTGGGTGGGTTGGTTGGTTGGTTGGTTGTTTGTTGAAGTTTTACATCCTGGCAACATCTAAGGTCATCAGGACGGGTACCGACTTGTGACAGTGTACACTCATGGGGACTTTATAGTACTGCCCCACTAGGAGACCATGTAGGAATAGAGTGGAGCCCCACTGGGAGACCACACCGCCAGCACCATGACCTGATACCCCACTCCGTCACATTATCCTGAGACTGAGCTAACCAGTCATTGTCCTATCCTATTAATGCCGAGCGCCAGGCCAGGAAGCGACAAGTATCAATTTTTAAATCATTGGTTTGAACCCCATGATCTACCAAAGCGGGAGACGGACGCTCAACTCATTCGGCCGTCCCGTCTGGTATGACAAGCAGGGTTGATACATGTCGCTTTCTGCACACATGACCTGCTGCAGTGTGGCATAAACAATCAAGAACCATGCTCAACACTTCCAGATCGGCAACCTGGGTTGGTAGTGGATAACAGGGTCTGTACTCATGTGCAGATAGGGAATTCAAGCCTTTTCAAGGTGTTCTCTGTGGTGGAGTGGTTAGAGTGTGACATTTTTCTAGGTCGGACTCCTAATCTGAAAGTCGGTGGTTCAATTCCCCATGCCCCCACCTCTGCCAATTTGGATTTCCACTGCTGTGTATAACTTACAGCGTTATCAAATGACAGTTGCTCTCATACCATGTCTATGTGATGTGGGAGGTTAAAAATCCCTTGGGTCGGTAAAAGTGTAGGCTCTGGCTTTCTATCGACAAACTGTCTAATGGTGAAAACAAGTCTATTCAGACTTATCCATGATAGGCAGTATAAATCTTCAAGAACAAAAAGAACGTATTCAAGACAATTTCGATTTCGATTTCAGGAAAGAAATCAATGGTGAATGGCGATTTCAGACTATTTTAGATCAGTGGAGACAGTTTAATGGAACTCAAGGTTTTTCAAGACAGGCTATCAAGACGGGCTTCCTCATTATAGATAACAGATTCACCCCCCATGGGCCTACTTGCAGCAGGGAAGTACGGAGTGATTCTTTTAGCTATCCACATCGCATCCAGGTTGTCAAGATCTTCCGGCATAGCAAGACAAAACACTTACAGTGTGAGATCACTAATAAATTATACTTATATAAAGGTTGTTTTTGTTAGCGTATATTTCAAGCAGACATTGTTAACTTATTGTAGATACGTTAATTCTAGATAAAACGATTCACCTCTGACTCTGTTCAGAGGTGAAATACCAACCCTTTGTAAAAGTTGGATAAAACGTGTCTCACTATTGATGGTCTTAGTTTGGCATCCGTACCTTACGTTGCTTTAAATCCAATAGCTATAATCCGATTGTATACGTTTTCCCTCAACACCTACACACCGGTGTGTTAAAATCACATCATATCAAGGCATAATGACACAAAATCAATTTGAATTGATAGAGTCTATGAAAGTAAACACGCAATGTTTGAAAACTGGTTACCACCTGACTACCTCAGCCAATGAAAATGACGGTTTCCGAACCTAGATTGGATTATTACCCAAGAACCTCAACTTCCTGCCAATGGCCGCCATGTGGATATGTGGGTTCTGTCAATTCAAACATTAAAGTTCATTTATCTACTGGAATTAATTTACTAATCAGTTCAAAAGTTACGGGTAAATATATCAAGGTATGTGAAGAATATATTTTGCTTTTTAGATTAAGAATTTATGCACTCATTTCATTTACCCACAATTTCTCCACTTTTTCTCATGGGTTGTTCTTCATCCCTACTTGGGCTACTGTAGTACGGTGTGAATCTTTTATCTACCTTAAAACTAGATTATATTTTCCCAAATTAGTGATCACAAATATGAATTGCTAATGCTATAGCATTATGCTCAGATGAGTTTTTATATCAATACAATAATGAGTCGGCCTCACGAAAATGGGCCAATTGGTGGTCAATTTAAGATGTCGGCATCACAATTCTTAAAGTGTAGTGCATTTCTTTGTTTCATATTAAATTATCCTAGAAACAAATCGGGTTCTTGTATTTTCTCTACCTTTACATTCAGGATACATTTAAGAACTTTCCAACACCTCTGTCAATGCTAAACTATAATTTTGCCATTCGACGCCGACATCCAATGCTCGACGACGACAACTTTCCCTGATTGGCCTATTTTCGTGGGCCTGACTCATATATAATTATAACTTTTTGTCATGGTGTAATAAACTGTCTACATAATTTAATAATTAAATATATTTTGTTATCTAAATTATGCAGAAATTACCATATGATTGACTGCTCATTAATCAAGAGAACAAACATGTAACAAGTTCTAAAATCAATCACTTAGAAGTATGATGTGTATGTACCATTTTAAATCTATGTTAGTAAGTAAAAACAAGATTCATAATGTGTCATATAAATGTATTTTTCAATCAAAATTGATTTTGTGCAGGCCTAGTAGGAAAGTATCAAATGCAGCAAGTGAGTAGGTTATGTGGGTCTATTGCTTAGAATAGACAATGTAATAAAACACTTGCTTTCAATTGGCGATGGCATCACTTCACAGGCGGTATGCACAAGTCCGTTCAGGATCATTTCTAGTTTTTGGAAGTTGTGCAAGGTGAAATAGTTGGTGTGCTTCTCCTGAGGTGGGGAGGACATTGCCTTGAGCTCATTCTCGTCGATTGAGTTAGTGATGCCGATAGTTAAAATGTGCACACCCACTCGCCTCAGTTCTTCTGCATATGGTACAGTTTTCACTTGATCAAATGTTGACTTTCCATCAGTAAGTACAATTGCCACATTGGGTATTTTTGGCCGGTCTCCATTTTTCCCATTAAACACTTGCGTCCTGGTTACATAAAGACCACCAGACGTATTGGTGTTAGCGCCAGGGAAAGCAATGTCCATAATGGATTTTTTCAGAACTTTGCTGTCATAGTATTTGTTCAACGGGAACAACAGCTGGCCATAATCACTGAAGATTACTGCAGCTATATGGGTTCCCGTTTCTGAGACAGGTATTGCATCAGCAATGCTCCCAATAAACGTAAGCAGCATATTCCAGTTATCATATGAACCGTCTTCTGGGTTAGCATCTCGAATGCTGCCTGATCCATCAATGATGAAAGCGATGTCCAAAGATGTTTTGCAGGCTGTTGGATAAAACAATTGGCCTTAACTATAAAAAGATTCAGCTTTAATTGAATTTAGGGCAGGCTATGAAATGTGATTCTGGTAATATATATCTATGTCTGTGTTGGAATTTTGATTTGCTCAGTACATTTTACGTAACAATTTAGTGACACTAATTTCTAACATTGAAACCATCAAGTTTCAAAACAAATTCATAAATAAATGACTTAGCAAAAATGAACAGCGCAAAAGTTCTCCAGTAATCAGCCATAAATGTTAAACAGCAGACCTAAATTTTAGCTAGAATATATTATTTAAATAGACACCTAAGCACATGCCAACTTGTGTATGAACTTTCATAAATGGGAGTCAAGAATTTAATAAACTCCATCAAATAATCAAGAAAATACTTGATATAAAATAAGTTATCATATTATCTTACTCGCCCCAAACCCTTAGCTTTGAAATTGAGTGAATAGGGTTCTATGCTCTAGCAACACCTGATGTCATATCAGAATGTGTTCCTACTTATGACAGCGCATATATATGGGATGCTTTATAGTGCTGCCATACTCAAATATTCCACTCAGTCATATCATCGCATCACTGAACCCCACCAGTGTTTGCCCTATCCTAGCACTACCCCCTCCCCCAATACAAAATGTAGCAACCAGCAACAATGACTGCTTTTCTTTCTTTCGCTTGACTCAGGGACCAATTGAACCCAAATAGTGCCTTCACCCCCCCCCCCCCCCCCCGTCCACCCTCCATCAAGGAAGCCCCCAAATTTAACAGAACCATCCCACACAAACATGACCATTATGCTTGGCAGCGATACAGTTTTTGGCTTGTTTGCTGGGAGGTTGTACGTCCTGGCAACATCTAAGGTCATATCAGGATGGACACTGGCTTGTGACAGTGCACACTCATGGCGACTTTATAGTGGTGTCCTACTGAGAGACCAGGCCCTTGGCACCATGACCCAATTTCCCATTCGGTGACATTATCCTGATACTGAGCTAACCAGTCCTTTCCCACATCCTAGTAATGCCAAGCATCAGGCTAGGTAGCGACAAGTATACATTTTGTAAGTCATTGCTTTGTCTCGGTCGGGTTTCAAACTCCCAACCTCCTGCATAGAAAGCCTGAGCTCTACCGATTTGAGAACATCGCCCGGTCGCCATTTCGGGCTAATCATCATACGAGTACAGAGCACATCAGGGAGTATCATATTGAAAGGACTTGCATTTAACTGGACCTGGAGTCGCCACACACGCACTGCGCACAAGGCCATTCATGATGGTGTCCAGCTGCTGGAAGTCAGGCGAGGTGAAGTAGTTGCGGAACTTCTCCTGCGGTGGTGAGGATATCGCTTTGAGTTCTGCCTCTTCGACAGAGTGTGTGATGCCAATGCTAATCACCTCCACCCCGTCTTCGCGCAGCTCCTGGGCATACGGAATCGTCTTGTTCGGATCAAACGTCGATTTACCATCGGTGAGGACAATCGCTACATTGGGAATGTTCGGGCGGTCTCCGGAGCGGACATTGAACACTTGACTTCTTGCAATGTAAATGCCACCAGATGTGTTTGTATTGTGGCCCGGATAAACCGTGTCAAGGAGGGAAGCGCGAAGCGACTGCTTGTCAGTGTACTTGAGCAGTGGGAAGAGCACATGGCCTCTGTCACTGAAGATGACAGCAGCTACATGGGTTCCAGACTCGGACACTGGAAGCTTGTCCGTAACATTGGCAACAAAGGTTAAAAGGAGGTTCCAGTTGTCAAACGACATATCGGGTGGGTTCGCATCTCGAATGCTTCCAGAGCCATCAATGATGAAAACCACATCCAAATCAGTAGAGCAGGCTGTAGGAGAATCAAAGAACCACACCTTGCTCGAATTGATTGATTTGATTGATTTGATTGACTTGATTGATGTTGGCTTTATTTACACTGTGTCATAAGCCAAGGACATATTCATGACGAAAAGTTACAGAATTTAATCTGACACTTCAGTTTTCCGAACACACAAAAGATAATATCCCATCATTTGTCAATATTGACATAAAACCACCTAATTTTAAAATGGTAAAATATGCATCAAATGATCGTTGAAATTTATCTCATAAGAGCTGAATATATAAGATGATGGTAAAATTACAAAGAGACAATATAGTCTAGTTCTCCTCAGGATCTATATTAATGTAAAACATGAACAGATTGTAGACGGGTATCACATGTTATGTTATGTAAATGTTTATAAATTAGTGGGATGCCATAAAATACACATTCAAGAAAGATGTGAGAGGGTCAAATGGCACGGCCACCTAATCTACAAGTGGGCAAAAATATCACAATGAACTGAGATCACAATGAAAACCAACAACTTGACGTAATATTTACATATACATCCTGAATAGAGGAAGACATTATCAAATTAATTTAATTGAATTTTCACTAATATTTACACGTCTTTAATACAGATTAAAAATTCTCACTCAAAGAGTTTGGGAGAAAATATTAATTGAAGTATAATAGCAATGGAAAATATACTGAACAAGGATAGGAATCGTTAATCCCTTAAGTTTAATTTACATTCGTTTAAAAGTTCTTTTGTTTGTGGAATAAAAGATTCCCAGATATCAAGGAATTTATAAATAAAGCCTTAGCAGTTGGTTAAAACTAAATTACCCAAGATTGTAGTGAAAATCTTAACCTTAGTGTTATCGAATAACACTAAATCGGATTACTAGAACTTTAACTGACAAAGGATTATTGGACTTAAATCTTTAAAGATAGTTACTTGGAAAGGAATAGTTACTAGGAAGGGAATAGGTACTAGGAAGGGAATAGGTACTAGGAAGGGAATAGTTACTAGGAAGGGAATAGTTACTAGGAAGGGAATAGTTACTAGGAAGGGAATAGTTACTAGGAAAGGAATAGTTACTAGGAAAGGAATAGTTACTAGGAAAGGAATAGTTACTAGCAAAGGAATAGTTACTAGCAAAGGAATAGTTACCAGGAAAGGAATAGTTACTAGGAAGGGAATACTTACTAGGAAAGGAATAGTTTAACCAGGAAAGGAATAGTTACTTGGAAAGGAATAGTTACTTGGAAAGGAATAGTTACTAGAAAAGGATTAGTTACTAGGCAAGGAATAGTTACTTGGAAAGGAATAGTTACTTGGAAAGGAATAGTTACTAGGAAAGGAATAGTTACTAGGCAAAGAACAGTTACTAGGTCAAGAATAGTTACTAGGCAAAGAATAGTTACTAGGCAAAGAATAGTTACTAGGCAAAGAATAGTTACTTGGAAAGGAATAGTTACTAGGAAAGGAATAGTTACTTGGAAAGGAATAGTTACTTGGAAAGATAGTTACTTGGAAATATAGTTACTTGGAAAGATACTTACTTGCAAAGATAGTTAGTTGCAAAGATAGTTACTTGCAAAGATAGTTACTTGGAAGATAGTTACTAGGTAAGGAATAGTTACTAGGAATGGACGTTACTAGGAAAGGAAGTTACTAGAAAACATAGCTACTTGGAAAGATAGTTACTAGGAAAGATAGTTACTAGGAAAGATAGTTACTCGGAAAGATAGTTATTCGGAAAGATAGTTACTAGGAAAGATAGTTACTAGGAAAGAGTTACTAGGAAAGATAGTTACTAGAAAAGATAGTTACTTGGAAAGATAGTTACTTGGAAAGCTAGTTAATTGGAATGAAAAGATGAGTCTTGAAAGACTAAGGCTACTTGATGGTACCAACACTTACACCTGAGCCTCATGTCATAATCAATATCACATTAACATCCTTAACAAGCCACATTACTTGTTAGGAAACAGACCTGACCAGATTAATGTGATGATGGAATGAACAAGACTAGCACCATTGAACAGAATTTGGGGAAAATAACTGAAATAGTTTACTTACTGAATATGTAAGTAGTCTATTGGATAATCCACTTAAATATGCATAGTCCGATGAAGTATTAAATTTTCAAAGCCAAAACGAGCATCTAGATTTCATTCTACATATCTAATATCTAATGTCACATAGAAAGGAATACTGAGTCCATTTAATAGAACATGTTACTGCTGAGGCCGTGCGCCAACAATATTACACTGCAAACAACATGCATGACCTTTTTACTAAAGTAAAACAAGAAAACATTTTAGCCTTTTTGAGGGCAGCTGCTTTGTACCACCTCATATAGGTTTTTAAACAAATTTCATCAGTGAATAATACTATCCTTTCGAATTTTATTTAGCTTGACCAGAAACTATATGATTGTGAGTTTACAAAATTCATGATTGTCCATCGACACAAAATTGATTGTATGCTTTTACATGTAAAAGTGACGGTTTGAACAAAAACAAACATTTCTCGCCGTGAATATGGCCTATGCTGCCAACACGGCACGGCGTAAAGCAACCACCAATCAATGTTACTGCTGAAGCCTATAGTGTTAGAGTTTTGGCATGCTTGCCAAAACTAATTGGATATGTTTGCACTTCAAATATCTCAAAACTTAGGCATTTAAAATATAAGTTATTTCAAACCAAAGTAAGGTAGATTATAACAATCAATTTAATATAATTATTTCAGAAAAATGACAAAGTCAAAACCATCGGACTACGCAACTGTAAGTACCCATGAAATAGTCCAATATAACCCAGCAAATCCAATGAAAGAGACGAGTAATTCAAAAATAGAAAGATCAGTCATTCAGAGCCACAACTTGCTTTAAATGAAGGAAGTAGCCTAACTGGAATAAGTGCAGAGAATAAATATTAGTGTGAATTGAAATGTTGAACCTCAGAATTCAACGGGTAAGAATGAAATGCGAGAAAACTTGCTCTGTGGTGGTACTGCTTTCGCCACACAAGCAGTGTGTACGAGACCGCTCAGGATCATTTCGAGTTTTTGGAAGTTGGGTGAGGTGAAATAGTTGGTGTGCTTCTCCTGAGGTGGAGAGGACATTGCCTTGAGCTCATTCTCGTCAATTGAGTTAGTGATGCCAACGGTTACGATGTGCACACCCGCTTCCCTCAGTTCTTCTGCATATGGCACAGTTTTCACTTGATCAAACGTTGACTTTCCATCAGTAAGTACGATTGCCACGTTGGGTATATTTGGCCGATCACCATTTTTCCCATTAAACACTTGGGTTCTAGTCACATAAAGACCACCAGATGTATTGGTGTTAGAGCCAGGGAAATCTATGTCCATAATGGCTTCTTTTAGAGCATTACCGCTGTAGTATTTGTTCAACGGGAAGAGCAGCTGGCCTACATCACTGAAGATCACTGCACCTATATGGGTTCCCGTTTCTGAGACGGGTATCTCATCAGCAATGCTCCCAATAAACGTAAGCAGCACATTCCAGTTGTCATATGAACCGTCTTCTGGGTTAGCATCTCGAATGCTGCCTGATCCATCAATGATGAAAGCGATGTCTAAGAAGGTCTCACAAGCTGTTGGACGAAGCAGTTAGAATAAGTTATATCCTTAAATCAATTTTATTTTTCTCCATTTAGGCATGTCCAGATTTGATTATATTTATGTAAAACTTCAAGCAGGCATGGACTTTGACAACTATTTCTTGAATCTACTAAACTGTATTTATATTATCGCTGATCACTTAGCTTGAGAGCACTAAAACTGATTATTTATTTCCAATAATGTTGTGAATTACAATCATCACTACAAAGTACTCTATTATCTTAGTGCGATTCCTAATTAGGTCAAACACAATCAATTATAGAAATCTAATATAGAATAAGAATGCCCAACATTTCAATTAGTATCGTCAGACATGCATAAGTATAACCGATTCTATCATTTCAAACATGCATTTCCACATTGACATTAAATGCAGTCAAAGACAGCTATTATGGATAGTCTTGTGTCATACGCATGCAGCTGGGCTTAATTTATTGGTGCCTTACATCCTAGCAATACCTAAAGATCTATCAGGTTGACCTCAATACACCAAGATTAAGTAAGGTCTCTACATGCTCCGAGTAGCATAGACCACGGGTAGATCGCCTACCATTGTGCAGGTTGACTTTTGTGCAATTGTGCAAAAATAAGTCTGGGTGCGTTTGTTTCCCGTTTTACATCCTAACAACATCTGAGGTCATTTCAGGATGAGTACCGACTTGTGACAATACACACTCATGGCAACTTTAAGTGCTGCCCCACTGGGAGACCAGGCCACCAGCACCATGACCAGATATCCCACTCAGTCACATTATCCTGATACCATGCTAACCAGTTGCTGCCCTATCCTAGTTATGCCAAACGTTAGACTAGGTAGCAACAAGTATCAGTTTTATAAGTCATTGGTTTGAGTTGGCTGTATTCAAACTCGTGACCTTCTGCATGGGAAGCCTGTACTCTACCGATTCGGCCACCGCGTCTGGTCAACTAATCTGGGGAACTACCTTACAATTAATTGTAGTCCAGCTCTGAGCCACCATGCATCTTTTCAAAAAGTGTAAATACAAACCACCACTCAGAAATATCTTACATTATGATATCAAAAAGAGTAGAAAGTCATAATTATTTAGAATCATGCGACCCTGGTCATCTCACCCAAGAGAATAGAGTCGTGAAAAACTCAGCTAGTCAAACACTATCATGCCCAGCACGTACCACCACCCATATTTCCACAAACATGCAGGCTTCATCTAGGTCTTATCTAAAATGACTAATAAAGACTTGCTTTTAACTGGCTGTGGTGTCACTTCACAGGCGGTATGCACAAGGCCGCTCAGGATCAATTCCAGTTTTTGGAAGTTGGGTGAGGTGAAATAGTTGGTGTGCTTCTCCTGAGGTGGGGAGGACATTGCCATGAGCTCATTCTCATCGATTGAGTTAGTGAAGCCAATGGTTATGATGTGCACACCCGCTTCCCTCAGTTCTTCTGCATATGGCACAGTTTTCACTTGATCAAATGTTGACTTTCCATCAGTAAGTACAATTGCCACATTGGGTATATTAGGCCGATCACCATTTTTCCCGTTAAACACTTGGGTTCTAGTTACATAAAGACCACCAGACGTATTGGTATTAGAGCCGGGGAAACCTATGTCCATAATGGCTTCTTTTAGAGCTTCACCGCCGTAGTATTTGTTCAACGGGAAGAGCAGCTGGCCTACATCACTGAAGATCACTGCAGCTATATGGGTTCCCGTTTCCGATACGGGTATCTCATCAGCAATGCTCCCAATGAATGTAAGCAGCATATTCCAGTTATCATATGAATTGTCTTCTGGGTTAGCATCTCGAATGCTGCCTGATCCATCAATGATGAAAGCGATGTCCAAAAAAGTCTCACAAGCTGTTGGACGAAGCAGTTAGAATAAGTTATATCATTAACTCAATTTTATTTTTCTCCATTTAGACATGTCCAGATTTGATTATATTTATGGAAAACTTCAAGCAGGCATGAACTCTGACAACTATTTCTTGAATCTACTAAACTGTATTTATATTATCACTGATCACTTAGCATGAGAGCACTATGACTGATTATTTATTTCCAATATCCTGAATTAAAATCATCATTACAAAGTACCCTTTTGTCTTAGTGCGATTCCTAATTAGGGCAAACACAATAAATCATAGAATTCTAATATAGAATAAGACTGCCCAACATTTTGTTTAGTATCGTCAGATATGCATCAGTGTAAACAATTCTTTTATTTCAGGCATGCATTGCCACATTGATTTTATAGGCAACCAATGACAGTTGTGAATGGATAGTCTGAGTCATGCATGCAGCTGGACTTACTTGATTGGTGCCTTACATCCTAGAAACACCTAAGGGTCTATCAGGATGACCTTGTTACACCAAGTTTAAGTAAGGTCTACATTCTCTCAGTGGCGTAGACCATAGGTAGCTCAGCTTCCATTGTTTGTGCAGGTTTAATGTTGTGCAATTATGTAAAACTAGTATGGGAAACTACGTCAAAAATGTAGTCCAGCTCTCAGAGCCATCATGCTTGTTTTCTAAAAGGCTAAATCCAAACCACCACTTAAATATCTTACATTATGATATCAAAAAGAGAATAAAATCATATTTATTTAGAATCATGTGACCCTGGATGCCACATATAAAAGCAGAAAGCGTGCAGTTCCAAAAATAGTAAGTCACAAAGAAACAATATACCCAGCATGTCCACCAAGTACCACTGCCAGTATTTCCAAAAACATGCAGGCTTAATCTATTAGGTTCTAGGTCTTATCTAAAATGGCAAAGACTTGCTTGTAACTGGCTGTGGTGTCACTTCACAGGCGGTATGCACAAGGCCGCTCAGGATCATTTCGAGTTTTTGGAAGTTTGGTGAGGTGAAATAGTTGGTGTGCTTCTCCTGAGGTGGGGAGGACATTGCCTTGAGCTCATTCTCGTCGATTGAGTTAGTGATGCCAACGGTTATGATGTGCACACCCGCTTCCCTCAGTTCTTCTGCATATGGCACAGTTTTCACTTGATCAAACGTTGACTTTCCATCAGTAAGTACAATTGCCACATTGGGTATATTTGGCCGATCACCGTTTTTCCCATTAAACACTTGGGTTCTAGTTACATAAAGACCACCAGACGTATTGGTGTTAGAGCCAGCGAAATCTATGTCCATAATCGCTTGTTTTAGAGCTTTACCACCGTAGTATTTGTTCAACGAGAAGAGCAGCTGCCCTACATCACTGAAGATCACTGCAGCTATATGGGTTCCCGTTTCAGAGACGAGTATCTCATCGGTAATGCTCCCAATAAACGTAAGCAGTATATTCCAGTTATCATATGAATCGTCTTCTGGGTTAGCATCTCGAATGCTGCCTGATCCATCAATGATGAAAGCGATATCCAAAAACGCATCACAAGCTGTTGGACAAAGCAGGTAGGCTAAGCATGAAACAAATTCTGTCATTTCATTATGATATTGTTCCAATATATTCTTCTATTTCTGAAACCTCAAATAAGGAGCGATTCTGATGACCTGACATGTAGACTACCTTTTCTAATAATGCCCATCTTTGAACGAGCTGTATCGATAACCTATTAATCACCTCACATGCATTGCTACATCCTTGCAGCTCATCTAACTTTGACAAGAAATCTTTAATAACTTATCCATATGTACTAATCAGCAGTAATGGGATCACACGAGAAATACGATGTAATCTCTGGAAATCGATCAAAACCCATTCAGAATAATAAAAGGAAGTAATATCAGGATCAATGATTCCAAATAGTTTTGACTGATTCCCACAGCTAAAAATCATATTATTTCTTGCTATGTGTAATACCCTTATATATATAAACTAGCATTGATTAGTACATATAGACACCAGTTATTGTTAGATTTTAAGCACCATTGTGCGTGTGTGTTATCTCTCATCCTAGCAACATCTAAGGTTATCAGGCTCCATTCTCTCACCCCCCACCCCCCCATCACATACACCGTACCCATAATAGCAGCACAGTTTTTGCAGCGACCCATCATCTTAGTCCATAATACTGAACTTATGGCTAATCCACTAACACACTAACCTCCTTCATAATCTACTAATATCCCCATCCCAAGTACCCGCTGAACTACCTATTTACAATGTAATATAAACGTCCGGAAGAAAACCCCTCAGCCTCTACCCCCCCCCCCATGACCCTCTACCCCCCTCACGCTCTATCCCCCGATACCTGGGTGAGGGGTGAGGGGTGAGCGTGTGAGGGGTGAGGGGTGAGGGGGTGAGGGGTAGGGGGTGAGGGGAGGGGGTGAGGGGTAGGGGGTGAGGGTGAGGGGGTGAGGGTAGGGGTGAGGGTAGGGGGCGAGGGTAGAGGCGGTGGAAGGGTAGAGGGTGAGGGGTAGAGGGGTGAGGGGTAGAGGGTGAGGGGTAGGAGGGTGAGGGGTAGAGGGTGAGGGGTAGGGAGAGAGGGTTAGGGAGGGGTGGCAGAGGGTGTGGGGGGTAGGGGGTGAGGGGTAGGGGTGAGGGGTAGGGGGGTGAGGGGTGGGGTAGAGGGGTGAGGGTGAGGGGGTAGAGGGTGAGGGTAGGGGGTGAGTGGGTAGGGGGTGAGGGTAGGGGTGAGGGTAGGGGTGAGGGTAGGGGTGGGGGTGAGGGTGGCGGGTGAGGGGTAAGAGGGTGAGGGTAGGGGGTGAGGGTACGGGGGTGAGGGTAGGCGTGAGGGTAGAGCGTGAGGGTAGAGGGTGGGGGTAGGGGGTGAGGGTAGGGGGTGAGGGTAGGGGGTGAGGGTAGGGGGTGAGGGTGAGGGGGTAGGGGTGAGGGTAGGGGGTGAGGGGTAGGGGGTGAGGGATAGGGGGTGAGGGTAGGGGTGAGGGGTAGGGGGGGGGGAGGGGTGGGGGGGGGAGGGGTAGGGGGTGAGGGTAGGGGTAGGGTAGAGGGTGAGGGGTGGGGGTTTGCGGGTGGGGTTGTCGTAGGGGGTAGGGGGGTAAGGGGTAGAGAGTGAGGGTAAGGGGTGGGAGGTGAGGGGTAGGGGGGTGAGGGGTGAGGGTGATGGTAGGGGTGGGGGCTGAGAGGGGTGAGGGGTAGTGGGTGAGGGAGTGAGGGGTAGGGGGGTGGGGCGTGGGGGGTGAGGGAGTGGTGGAGTGAGGGGTAGGGGGTGGAGTGGGGTATGGGTGAGGGGTAGGGGGTGAGGAGTAGGGGGGTGAGGCGTAGGGGGTGAGGGGTAGGGGGTGAGGTGTGGGGGGTGAGGGGTAGGGGGGTGAGGTGTGAGGGGAGGGGGTGAAGGGTAGGGGGTGAGGCGTATGGGTAGGGGGTGATGGGTAGGGGGGTGAGGGTAGGGAGGGGGGTGATGGGTAGGGGGTGAGGTGGGGTGAGGGTAGGGGGTGAGTGGTAGGGGGTGAGGGGTATGGGGTGGAGTGGGGGGGGGGTGAGGGGTAGGGGCTGACGGGGGGGGGTGACGGTGGGTAGTGGGTGGGGGGTGAGGGGTAGTGGGTGAGGGGTAGTGGGTGAGTGGATGAGGCGGTGAGGGGGTGAGGGGTGAGTGGGTGAGGGGTGAGTGGTGAGGGGTGAGGGGTAGTGCGTGAGGAGTGAGAGGTAGTGGGTGAGGGGCTGATGGGTAGTGGGTGAGGGGTGAGAGGTAGTGGGTGAGGGGTGAGAGGTAATGGGTGAGGGGCTGATGGGTAGTGGGTGAGAGGTAGTGGGTGAGGGGTGAGAGGTAGTGGGTGAGGGGTGAGAGGTAGTGGGTGAGGGGGTGATGGGTAGTGGGTGAGGGTAGGGGTGAGAGAAGGGGCAGGGTGGTGTAAAAATACATATATGCTTAATGAATTATTCAACAACTC
The DNA here is from genome assembly GCA_030323885.1 of Branchipolynoe longqiensis. NCBI lineage: Eukaryota > Metazoa > Annelida > Polychaeta > Phyllodocida > Polynoidae > Branchipolynoe > Branchipolynoe longqiensis. The sequence continues at coordinate 11,083,201 of CM059196.1, read as the reverse complement.
AAACAGGCGTTTTGTTCTTAGGTCATCAGACAGGATGGTTTGTTTGATTGTGTCTGACGTCCTCGCAACATCGAAGGTCATATCAGGCCAGTCAGAGAGGATGGACAGATGCAGGCTAGTTCCTGTAGCAAGCGAACTGATAAAGCATTTCATTAGCGGAAACCAAGATTTGAAACGGAGGGGAAAAAAAGACCATTTCACAAACAAGTGCAGGTCTGGTTGCAATGGAGTTATGTTGCATTTTTTGTTTGCTTGTTTGTATGCTTGCTTGTTTGTACAGTGTGCTTACAATAGCAATGTCATAGCCGTAGCTCGGAATTTTTGTTTGTCGGCGCGAGGCACTAGGGGTACCTGAGGGTATGCCTCCTCCCCTTCAGGAAATCTTTTCAATCTAGAGGCTGTGAATTTCAAGCCATTTCAGCGAGGCTATGTACTGGCTTTTTTGGTGGTGAAGGGAGGTTGGGGGGGGGGGGGGAGGGGAATTCTCCCTCCCCCCCCAACCCCTCTAGTTACGAAGTTGAATTTATATTGTCATGTTGGTTGGTTGTTGGCATTTTACGTCCTGGCAACATCTAAGGTCATATATCAGAATGGGTACCGACTTATTACAGGGTGTACTAATGGTGACTTTATATTGCTGCCACACTGGGAAATCAGGTCGCTGGCACCATGACCCGATATCCCACTCAGTCACATTATCCTGACACTAAGCAAACTAGTCCTTGCCCTATCCTATTAATGCCGAGTGACAGGCCAGGATGCGACAAGTATCAATTTTATAAGTCACTGCTTTGACTCGACTGGGAACGAAACTGATATCCTGCACGCGAGGCCCGTGCTCCACCGGCCACCGCGCCCGGTGCTTGCTAAGTGAAGAGAGATAGTGGAAACTTACGGGACACTGGGGCGGGAGTAGTGACGCAGGCAGACTCGAGCAGACTGGTGATGATTGGCTGGAGCTGCCGGAAGTCAGCTGACGTGAAGTACTGACGGTTCTTCAATTGCGGCATGGAGGAGATGGCCTTCAGTTCAGCCTCATCCACCGAGCTTGTGATGCCAATCCCGATGACAAGCGCATTCTGCTGAAGCCGTTCGGCATTCGGGATGGTCAGCTTATGATCGTATGTCGACTTACCATCAGTGATGACGATAGCTACGTTCTCCACATCGGGGCGATCAGCAGCCACGTTAAACAGCTCGGTGTAGGCCTTGTAGAGGCCACCAGACGTGTTGGTGTTGGCACCTGGGTAGGGGGTTTTGAGAATTTCACGTTTTGCATCAAGCCCATTGTCGAATCGGTCAAGTGGGAAGATCAGCCGGCCTAGGTCACTGAAGACGACAGCACCCACTCGGGTCCTGCTGAGGCCAATGGGCAGGCGGTCTATGATGCTGGCCACGAACTGCAGCAACAACTCCCAGTTGTCATAGGCGTTGTTAGAAGGATTGGCATCCCGAATACTGCCAGAACCATCAATGATGAAGCCAATGTCGATGTTGCTACTGCACACTGGAAGTAGGACCGGTCTCTGATTAAAGCATACGTTTAATGCAGTATTGGCAAGAGAGTATCTCAGCTTTTTAATTAGTACTTATGTGACATACATATAAGAATAAGGGCATAGGTTTGCCCATCTCCATTGATATCCATTCAGACATTTGTAGTGAGTTATGCCTCTTTAAATGTATACATTATATTATATATATGAGCCTGTCTCAAAAGGCGGTAACTCTTCTTTTTTTTGTCCATTGTAACGATTGACACAAAACAGCACAGAAACAGTTACACTGAAAACACAGGGACATTTACTTCAAATCAATATGTATTCTATTGGGATTATGAAACACGATGTAAAAAACAAATCAGTTTATCCTCAGCAAATGCATAAGCAGATTGTATGTTGATCGTTACAATGGACACAGTTTTGTCCCATATTGCTTAGCACCTTTTGAGACAGTCTCATATGCACATACACATATAAAATACAGATACATAATATATCAAGTATGTAATGCATATATATACATAGTATATAATTTATTATGTGAATATAAATAACGGCAGCCCCTTAATGTTTCTCTCTAACCACCTTAACTTCCATGTTATTCACTGTGGAGTTGGAATTCTCTCCTCCCCGCCTCCTCTACACCGTGAGCTAACTGTCACTCTGCTCACTTTCAAAAGCGGAGGAGGAGTGAGCAGATGGTGAGGGGCAGAGGCGCCACCTGGAGGGAAGGAGGGGAGTTGAGCTGCTTGGAGCAGACATCCTGCCCTCCAGGCTGCACACCAACCACCAGAAATCAAGGTTACAGGAGGTTGGAGGAAACAATATAGTGGCACAGGATAATTGCCTTCCATCATAATATACGCATAAGTTCCCTATACATACCATCATAATATACACATAAGTACCCTATGCATAACATTATAACCGACATAATACATAGATAATATACATATATAACACATAGATACTACATACAATATAATTAGGTATTGTATAACACACATATTGTATACAATATATATTGCATATAATAGTATTTATAATATTGTCTCTTTGAGTAAGCCCATATAATAAATATTCGGAAATCAATTACATCAGGTATATTAGTACTGTGCCCAAATCGAATCAAATGCGTGCAATGTCACTAAAAATACTGGACATGTAGCCATGTTCAGACGTCATGTAGCCCACACAAAGGATGCATGCTGGTTTCATTATTTGCGTGTTGTATGCAAAGTTTTTATTATGCATGCATTTGCAGTTAGTAAATCATAAATGGGGCATTCTCAGAAACTGTATCACAATTTTGGTTTCCATGGTACATTGTTAATGATTTTGCCTTTTTTGGGGGAGGGGGGGGGGGAAAGCAAGTCAAATAGTTATTGTTGACTCTGTATTAAGTATGGTTAGCAATACTACATGTATTTAATCTATCCCACAAAATGTATACAAAATATGCTAAATATGATTTTGGCTAAAGTGAAAATATGAACATTTGCATTTTGGCAGCAGACATCTCCCCAAACAATTTGTTCAACGTTTTTTCTTGTAAGAAAATTCTTTTGGCTTAACTGTAATCAGTAACATCTTGCTTGAATTTGTTGAGTGTGTTTAAATGATGCTATGATTGGATGTTATGGATGGATGTTACACAGTCAATTTTAACAGCTTTCTCAATTTGGACAAATTAAAAAAGTGAAAATAAAGAAATATCAACTGACATTATGCACAAGATATAAACCATATGAATGTGGATTCTGCTGTTATTTTGAATGTTTTCTGCTATTATGTGGAATATTTTCACTTTTCATTTCCATGTCACAAAAGTGGTACACAGTTTCTGAGAAGTACCCGAAAAGCAGTATGGGATCGACCTAAAACATGTAACTATATTTACGCCAGGTGGTGCTGGGTGGGGGAAATGTTGGTAGACATGCGTCACGTCAATAAAAACCAATAGGAGTAGAACAAAATGCGCCATTCATAATTTGATGCCGTTTGGTAAGGCTTTCGTTTGCTGGTGTTAGCTGGGAGTTGACTGGTTCCCAGGCCTACTGCAGCAGCTGGGGCATTTTCCTGGTTCCCAGGCCTACTGCAGCAGCTGGTGGGGGGTGTTTTTCCTGGGTCCCAGACCTACTGCAGCAGCTTGAATATTTTCCTGGTTCCCAGGCCTACTGCAGCATATGGGGGGGGGGGGGCTTTTCCTGGTTCCCAGGCCTACTGCAGAAGCTGGGAGAATTTCCTGGTTCCCAGGCCTACTTCAGCAGCTGGGAGATTTTCCAGGTTCCCAGGCCTAGTGCAGCAGCTTCGGGTGTGCTTTTGCTGGGTCCCAGGGCTACTGCAGCAGCTGAGGCATTTTCCTGGTTCCCAGGCCTACCGCAGCAGCTGGGGAAATTTCCTGGTTCCCAGGCCTACCGCAGCAGCTGGAGGGGGGGGGGGGTCTTTTCCTGGTTCCAAGGCCTACTGCAGCAGCTCGGAGATTTTCCTGTTCCCAGGCCTACTGAGGGAGCTCGGAGATTTTCCTGTTCCCAGGCCTACTGCAGCAGGTGGGAGATTTTCCTGGTTCCCAGGCATACTGCAGCAGCTGGGGGGGGGGGGGGCTTTTCCTGGTTCCCATGCCTACTGCGGCAGCTGTGGGCTTGTGGTGGTTCCCAGGCCTACCGCGGCAGCTGGGGGGGGTTCCTGCTTCCCAGGCCTACCGCAGCAGCTGGGGCCATTTTCCTGGTTCCCAGGCCTACTGCAGCATCTTCCGGGGCTGCTTTTCCTGGGCCCCAGGCCTACCACAGCAGCGGGGGCATTTTCCTGGTTCCCAGGCCTACTGCAGCAGCTGGGAGATTTTCCTGCCTCCCAGGCCTACTGCAGCTGGGAGATATTCCCAAAGCTGGGCTACTCGTCTATGGTGTGCTATTAGCTTGGTGATGGTAGCGCTGGGATTGGTGTGGTTCACATATATCACCACCGGGGGAAAGTTGTAGTCTCAGGGATGATATGGGATGTAGATGGCGGTGACGTGTACATAACAGGCCCCTCCAGTAGTTCAACATCAACAGAGCCGGCTGCCTCGTAGTATGTCGCAAGAAAACAGCCATGCGAAATAATCTTTCCCTTTACCTGTGGCAATGAGACACTCAGGGGACATTCATCGACAGAAAATTATGATCACGACCGTCCAAGGCTGTAACTCAGAATATTTGTTTGGATAGACGGCAACATTCTTGGAATGGCCGAGTGCCGAAAGCGCAAGCCGCTATGGGAGTCTGGAGATATTTTCCGCCCCCACTGGTCAATCTTTTAATCCAGAGGTTCTGAAATGGCATGTTCAGCCATTTCAGGAGGGTTTTCACACTGGGGGCGGGAGGAGGCGGTTGAGGGGGAAAATCACTCCACCCCCCCCCCCCTGCTATGTACGATCCTGCAGTCAAGGAGAGTGCAGAGTGCATGGCACTTTGAAGTACACTCTCTATCCCTAATCACTGTTGTCAGTGCGCGCTACTCTCCAATCGTTCTGTGGGACAGCCGAGTCCCAGCGACACCAGCGGTGCCATAGGGTGCACCTTGGATGGTTGTTGGAGTTTTATGTCCTGGCAACATCTAAGGACATCAGGACCGGTACCGACTTGTGACAGGGCACTTATGGTGAGTTTATAGTGCTGCCCCACTCGGACACCAGGCCACCAGCACCATGACCTGATATCCCACTCAGTCACATTATCCTGACACAAAGCCAACCAGTTACTACCCTATACTAATAATGTCGAGCGCCTGGCTAAGAATCAAAAAGTATCAATTTTTAAGGAATTGGTTTCACTCGACCAGTGTTTGAATCCCACAATCTACCAAAACTGGAGACAGACGCTCAACTCATTCAGCCATCCATTCTAGTAGGGTGCATGTGTGGGCATGTGAAGTGGTCAGGATTCACTGTCCAAAGAACGAACCTTCACCATACACACTCAATTGATTTTGGCGTGAACTAAATCGTGAGAAAGGAAAGGGAAATTGGGAGGGGGGGGGGGGGGGGGGGGGGTGCAGGGAAGAAGGCACCCACATGCAGGTCTAGGTCAGAGTGGAAGAGGACTGATGCCTCAACAACAACAACAACAAAGAAACAACGGCCATTCCAGTTATCGAAGAACAAGTCAGTCATCGAGTAAGCTGGAATTCAACAATACTGCAACAAAACCAAGAGAGTGGCTGGACGATAGCATCAGGCAACAGCAATAGGTGTTGAAGCAGATTGGTGTTTGTAAGCACAACCTAATATAGCATAGATCTGCGCACATGCAATTTGTATTGGATTTCTAAATATAAATATTTGGTAGAAAATCATTGTTTTCTGTTCTCATATAATAATGCCCATTGTGTTTGCTAGTTGTTACTAAATGACCCAAATTAGCAAATTCTACACAATATCTGCCAGGTTGCTTCTTTGCCTTTCACTTAGGTACAAAGAGAACATATTTAGGTAACCTGGCTCTTAAACTATTTAATTAGGTCCTTGGATAGAGAGAACAGCTTCCTCACCTCAGTGATTGCATCCAATTGATTACCTTGTGTGTGTGGGGGGGGGGGGCGGGTTAGTCCTGGGTAGACACAGGTGCTACAGCCCAAGAGTCAAACTCCTCCTACTATCTAGACTTGTCATTGTTGAGGGGAGCCTAATCTCCATCTTCAGCAAAAAAAAAAGAAAAAAAAAGCTCAGTCTCCTACAAGACAGCTGGGCCACCCGTGTTCAGAATATGCCTCAGAGTCAAGTCGACTCCGAGACATCTCGGCGATATATTTGTTGCCAATTTGTGTTCAACGTGTGCTTCGGAGTTGATTCCCGAGACGTCACGCTTTTTGAGTAGGAGGTGAAATTGCCTGCAAAATGGCTGTTGGTGTCAGCCAATGAGAGCTGTTCTTTCAATTGCAAATGGCTGCAGGAAGTGCACATTATGGAGACCAGCATTTTCGAGGCACCCAACTGCTAAAACGCCGTTCAGAGTGGCGCGTCATTTGGAATTTCTCTGAGGCCCCTAGTTGAAAGCGGCCCTGGTCATGTTCAAGAAGTCTGGGCATCAGGCACAAATACATAAGCCATGCCCCGCCCCCATCCTTCATCCCCCCACCCCATCTATTTCAAACACGATGCATCACGGCAATTTTTCCATAAGATTATACCATCGTGGCTTATGGTTATAATGAGTGAAAGAGCGATGTGACAAAGCTATACAACCAATTCATGATGGAAACTTCTCATTCCTAACCCCAAAAGATATGAACAAGTTTAATTCGGAATCATGAAAATTAGGATGCACATGGTCAAACACAAAGTTTAGACTGAATATCTAGTTCAGACCTTGTGAATTCTCATTTTCCCCCCCAGAATTAGCCAGTATTCGATATATATACAGCGATGCACAACCGCCACGGGGAATCCTAACTATTTATTGCCCGTGTGGTGTTTTGATGTTGGTACTTGATATTTGGTGTTCGATAGTGTTGCATTTGACAGAACCAAAAATCCATGCTGCTGTAGTGGTCTGCACTGACCTCTCAGGCAAGGAGCCGCATAGACAGGTTGGCATGGGTGGTGTGTTGATATCAGGGAGCCTAGGTGGTGTAATGGTTACTGGCCCGGAATGCAAAGAGATGTGGGTTCGAGTCCTGCTCTAGGCGCAATATTTCCCATTTTCATCACCCCCAACAACACTGGTTGCCGTGACCATGATCCTGTACAAGCTATGTGCTGTATAGTTGTTGAACCTACCCTGTGTATGTGTAACTGCACTGCCTGTATGTATGTAATTGTAAGCATTAAAAGACTTACAATTCCAGGGGGATGAGTGTAGTGATCTGCACTGACCTCTCAGGCAAGGAGCCGCATAGACAGGTAGGTGTGGGTAGGGTGTTGATATCAGGGAGCCTAGGTGGTGTAATGGTTAGCACCCTGGCCCGGAATGCAAAGAGATGTGGCTTCGAGTCCCGCTCTAGGTGCAATATTTCCCATTTTCATCACCCCTGCTTTAGTTACTCCGGCAGCGCCGTCTCTGAAAGGGCTGCTAGACAACCCTATAGAACAAGTGTCAGAAGGAATGGATATAACCATACGCATTTGTAAGCATATATAGTATAGTTATACGAGTCTTACCTTGGTACAGATGATGGATAACTGTTGTTTTACCGAGGTATAAGCCTCGGATAGATGTGGGCTAGGGAGAGGTAAGCACGTCCGGTACCAGCAATCTTAACCTACTTATTGAGGATAAAAATGACTTTCAAACAATGGATACTATTACTTTACCGAAAAGGTACACCAACGGAATAGATGTGGCAGGGTGTGGCGGGAGGGCCCTAGCCCACATCTATCCGAGGCTTATACCTCGGTAAAACAACAGTTATCCATCATCTGTACCAAGGTAAGACTCGTATAACTATACTATTTTACCTCGGTAAACAGCCTCAGGCTAGCCTCAGGCTAGGGAGACCTTTACATAATTCATTTTTATCCTTAATATCATTCTTTCTTATTATTATAACATTCTAAATTTTTGTTCTCACCTATTCTTGTTAGTTGGCGAGAAGACGCTTTGCAACGCCGGTAGGCTTTTCTAGTCGTTTATTATAATGTTTTGCAAACGACTTAGCCGTCTTCCAGCCTGCATGCGCTAGTATTCTTTTCACAGAAATACCAAGCACCCGTGCCTTGGAGACCATGGCTCCTCTAGTTGAGTGGGAAGAGTATTTACTCGTATCCACTCCAGCCGATTTCAACACCGTAATTGTCCATCTGGCAAGTGTGTCTCGTGAAATCGCCTTATGTGGCTTTATAAAGCTCACTAATAGTTGTTGTGATGCACGTAAATCCTTTGTCTTGTATATATAAGCCCGTATGGCCGACACAACACATAATTTCCGATCATTCGGAAAACAGTCTAAGTGAACCGTTGATAAAGGGTCACCTAACGTGTTCGATTTAAGCAATTTCTCTAAATCAAACGTAGCTTGTTCCTTGTCTATTTCTAATCCAGTTAAGGATAAAGCAACAATCGTCTGTCCTCTATGTCCGGTTACTAACAATAACAGGACCGCGACCTTAAACCCTAACTGTTTTATATCTAACCACGAGTTGTGAGGCCAAGCCTGAAACAACTTAAATACTATAGAAACATCCCAAAACCGACTATACTTTGGTTTTGGAGGATTCCTTTGATAAATTGAACGAAGTAAATAACAAATAACAATGTTTTCCAACTGTTTCGCCATCAATTCTAGGTAATATAATTGATAACGCACACCTCGCCGCATTAATCGATCCAAAGGAAAGTCCTTCATCCTCTAGAGAACGAAGAAACCGAGCTACTTGTGAAATCTTTGGATTTGTTGGCTTAACTTTCATTAACAAACAATGTACACCCCATTTCTTTAAATAGGTTGTATACATTTTGACAGTTCCTGGCCTCCAGGCATCCGATACTATCCTATCCTCAGTAATTCTGTCCAATCCAAATTGCTGTAGCTGCTTCCTTAGAAAAGGAATGCCAATAGGGGCGTCGCTGACACGTCGCCGTGAACCACTAGCGGTCCGTGGTGCGTCAGATTCCCGAGTTTTCTTGGGAATCGTATACGATCTTTTGCCAGTTGTGAAACTGCTGGCAGCCAAGGTTGCGTGTCCCAATCGGGCACCACCAGTATCACATGTGTCCCTTCCAAGCCGATTTTTCTCACTACTCGGCTGATAATGCTAAATGGTGGGAAAATATAAAAATAATTATTTTCCCAGGTAATAGCAAACGCATCTACCTTCCAAGCATCCGGTTCAGGATGCCAAGAAACATAACAGGGTAACTTGTTATTATTTCGTGATGCAAATAAGTCAACCTCAGGTGTACCCCATTTTTCACAAACGAAGTTAAACAAAGGTGTAGAGAGAGACCACTCTAAATGGTCCCGGAAATTTCTACTTTTATAATCTGCAAGTGTATTTTGTGACCCTGGAATATGCGCTACAGTCAGCCAGACTTGTTGAGCCTGTGCCCAGTTCCAAATCAGTTTAGATAACTGATTGCAAGACTTTGATTTGGTTCCACCCATGTTACGAATATATGCCATGGCAGTAGTATTATCAGTTAGTATTCTAACCTGTGATTTATTTATCTTTACTAAACTACGTAAGCCCAGATAAATAGCACGCAATTCTAGTGCATTAATATAGTCTGATTTTTCATCATCAAGCCATCTACCTCCTGTTGTGACCCCATCTCGATGAGCTCCCCAACCTTCTAACGAAGCATCAGTAGTAATTACTGTATTAGGTTCCGCCATGCGGATTGGATTTGGTGAACTTGCTATATGTTGCATCCACCATCCAATATCCTGTAACCCTTCTTGCGAAATAAACATCTTTCGCTCAAAATTGCCTTTAGTTCGTGTTAACGCTAAATTTTTATCTATTTCTAGCGACTTAATATGGGCATTCCCATATAACACAGCAGGTGCATATGATGTCATTATGCCAATAAGAACAGCAACCTGTCTAATTTTTGGCTTTGATAACTTAATAAGCTGAGTCGCTGTAGTCATAAACTTAATTAGTTTTTGTTCTGTTATCGACACTGTAAGGGACTGTGTATCCAGAATAAACCCTAAACATTTGAGTTGTTTTGTTGGTTTAAACACTGACTTTTGTTGATGTACATAAAACCCCAATTTAGTGAGTAATACACATAAATCCAAAACTGCATTCACACAACCAACTTGTGTTGATGCTATAATAAAAGAATCATCTATGTATGGAAACATTATGTGACCCTTCCTCGCCATTACCGAGAAAACAGGTTTAAGCAATTTAGTAAATAAACGAGGCGCACAAGCTAAGCCATTCGGCATGCAGGTAAACTCATAGAGTTGGTTATCCCAAATAAATCGAAGAAATTTTCGATATTGTTCCATTATGGGAAGCGTATAATATGCATCTTGTAAATCAACACTAGCCATCCTCGCATCTGGTGTAATCAGATCTCGTGCCGTATCTAGAGAGAACATTTTAAAATGTCGATATTCCACCCTTTTATTAAGGATTGTTAAATCCAGAATCATTCGAACATCACCATTAGGCTTCGGTCTCGAGAAAATGTTTGAAATAAACTGTCCCGAACAGTGTGTCACTTTTTGTATAATTCCTTTCTCAAAGAATTTATGTACCTGTTTAGTTAGTGCCTCTCGTTCAACTGGTTGAATGTTATATGGAAAAGGTATTATACTTTGTACAGGAAATTGTGTAAAGGGAATGTTAACACCCCTAACTATTTTTAAAATTTCTTGGTCACTAGTAATTTTGTGCCACTCAGAAATATGATTACTAATATTACCAGCCACAAAGTTGCTTACAGTTTGTGTGTTTTTAGAGGCTTCAGGGACTTGTAAAGTTTGTGTTTGGACCTCTACTTGGACCCGCCCCTGGGGAAAGGTCTCGACGAGTTGAACCCTCGGCCTATTGGCCGTGCGGTGTTGTCGGTCCAGCCTGGGCGAGCGCCCCGGCCCCGAAACCCTTGACCGAAGCTTGAACTCGGTCTGGTTCCTCTGGTGAACCGTCGTGGACGAAAATCCCCTCGTGACTTTTTGAAACGAGGAGCTTCCTGTTTCTTCTTGCCATCCATGTTTTTGCCACTCTTGGCTGCAGTCTCTACCTCTTTATAGAGGTATTGTAGTTGACCGCCAAACATCTTGGTGTTATCTAAGGGTTTCCCTTTAATCGGCTCTGGAGCAAGAAAAAGGGTAAACTCCTTCCCCTCATTATCGGTAACCTTCTTAGAGCGAGCCACTTCCTTGCCAGCATCTGTGCAAACTGACTTGAAGACATTTTCATATCTTCGATACGACAGGTAATTACCTGCCGCTGCTAACACTGCAATGCCTTTGTCCATTGTCTTAGCCAAAGACGAGAACTTATTTTCCCTCTGCATCCTATTAGCCACAGGAACAATAGCTGTTAGGGTAGCCAACACTGCCTTATGCACTGTGTGCAACACATCCTCAAACTTCTTACGGTCATCCGTCATATTGACATCCCGATCCATTTCTTTAATGATGGAGTTGGGAACACCCTTTATGCCTGTTAACTCATCTCCTAACTTGGAGATAACCTCCGCCGGTTTGAACGTGCGGAAATGACCATTCACGGTCTCGCGCATAAGCGTAGTGGTTTTAACCCGCTTAGCCTTTGGCTTCTCCACCTTCTTAGCCACTTTAGTGCCAATGTCCGCATAGATCCCTTCATATATGGTGTCTGAGTCTGATTCCGTAGAAGTAGACTCAGTGGACGAATCAGAAGAAGAATATTTCCTCTTCCTCTTCTTCTTTTTGGACTTAGTTTTCCGCTTTTTGCGAAAACCAGTCTCTGCCCGCTCCTTGGTGAATTCATCACCCGAAGAAATCACCTGTTTCTTCTTCTTCCTCCGTTTAGGAGAAGGAGGAGGAGGAGCCTTAAGCTCCACCGCCGAGTCTGTGTCCAAGAAATCCTCAAACGAATCCTCTTGGACACTCGGCCTACGCCACTTCCGAGACACAGGCGATTTGGCAGTCAAGATGTGGCTTTCCAATCGTGCAAAGCGAGCCTCCCAATCTGGAGGCGCAGGCACATCAGGCACTGCGTCCTCGTCCGGGTCGGAGAGGATATGCGGCCGGGGCTGTGTCGACGGCCCTGCCGACAACACAGGTGAGGAGTCGTACTCCTCGTCCACTCCACTCGGGACACGCCCCTCGGCTGCTGCTGCACCGCGCTTACTCCGCTTCGTGGCCATCGGGAGCTGAAACAAATATTTTTGGTCAGTCCCGGTATATATATATGTCACAATATGGTTGTTTCAAACTCATTTGGACATCTATTGGTGTTAGAGAACGTGTTTATACCGTTATAACACAGGCGTAATAAGCTAAATTTGTGCGTGGGTTGTGGGTCAAGCCCAAACCTTACGCGGGGTCGGGACCAGTGTATCGGCCCGCCCATCCCTCTGTTCCGCACACTTCTCCCACCTGTGACTACTACGTCAACAAGTTGGAGAAAATGCTACGAAACTCGGAGAAACGCCTGAAAAAGTTTTGTCTAGGGGAGTCTATAAAAGAAACCCAGGAGCATCTCCAACATTACTCTCTATTAGAGTACGAGAGAATTTCCACATGAGATAGGGCGAAACCCACATCTCTACCCATAGTCACACGGTGACCCGGGTGTTGACATAACCGCTAATGACCGGTTTGGTTCCTTCGAGAAACCCACTCGAGTGTTCTATCCTTGGTTGTTTATAACCAAATAACTCGTCCAAATTGGACCAACGAAAGTCTAAACTTTCCATAATGATGCTCTAATGCATCATAATTAAGCTAACCACAGTTTTTATTATACTTACTGCGTATTTGCTTGTATGTAGACTAATTTTGCCGGAGCAACCCAACGACACGTTATCCAGTCGTGAGTTGTATATGCTAATTGCTGGTACCGGACATGCTTACCTCTCCCTAGCCTGAGGCTAGCCTGAGGCTGTTTACCGAGGTAAAATATATGCTAACCACATGGTGTCAATGCTTGTTTATCATAGCACGCTACTTTTGAGTGAAGAATTGAGAGTTTCATCAAGTTTATGTGGACACCATCTTGTGGAGTTTTTTTTTTTCATTCTCTCAATTTTTAAACTTTAACCCAATAGGGCCTATATTGATCAACAATGTCAATGTGCATTGGAACCGCCATGGCACACCCACAGTTAATTCCTACTGACACAGCTTTTGCTCGGATTTAAGCAGTGTTTTCATTGTACCCCTACTTTTTGGATAGGGGGTGAATCTTATCTAATAAATAGCCCTAGGCTTAGGGCTAGCCCCTACCGCTTGTAGGCCTACCCGTGGAACATCCATATATATCAGCATATATGTGCAGATAGGATTGAAGGAAGGAAGGTAAGCCTAGAGCCTAGCCTAGCCCTAGGCCTACGTGTAGGTAGGTAGGTAGGTAGGTAGGTAGGTAGGTAGGTAGGTAGGTAGGTAGGTAGGTAGGTAGGTAGGTATTCAGGCAGGTGGGTGTATGTGTATGTGAGCTCTACATACATGCACTGATGATGTTGGAGGGCGGGGGGGTGGGGGGTGGGCGGGGGGGACAAGTGTCTGCGTGCAGTCCAGTACCTCGATATCCTTCGACATACAGGGGCGGCACCTACCTGGACCGGAGCCCGGGGGAGTTGGGCAAAGCTGGGAACTCAGCGACTGAACGATGCCGCCAACCTTATCGAAATCCGCCGAGATGAAATAGTTCACATTCAGTGTCTGAGGCAGCGACGATATGAGTTTCAACTCGGTCTCATTGATGTTCCTCGTCACCCCGACAACAAAGATCTTCACGCCGCGATTCCTCAGACCCACGGCCGACGGCACCGTGCGGCTACGATCCCTCGTACTGGCGCCGTCAGTCACAACAACGGCCACATTGGACACTTCCGGTCTATCGCCGTTGGCGAGCGTGAACTGGTTGCCGGTAACCAGCAGACCACCGGAAGTGTTGGTGTTGGCGCCAAGGTAGGGCGCACGTCCGATGGCGGCCAGCACGTGGGCTTTGCTTGTGAATGAGTTGAGGTGGAAGTGGGCGTGGCCGCCGTTTGAGAAATACACGAAGCCAAAGCGCGAATTGGAGCTATAGCCACGGACGATGTCAGAGATGAACTCCAGCACGGCGTCGTAGTTGTCCTTCTTGCCAGGCATATTCAGGTCCCGGATGGAACCTGAGCTGTCCACGACGAACACCATGTCGAGGGCAGTGTCACAGTCACCTGGGCACAGTAGGTGCAGTGCCAGTGCAGTGGAATCCACACATAACAAACATAGGAGCATCGTTGTTTGTTAGACACATTGATTGACAGGGTGAACATGTTAAAAACAAACACTGGCAGGTGAATATGGTTAAAACTGAATTAAGCATGCAGTTTAGTTTGAGCACTGAAATCATTATTAGCTACATATAAGGTCATAATAGCACGGGTTTGTGACAGTGCGTACTCATGACGACTTTATAGTGCTGCCCCAACTGGGAAATCAGGCCGCCAGCAGCACCATGACCCTATACCCCACTCAGTCACATTATCCTGACATTGAGATAATCAGTCCTCGACCTATCCTATTAATGCCGAGTGACAGGATAGGAAACGACAAGTATCAATTTTAAAGTCATTGGTTTGACTCGACCGGGAACAGAACTCCCGACCGTCCACCTGCGAGACCCGCCCTCTACCGATTAGGCCACCTCATTAGAAGCCTTGGGTTGTTGTTTTTGGTTTTCATGCAAATTTGTTACACCCAACATAATAGGAAATATAAAAAGCACGAAGAAGCACACCTGGTTGTGGCGCCATTTTAAATACGGGTTACTGGTTACCGTGCGGTTTGCACGACCCAATGCAATATTAATATATAAACAAAACTTTGGTTTAAATCAGGAAAAATACACACCTTGACTATCTGCAAGAATAGGAAACACAGCAATGCATGAATACAAGTTAGTTTAAGTACATAGTTATTGCTGCCATGTTTCTGTCAGCACACATGTGGACACGGAAGTCCCCATTGCGCAGTTGGTAGACGTAGTTGAAGATGTGTGTTTATATGAACAGGACAGGTGTCGCGGTTTGAGAGTGTATCCGGTATCAAAGTGTCCTTTTTGCAATGCGCATGCATCAAAGTCGAAGGGCAATTTCAAACTGCCGCTGCTGCGGGTTGAGAATTTCCCGGTCTGAGAAAAGAATTCGGAGCAATATGGCGTTTGAGTTTGACGCATGCGCATGGCGAAAAGGACAATTTGAAACCGGGTACAATCTCAAATCGAGACACCTGTCTTAGATGAAGAGTAGCCTGGTCTCCTGGCCTTTGTTTCAACAGAGGTCGCCACTGTGATGGGTACTGGAACCCGACCAGATGAAGAGTTTGATTGCTATTTTACATCCTAGCAACATCTAAGGTCATATCAGCATGGGTACCAATTTGTGACAGTGCGCACTCATGGCGACTTTATAGTGCTGCCCCACTGAAAGACCAGGTCGCCAGCACCATGACCTGATATCCCACTCAGTCACATTACCCTGACACTGAGCCAACCAGTCCTTGCCCTATCCTAATAGTGCCGAGCGCCAGGCTAGGAACCGACAAGTCAGTCATTGGTTTGACTAGACCATGGTTCGAACCCATGATCTACCATCACAGGAGACAGATGCTCTAACTCATTTGGCCATCCCGTATGGCCACTAGATGAAAGAGAGGCACTAGGCTATTCCACTTGTGAGGGCCTTCCCAAAGGTCTATGACAGTGTCAACAATATTATGCGCATTGGCCAGAACCCCCCCTCCCCCTCTAAATTTTGAGTCCATAGCCTCTAGGTAAATCTGGCACTGGTTATGAACTATGGATGAATTGTCTGTTGTTGATGGTGGTGGTTTTTCCTATATCTTTAAGAAGGAATTCCAATGGTTCATTCAGTATTCATTGAGAGGCATACATGAATGTGCTCTGAAACCAGCAAGGCATGATGGGATACTAGTTGTCACTCAAGACTGCCACAGAGGTGATGGGCGCGCTGGAATGAGTAATAATCTCAGACAATTAATATAAATACTACAACATGGGGGGGGGGGGGTGACAGTGCAGGGCCGTAGCTAGGTAGTTTTGTTTGTGGTTACGGATAAATTCGAGGAACGAACAAGTGCCAAATGTGCTAGACACTACGGAATTGCTAACTTTTGAAATATGTGAAATGAAAACATGCCAAATTAATTTTGGCAAGCACGCCAAAACTATGCCACCATAGGTTTCTGCAGTAAAAGGTGCTATTAAATTACTTCAGTATTCCCTTCTGTGCGGAGACAGATGTTCAATAAGTACACCAGTATTTAAGTTAGCTATGTAGAATCCAATGGGCATACTTGCTTTGGCTTTTAAAATTTGATGTGTTCATCGGACTTTGCAGCTTTAAAAACAAATGTGTTCACTCACGGTAACTAAGTCAACACACCCCACTTCTTAAGAAGGATGTAGTTAGCAATGTTGGTTGAAGTACAAACTATGCATGGAAGGAGACACGGGTTCGAATACTAAACATGAACTTTCTCATTCATAAAATATCAGTTGCTATAGGAGAGAGGAATTCTAGATTATATCTGAGAAGATTGGTGATGTGAGAACTGATATTGCTTGAATTTCCGGTAAAACAATATGGATATCATTAATCTTCTTTTTCTTTTTTCTTTTCTTTTGGTTTCTTTAAGATTTATAGTGCCTATCATGGATAAGTCTGAATAGTCTTGTTTTTAGCATTAGACAAGTTGAACAATAGAAAGCCATTGCCTACACTTTTCACGACCCAAGAGACCAACCTCCCACACCACATAGACATGGTATGAGAGCAACTGGCCTTTGATGACGCTGTAAGTTATATACACAGCGGTGGATCTTTTCCAGGCAGTATTTTGCACACGTGGTTACTTACTTTGCTGGCCCATCACCGGAAGTGCCAGCATGACGAGCAACAGGGCGAACGTTGGCCACTCCATCTGGAACAAGGAACAGCGGTGTTCAGCAAACACTACTTCACAGGTATACCCTGAACGAAAGTTAGCCATTTAAATTCGAACTTAATTCAAACTAAAATAAAGTTGGTTGGTTGTTGGAGTTTTACATCCTGGCAATATCTAAGGTCATATCAGGACAGGTACCGACTTGTGACAGTGCGCACTCACGGCGACTTCATAGTGTTGCCCCACTGGGAAATCACTTAAAGACCATGACCCGATATTGCACTCAGTCAAATTATCCTGGCACTGAGCTAACCAGTACCTAAAAAAAGTAGATAATAATGATCAATCTAATGTAGTTAGTTATCTCAGCAAATTAATCGCAGAAACTCAAACCCATTGCACTATGGAATTTTAAAGTTGCATAGTCCGATAGTTGAATTTTTGTCCTTTTAGATCAAGATATTAGGTCGATGGTTATAATCGATGATGCTTTTTAGTTTGAAACCTTTATTTTAAATGGCTAACTTTGGGGATATTTGAAGTGCAAACATGTAAAATTAACTGACACCATAGACTTCTGGGCCCGTATGCATGGAGCGGTGTTAGCGACCCAAAACGCATTTATGGCGGGATTTCTGGTTTAGCGCAGAAAAGTTTGTATGCATGGAGCAGTGTTAGGCCTAACACCGAGCGTTTAAACTCGGAAATTCTAACTCTGCTCATAGCAGGTTTACAGCGGTGTTAGTGTTAGGTTAGTGTCAGGATGGAACCCAAATCTACTCGATACTATCATATTTAACAGAATTACATACGCAATAAGTGAAATTTGATGAATTTAACCCTAAATTCGAACCCTCCTTAAGGCTACCGCCGCATTGGCGGTGATATTAATATTAATATTTTCGAATCGACGAACGTACAGTAAACAAACCGCCGCCGCCGCCAGTATGGAAAGGGAGGTCGATGCGGTGGCGGCGGCGGTTTGTTTACTGTACGTTCGTCGATTCGAAATATTAATATTAATATCGCCGCCAATGCGGCAGTAGCCTTAAGGACGGTTCGAATTTAGGGTTAAATTCATCAAATTTCACTTATTGCGTATGTAATTCTGTTAAATATGATCGCATTCAATATATTTGAGCTACAAATGCAGAGGGATTTCCCAAATCTATAAATACATTCACATTTAGCTAACACTCACCGTTTAAGTGCCCATGCATACGGCTTGACATAGTTCTCTACGACTCCGATAACCGGAGATAGGTACCCGGAGTTAGAGGTATAACACCACACGCCGCTAACACAGCTCCATGCATACGGGCCCAGCAGTAGCAGATTCCAAGTTCTAGTCAATTGAGTCAGGATTCCCTTCTGTGTGGCAACACAGTGCCATCAGTATTCTAATAAGTGCGTCAGTATTCTAAGTAAGATACGTAGGATCAAATCTAGATAATTGTTTTGGTTTTGAAAACGTGATGCTCTATCGGACTATGCAGCTTTAAAGCTGCACAGTCCGATGAAGCATCAACATTTCAAAACCAAAATAAGTATCTCAATTTGATTCTACATATCCAACTTAAATACTGGTGCACTTGTTAAGCATTTGTCACCACATAGAAGGGAATACTGAGGCAATTTAATAAAACCTATTACTGCAGAAACCTATGGTGTCAGAGTTTTGGCAACCTTGCCGAAACTAAATTCGCTTGTTTGCACTTCAAATATCTCAAAAGTTAGCTATTTAAAATAAAAGTTACTTCAAATGAAAGTAGGGTAGATTATAACAATAAGCCTAATATCTTTATCTCAGAAAATGACAGGAACTCAAAACCCATCGGACTATCCAACTTCAAAGTCACCCTACATACAAGATTACCGTTGGCTCAGTCCGCTCTGGTAGTTGCCTCTATGTTAGATTCCAGGGGCCGTATGCAGGAGTCAGTGTTAGGGAGGCAAAACGGTGTTTGGCGGGAATTCCGGTTTAGCGGCGAAAAAATGGTATGCACGAGTCAGTGTTAGGCCTAACACCAAAGGCTTAACCGGTGTTACCTTAACCCTAAAAAATATCAGGTTTAGCGAGTTTATTAGGCCCAAATCTATTCAATGCTGTCATATTTAACAGAATTAGATACGCAATAAGTGAAATTTATTCAAATTAACCCTAAATTTGAACCCTCCTTAAGGCTACCGCCGCATTGGCGGCGATATTAATAGTTATATTTTCGAATCGACGAAGGTAAAGTAAACAAATCGCCGCCGCCGCCAGTATGGCAAGGGAGGTCGATGCTGGCGGCGGCGGCGATTTGTTTACTTTACCTTCGTCGATTCGAAAATATAACTAGTAATATCGCCGCCAATTCGGCGGTAGCCTTAAGGAGGGTTCGAATTTAGGGTTAATTTGAATAAATTTCACTTATTGCGTGTCTAATTCTGTTAAATATGATAGCATTTGATATATTTAAGCCTAATATATGGGTACAGACACAGAGGGATTTCCCAAATCTATAAATAAATTCACGTTTAGCTATAATGAAAGTGTTACAGGCTCCTGCATACCACTTGACACAGTTCCTGACATCGGTGATAGCTAATCGGTAATAGGCTGTAACACCAAACCCCGCTAACACTGACTCCTGCATACGGGCCAGTGAGACCAGTTTATCTACCACAACGCAGGTTCTAGATGCAAGGCCACCGTGTTGACCTCACGTGACCTTTCCCAAGGCCCAAGACAACCAACACAGGTGGCGCCAGACGGGCTTGTAGAGAACTATTAAGCACACACAGTTACTATAGCAACCGGGAGCGAAGCGACCTCTTCCTGCATATATGCAAATGAGCCAGCTATCTACCAGCAGTCACGTGACCACCCGCGAAGGTATGACGTCAGGAATCAACAATGACGTCACGAATCAACACTCGCTATCGAGATTTTGACTTGCCAACACTCCTTTATTGCCCAAAAGACACATCAGTTCAGCAGCTACTTTGTATTTTGCATATGCAAATACAAACTTTGCATTGTTGACAGGAGGGCCCGCTCCATTCATGCCTAGATTCATTTGTTGGAGCAGACGACACTTCAGCAACCAACGAGGAACAGTTTGACGCCTGAGAATTGCCACCGTTTCCATAGACTCCTACTGCCGGTCTCAGGCGAGACAAGCAGTCCAGAACTTACTGTTCTTAAAAGTTGAATACTCCGATGAAAACAAATTTAAAAACATTACATACTGGTGCACTTATTAAACATGCATAGCCACATAGAAGGGAACAAACACTGGGGCAATTTAATAGATCCTGTTAAAGGGACCAGCTATAGGTCGCTGAGAGATGACCCATACTCCGACAAATGCTCTCCAAGCATTTGTTTGCATGTTTTCAGTTTATGCAACTACATATGTGGGGGGAGAGTGCTGACATTGCTTGCTTCTGTTGTATTTTATTTAGTCCAGCAGCACTGACAATTTTAGACAACCATATAGAGAAATAAATGTTAGAAATTGCAATCTAAAATAATAAATATAAAGTTCAAATGTTTATTTGTCATAACCAGCTACTTTTTGTGTGAATAATTGATTAAATCATGTAGATTAATAGACTTTAAAAGTTGAATTGAGAGCTTTCTGTGGCTGCCATCTTGGTGGTTGCCATGGCTTCCCCTGTGTGTGGGGAACCCCTCTAGGTCATGTGATGAGGGAATCCCACCTATGATGTCATTCATACATCACAGACCTCAACTCTCCTCCCACATGTTCAGTGGCATGAACTGAACAAACTAATCAAAGGTATGTTTGGAGAGCTTTTGATGCTGGAATCGTTTGTATCTGAGTGAGGTATAACCGGCGACTTTAATGCAGAAGCCTATGGCATCAAGACTTTTGGCGTACTTGTAAAGATTTATTTTGCATGGTTGTGCTTCAAATATAAGTTACTTCAAACTAAAGTAAGGTAGATTATAGCAATCAACCTAATATATTTATCTCAGAAAAAGACAAACTCAAAACTGATCGGACTATGCAACTTTAAAGTTGCATAGTCCGATGAAAGCATGAAATTGACAAAACCTGACCACTTCATCTAAATTTAATTCCATTATATCCAACTTGTTAGATACTGTGGTAGGCTGTATCGTATCAAAGACCCTATAATACTAAGACGGCTCACTCAACCTGTACTGTGTAATCAAAATGATCAAACCCACCACTTGGTGCGCTGGATGTTCTCTTGGTTAAACAGGTGCTATATTATATGTATAAATGTATATATGAAAGTGAAAGATGTGTGATGATGGCAGTGATGATGATGTGTAATTGTTCATAGCAATTTCATATTGATGTGTATTCATACTTACCTACCTCATGTATAATATAATTGTATGTGTTTACATGTGAAACACCAACCAGCAGCCGGGCTGATCAAACCCACCACAAGGTGGCACTGCAAAATTTACATTACCATGGGAGAGTTAGGGAGTGAGCCGTCTTAGTATTATAGGGTTTTGATTGTATCGCACGGCCAGTTACCCCCCCCCCCTGTTCTGTATTGGACTTAGCACAAAGAAACGATGGGGATGGTTGGTTATTGGATGTTTATGTCCTAGCAACATCTAAGGTAATATCAGGACAGCCCTGAGTTTTAAGTGACACGAGTCCTTGCAGATAGACATTCACACGCGATCTCATTCTCTTCAACGTTGGGGGGACGCGCCCTGGCCACCACACGGCAATGTCACGTGACCTGGCCACCACACCGCAATGTCACGTGACAAGCGGCAAGATCTCACACAGGCGACACGCAGCTCAGGTGGCGTGGGGTGGGGGATGGATGTGGGGGTGGGGGGAGGGGACAGGGAGGGATGTCACATGGGGGAGGGGGGGGTGTAAGAAGAGACAACCGGCACGACCATCTAAATGAGCTTCAATTGTTTGGTTTTGGGGGTTTTACGTTATATCAACATCTACCCATTGTGGAGTCAAACCAATGACTTAACAAAAATTGATAAGCATTGCTTCCTAGCCTGGCGTTCGGCATTATTAGGATAGGGAAAGGACTGGTTGGCTCAGTGGCAGGATAATGTGACTGGGTGAGGTACCGGGTCATGGTGCTGGTGGTCTGGTCTCCCCGTGGGGCAGCACTCTAAAGGTTGCCATGAGTGTGCACTGTCACAAGTCGGTATCCTGATATGATCTGGATAATATATATATACACGCGTATATCTATGATATGCTGGTGTAGGGAGGGCAGATCTCCCCCCTCGCAGGTTGGCATGTTTCCTATAGATAGTTGGGTTCGAATCCATCAGGTGGCGCCACTACCACCTTTCCTCGCTCCCCTCGTCGTACGACCCGGCCCATTCCTTGCTTGCCTGCACCGGGCAACACAGGCTCCTGTCCTGCTTCTCCCGATTTTTTATTTTTGTTTGTTTGTATAGTTTATATAGCTATTATGACTTGGTTATTGCTTTCACTTTATACTTGTAATCTTGAAGCTTATGCTCCACTATGTTTTTGAGCTGATCACTTATTCTTATTATTATTATGGGTAGGGCGGGTTGCCCAGCCAAATATGGTTACGGTTGAGTCATGATTACACTGCGATGAGTATAGCCAAAGTAAAACTAACCATATACGCCTATTGTTTCTGTGTTGGTCTGCCCCTCCTACATATATAGTATATTATATAATATATATATGTATAGTATAGTTATAGAGTCTTACCTGGGTATAGATGATGGATAACTGTTGTTTTCCGAGGTATAAGCCTCAGGTAGACGTGGGGGCTAGGGGAGAAGGAAGCACATCCCGGGTCTAGCAATCTTTACCTACTTATTCAGGATAAAAATGATCTTTCAATACAATGGATACTATGATTTTCCCGTAATGGTACACACCAACGGAATAGACAGTGGTTGGGTGTGGTGGGCGGGCCCTAGCCCACGTCTACCCGAGGCTTATACCTCGGGAAAACAACAGTTATCCATCATCTATACCCAGGTAAGACTCGTATAACTATACTATTTTACCTCGTATACAGCCTCAGTCAGCAGCCTCAGGCTAGCCTCAGGCTAGGGAGACTTTTACATAATTCATTTTTATCCTTAATATCATTCATTCTTATTATAACATGTTTATGTGTCATTGTATAGTAATGTATCATTCAAAGTTTTTGTTCTCACCTATTCTTGTTAGTTGGTGAGCAGGCGCTTTGCAATGCCGGTAGGCTTTTATAGTCGTTTGTTGTAATGTTTTGCAAACGACTTAGCTGTCTTCCAGCCTGTGTGTGCTAGTATTCTTTTTACAGAAATACCGAGCAACCGTGCCTTGGAAACCATGGCACCTCTGGTTGAGTGGGAAGAGTATTTGCCCGTATCCACTCCAGCCAATTTCAACACCCTGATTGTCCATCTGGCAAGGGTGTCTCTTGAAATTGCGTTATGTGGCTTTATGAAGCTCACTAATAGTTGTTGTGATGCACGTAAGTCCTTTGTCTTGGATATATAAGCCCGTATGGCTGACACAACACATAATTTATGATCATTTGGGAAGTAGTCTAAGTGAACCGTAGATAAAGGGTCACCCAGCGTGTTCGATTTGAGCAATTGTGCTAAATCAAACGTAGCTTGTTTCTTGTCTATTTCTAATCCCGTTAAGGATAAAGCAACAATCGTTCGAGTTCCTCTGTGTCCCGTTAGAAGCGAGAAGAGGAGAGAGCAGTGGGGAAAGCGTGAGTGAGACCGGTGGTGAGAGTGTAAGTGAGCGTGATGGGCTGCGTTAAAACCTAAGATTGGTTTGGGTATTCTATTTTTTTAGGCGGCAAGAGTGTGAGGTTGGGCAAGGGAGCTCTGGGTAACAACTTGGTAAATACTATTGGACGGAAAAGGGGGGCGATGCTGTATCGCAAAGTGGGCGTAGGGGTCGTGTGGAGTGGTTAGTACTTTGGTGTTGTGGGAGGGGGAGGTGTCCTTTTGGATTACGAGATTATTGGGAATCGCTTGGTGAGGTAGATAGAGATAGGGAAGGAACGAGAGTGAGATGGTTTAGAGCGGTGGCTAGGGGGATGGTAGTGTGCGGGGCGCGGGGTAGACAATTGCATGTAAGTTAGAATTGATAATTGGCGCATGCTTTGGCCGGGGCTTGGGACTAGGTGTGTGTGACCTGGTGGGGTGCGTGTGTGCCGGGGGGGGGGGGGGGAGGGGGGGGCACCAATCCTTAGTGCCCTCATCCTCTAGAGGAACGAAGAAAACAGCTACTTGTGCCAATTTGTTGGATTTGTTGTGCTTAGCGTTCATTAGCAAACAATGTACAACCCCATTTCTTTAAATAAGTTGTGTACATTTTAACAGTTCCTGGCCCCATGCATCACTACTATCTATCTTTCCGTAATTTTGTCTAAACCAAATTGCTGCCAGCTGTTTTTCTTTAGAAACGCATGCCAATAGGGGTGGCGAGGCGAGACACGCGCCGGTGAACCATCAAGCGTCCCCGTGGTGCGTTAGGTTTCCCCGGGTTTTCTTGGGAATCATATAATGTTCTTTTGGCCAGTTAGTAGTAAACTTGCAGGCAGCCAAGTAGCGTGAGGGGCGTGGCAAACGGGGGGGCGGTAGCGAAACAGTATGGCTTGTGTCCCCTCGGCAATGCGTGTGATTTTTTTTCTCTCAGCTTACTCGTGCCTACTTGGTACTCGGCTGAAAACGCTTAAACGGGATGGGGAAAATATACAGTAAAGTCGAGCAATTATTTTCCCCGATGTAACAAGTAAGTGAAATGCGCTTCCAGCGTCTTGTCTTCCTGACGAAGACGACTATGTCAATAGTGTGCCGGTGTTCCTAGTTGATAGCCAAGAGAAACAACAACACACGGATAACTTATTATGTACTAGTTCGTCAGCGTGGCAAAAAAAAAGTCATACAGCATACGTGTCCCACGCATTCACTGCTGACGCGAGAGAGGGCATAGTCTAAACAAATGTGATTGACCGATGGGACCATTCTAAATGCGCGCGATTCGTGTGGAATCATAGAATAGCTACTTCTGGAGCATAGGTCTGACAAGTCTGAGTAATTATTGCTGGAGATGCCCTGGAGAGTACATGAGCGAACAGTCCCAGGCCAAGACTGCTTTGTTGAGGTGAATGTTGCATGTCCGCAAGTATCCAAATCAGTTTTAGATTAGACGAGATTCATTGATGTATGGGCTAGAGATGACTTTGATTTGGTTCGAGGCGACTACCCCGTGTTACAGGTGTGATCATATGATGTCCATAGCAGAGGAGGGGACGAGTTATCTCAGTTAGTATTTCCTAACTATAGATCTGTGATTATAGGTAATTCCTTTACTATGTGCAAGACTATCACAGTAGACGCCCCAATATCAGACAGTCTTATCAGAACGCAAGCGCGTCACGGTAGGCGAGCAA
The DNA here is from genome assembly GCA_030323885.1 of Branchipolynoe longqiensis. NCBI lineage: Eukaryota > Metazoa > Annelida > Polychaeta > Phyllodocida > Polynoidae > Branchipolynoe > Branchipolynoe longqiensis. The sequence goes on along the minus strand of CM059196.1, from coordinate 11,057,747 downwards.
TTTCAATGTGGCGTCTGACTCTATCTTCATCATAACAGCCAATTGCCCCTCCTGTTGCCACGCCTGTGGGGTGATCTATAGATGGATGTTGCTCGAGCCCACACGGCGATGGGGCTCTGACCGCGACACGGCCTTCCTTCAGCGAAGGCGCACTCAGTGTGTGAACATGGTCCTTGGTATTTTAGTGTTTTCTACCGCCATGCGGAAACGTTGGAATTGGGTGAAAATTGCGATATGAGTCTGCATTCCACGCTTTTGCGCAGCAGTCCTGTAACCCTGGAGGACGATTCAGAAAAAAACATTCTTTCGTATTCACAACTTTAAGCATTTTGTGTTATCTACTTTTCTAAGAGATATGTGCGCAACATAAGGGGCTTTCCCATCAATATAGAGATAGCGGGTGCATGCCGATATCATTAGATGCCGCAAAGAACTCGCCGACCTGTCTTAATCTTCGGAATAGTTGACTGTTGTAACTTAAGTAAGAGCTGCAGGGTCGCCTGCGTGGCGAGACTGCAGTGGAGCAAACTGATGTAACGTTATAGTTTTCTGTTCTGTTATCGAGTAACTGGTGAGAGCAGGAACAAGTGTATCAAGACATTACCCTAAACTTGTTGGTTCTGAGGGGTGATGTTTTAGGAGAGAGGTTGATGAGTAATCCCTTGACTGGGTCGGAGGTGCGACTGAGGTTGGACATCGAAACCCAATTTAGGTGAGTAGAACATGCAGGGCTGATAAATCCAAAACGGGGGGGGGGGGGGGCGTTTTACAACTAGGGGGGACAACCAAGCATTGGTGTGGGTTGACGCTATTATAACACACGAGGAAGTCATGCTATGTAAGGAAACGATATGGTTGTGATGTCGCGGGGATGGGGTGGCCGTGTGGCCGATAGAGTGAAAAACAGGTTTAAGCAGTGTTGAGTGAAGAAAATACGAGGGGGCACAAGGCTGAGAAGCCATTTTGGCATAGAGGGTAAATACTCATGAGGTTGGTTCTTTGACACCAAAGAAAACGCAGAAGATAGTTCATGTTGTTTATTTATACCCTCCTGGGAACTGTGTAATATGCATCTTTGCTAAGTCCAACACGCATATCGCTGCATCCTACGTTCTGCATTTGGTGTAATGAGGCTCCGTGCGTAACACAAGTTGAAACATTGTTAAAACGTCCGATATTCACAACTATTTTATTTCTCTGTGAGAGTTAAAGTTCGCAGTGAGATCAATGTTACGATGGGACTGGTCCCCGCTATGTAGGGTTAGATGGGTCTAGCAAGACCGGCTGTTGAAATAAACAGCGAGCGCGAGGGGCGCGCTGATGAGTGTACGCGCGTTTTGTTAATGCCTTGTGAGCGCGAGCGAGTTTGTAGAGATACGAGAGAGCAGTTTCTAGAGTCGGAGCGAGCTTGCGCGCGCGATTTGTACAATGTATGGGGGGGGGAATAGGAAATCGAGTAGCTAGCGTACACCTTATATACGATGGTGTCAGATTGTGAGCATAATTGGAGAGGATGAATCTTTTGGAACTACCTTTAGATCAACTACTTTGTAAAAACTCCTGTTCGACTTGTGTGTTGAATTTGGATCCCGGCGATCCGCGAAATACATGAGTTTATGAAGAATCTCGTTTCGCAGCCGAATGCAAAGTTGCTTACAGTTTTGGCGTGGTTTTTAGCAGGTCGGGCGGGGACTATGGACAAGTCTTGTGTGTTGTGGTTGTAGGCCCTACTAGCTGGTACCTCGTGCTCGGCACTATAGTTGGATAGGGGCTTCTCGAGGAGTTGAAAGCCGCGCGGCCCAGTGGCCGACACACTGTTTGTGTCGGATCCGTGAGCTAGGATGCTGAGTGCGCGGTGAGGCCCGGCCCGCAGGTCAAGACTGGGACGAGGTGAAGTCTGGTGAAGCCCTGAGGATGCCTGGAACCCCTGCCGAAACGACGTGACTATGAGGATCACTCAGACGCAACCCTATCGGATGACCTATTACGTTGAAGCGTGGGGCTTTCCTGCTCTACGTTTGTGAGATCGGCGCATTACGCCATAATTTTTGCAAACTTTTTCGCGTAGCGGTTTCTACCTCTGGTATGAGAGGTATTGTAGTTGGCCCCAAACAATTTTTGCAGTTTTGTCCAAAGTCATTTCCGCTTTGGATCGGCTCGGGGGCACATAAAGAGCGTATACTCTCGAGAGTCTCTCTCTCCATTTGTCCGTGAGCCTCTTTGAGCGGTCCACCTTCTATTGCCCCGTTCTGTGCCAAAACGTCGGAATCTTAACACGACTTCTCATTTCTTCCTCGTGTAGGCACAGACGTAACAGTTAGCCTACCGCTGGATTAACAGTGTCCGCATGGCTGCTTTGATCTATTGTTTTCTGCCAAGGAAGAGAACTTAGGTAGGTTATCTCTATATGCATTCTCGATCTCATGACACCACACGGGGACATGAGGCGGCGTTACAGGAAGGTACTCCTGAGCAGCCAGTGCCTTATGAGCAGCTTCATGGTAACACGGGCGCTTCTTCACGTTTGTAGTTTTACCGGAGTTCTGTACCAGACGCATCAAGCTGAATTAGCTTGCGATTCGGGCGTATGCTAGCTTTAATGATGGAAGTTGGGGAACCTATAGATGCCCATCAAATTCATCTCCTAGCTTTTCGGGCGCATGATTGTATCCCTCGCCGAGGAGTTTTGGCGGTAACTGGAAATGACCATTGATGACTCCGCGCAACATAAGCGCGTGGTAACATTTAAACCCGCATCAGCTTTCGGCTACTCTCCACCTTCTTAACACTTTAGAGTCCACCAATTGAGGCTAGGCAACGGCGTCACCTCTACCATATTCACGAGTGTCTGGGAGTTAGAGATACAGATCCAAGTTTGCTATGGAGAGAGTGGTGTGAGGGGGTGTGGAAGTGCTATGGGTAGGTGAGAATGTTTAGGGGATGCTGGGACGAGTAGGGATGTTGCAATGGTGTGTGGGTTAGCATGTGGAAGTTGCATAAATGAGTGTAGTGGGGGTGAGGCCATTGAGGGAGCGTGTGGAGTGCTATGGGGGGAGGGGGGGGGAGCCGTGTGGGTGAGGGGGGGGGTGTGATGTTGCGGAAATGACGGTGATAGTCATCCAACACAGACATGCGGCACATACCGACCTAACTGGAAGGTGTAGCTCGACACCCCTTGGTGCAAATGCCGAAACGTATTATACACACTGGACCCACTCGAAGGGGCGTGGAAGTAGAATCTGTGGAGGAATCAGAAGAAGAAGAATCTTTCCTCTTCTTCTTCTTCTTCTTGGACTTGGTCTTTCGCTTCTTGCGAAGCCCGGTCTTGTTAGGTTCTTTGGTGAAGTCATCACCAGAAGAAGTAACGTGTTTCTTCTTCTTACTTTTAGGAGGAGGAGGAGGAGGAGCCCTTGGCTCGATTGCCGACTCTGTCTCTGAGAAGTCTTCCCAGTCCGACTCATCTTGGAACCCCGGCCTATGTCGTTTAAGAGACGGCGGTGGTTTGAGAGACAGAATATGACTCTCCATAGCCGTCCACCGAGCCTCCCAGTCAGGAACTGTGGGGCCATCAGGCACTGTCTCTTCCTCCGGCTCGGAGAGTATATGCGCCCCGGCCTGTGGTGAGGGCATTGCCGACAACACTGGCGAGGAGTCGTACTCCTCGTCCGAGGCCCTGGGAGCATGTCCCTCGGCTGCTGCTGCCACGCGCTTACTCCGCTTCGTGGCCATCGGGATCTGGAAGCAAACATGTTGGTCAGTCTCGGTATTTATACATGTCACAATTTTGTTGTTTAAAACGTAATTGGACATCTAGTGGTGCTAGAGAACGTGTTTAGACCGTTATAACACAGGCGTAATAAGCTAAATTTGTGCGTGGATTGTGGGTCAAGCCCAAATCTTACGCGGGGTCGGGACCAGTGTATCGGCTCGCCCATCTCTCTGTTCCGCACTCTTCTCCCCCCTGCGACTACTACGCCAGCAGGTTGGAGAAAATGCTACGAAACTCGGAGAAACGCCTGAAAATATTGTGGGGAGTCTATAAAAGAAACCCAGGAGCATCTCCAACATCACTCTCTATTAGAGTCCGAGAGAATTTCCACAGGAGATGAGGCAAAGCCCACATCTCTACCCATGTTCACACAGGTGTTGACAGAACCGCTAAGAATCGGTTTCGTTCCTTCGAGAAGGAATCTAGAGCGTTCTATCCTTGGTTTTTTATAACCGACGAAACTAGTCCAAAAAGGACCAAAGAAAGTTCTGAACTTTCTATAACGATGCTATAATGCATCATAATTAAGCTAACCACAGTTTTTATTATACTTACTGCGTATCTGCTTGTGTGTAGACTAAATTTGCAGGAGCAACTCAACGAAACGTAATTCCAATCGTGAGTTGTTTATGCTAATTGCTGGACCCGGATGTGCTTCCTTCTCCCTAGCCTGAGGCTAGCCTGAGGCTGTATACCGAGGTAAAATATATATATATTATCCATTACATTATATTACACACACCACTGTTAAATTGACACGCACCCCTTTCAACCCACCACACGCACATACATGCACGTACAAAGCAGACCTATGGCCTAAACAGAAACTGAACCCTGACCTCAGCTTCCGTTGTATAAGTGTTCGGGTCCAGGTGCTTGACACAGAAAGGGAGATGACATTAACTCTTTTTTTTTTTCCTTTTTCTTTCCATGAATAATTTAGACTACTCACGCATCGCACTTGTCACGGCCTGCCCCCCGGCCAACGTTCCCATAACATGACTAGACCTCTGCATGCTGGAATAAAGTTTGTTTGTTAAGGTTTTACATCCTGGCAGCATCTAAGGTCATATCAGGACGAGTACCGACTTGTGACAGTGCACACTTGTGACAGTGTTGTTCCACTGGGAGACCATTGTATGCATGGGGCGGTGTTAGCAGTCCAAAACTGGTTTTGGACAGGATTTCTAGTTTAGCAGCGAAAAGTCACTATGCACCGGGCGGTGTTACGCAAACACCGCAAGTTTAACATCACCTACACTAACACCACTCCGTAGCAGGTTTAAGGGCGGTGTTAGTTACCAATTAGGCCCAAATCTATTCAATGCTATCATATTTAACAGAATTGCATACTCAAAAAGTGAAATTTGACCAAATTAACCCCAAAATCGAAGTGATATTAATGCCGCCGCTACATCGGCGGCGATTTTATATTGTTGAATGTAAACAAAACAAGAAGCAAGCACCACCAGCACCTACATGGTGTTAATATCGCTTCGATTTTGGGCTTAATTTGACCAATTTTATTTAACAGAATAACATACAAAATAACTGAAATTTGAACAAATTAAACCAAAAATCGAAGCGATATTAACCCCGCCACCGAATTTTGGTCAAATTAAACCAAAAATCGAAGCAATATTAACGCTGCCGCCGCCGCCGCCACATCAGTGGCGATATTGGCAAATAGCGGTGCTCGCCGGGAACAGGCTCAGAGGGGTTCTCCAAATCTATAAATAACTGAGATGTTAGCTAAAGCCACCGCGCTTTGGCACCGTACATACCCCATGACCCATTTCCCAACACCAGTGTTAGCTACCCTGGTGGTGGCTCTTAACACCGGAGCCGATAAAAACTGGTTCATACATATGGCTCCAGACCGCCTGAAAAATTCTCCGATTAAGTGTATATTGAATATAGATGGCGAAACATGAAACAGTACTCCCTTTATAAGGCTCACACCGGGGGAGGGAAACAATGCCCCTTTAAGCACAATCCTTCCCCCTTATCTCACCCAGACACACAGTCACCACATGTTATCTAAGCTCATGATAGCCAGGTGGTGGCCAAAGCTGGGTGGGAGGAGGGTGAGTCCTTAAAGCAGCCAATCCTTCCCCCTTATCTCACCCAGACACACAGTCACCACATGATATCTAAGGCCATGATAGCCAGGTGGTGGCCAAAGCTGGGTGGGAGGAGGGTGAGCACTTAAAGCAGCCAATTAGAATGTCTATCACATCCACTGTTGCATGTATATAAACTGAATAAAACTAAGCATCAGGATCATTATCCATCTACACTTCTGCTGGTGCTGGACTCGAATCGCGTGTTGTGTCATGTGTGTCTCTACTATAGGGTAAGCTCTGATATATAATTCATATGAATAGAAGATATCAAAAGGGGGGAATCAGGATAGTATGCCTTATGCGGGATAGTATGCCTTATGCAGGATAGTATGCCTTATGCAGGATAGTATGCCTTATGCAGGATAGTATGCCTTATGCAGGATAGTATGCCTTATGCAGGATAGTATGCCTTATGCAGGATAGTATGCCTTATGCAGGATAGTATGCCTTATGCAGGATAGTATGCCTTATGCAGGATAGTATGCCTTATGCAGGATAGTATGCCTTATGCAGGATAGTATGCCTTATGCAGGATAGTATGCCTTATGCAGGATAGTATGCCTTATGCAGGATAGTATGCCTTATGCAGGATAGTATGCCTTATGCAGGATAGTAGGGAATTCTGGCCGTGGAGAGCAGTATCACTAATAACATGAGTAACCATAAGAAAAGATAACCATAACCCGCGCGTACCATCTAACTGGATCGGCCATAAATAGAACTCAAACGCCCGCATATAGGATATGCGGGGACCCGCAAAATACGGGATTTCATATGTCGGCACCATAACCCGATTTTCCACTCGATGACATTACCTTGAGAGTGAGCTAATCAGTCCTTGCCCTATCCTAGTAATATGAAGCACCAGGCTCAGTATCAATTTTGTAAGTCATTGATTTGACGTGACCAGAGTTCCAGCAACAATCTACCCCACACAAGAAACTAGTAAGTGCTCTTATCGATCCAGCCGAATATCAATTGACTGTTCCCTTGTCTGTGTTCGCTTGTGACCTTGTGACATGCCAGACAGACAACACACAGGTTCATTCTCTAACTTCCCGGTCAGTACGTCACATGTGCCATGCACAAGGCCGTATGGTCCCTGGGTTCAACCTATGGGAACGGTAAGCAAAACACAGGTTCATTATCTGTGTGGCGCATCACAAGGTCACAAGCAAACACGGAACAAGGGAACATGACACAAGGGAACAGGCTATGCATACACAGCCTGATGCATCGGAAAGTGCTGAACATTGTATCATTGTTGCATATTAGTAGTCACAGAAAAAACACAAGCAATTTCATACTTTGGGTCTAGATCCCTGGCGAGGTACCACAAAAACATTCAAACTATATTGCCTGAAACTTAAATTTGTCAATGACAGTGGGAAAATAAAGTCAACTCATGGTTTCCTTGAATACTGCATTTAAGTTTGTTTGTTTTACATCCTAGCAACATCTAAGGTCATATCAGGACGGGTACAGACTGGTGACAGTGCACACGCATGGCGACTTTATAGTGCTGCCCCACAGGGAAATCAGGCCACCAGCACCATTTCCTGATATCCCACTCAGTCACATTATCCTGACACTGAGCCAACCAGTCCTTGGCCTATCTGAATAATGCCGAGCACCTGGCTAGGAAGCGACAAGTATCAATTTTTAAGTCCTTGTTTTGACTCGACCAGGGTTTGAACCCAAAATCCCCCTGGTCTACCAACACGAGAGACGGACGCTCTACCTCATTTGGCCATTCCGTCTGGTTGGATAGTGCATTTAAGCAGCCCACAGTGGTCCATGTGGCTCCACCAACAATGCATGAATAGAGTGATTCAATATACAACAGGACTAATACAATCACTTAAAGCTAAATATAACTAATGGAACCAAACAGTGTTCTTTATTTCTTGATCGACAGAAGCAAGTGCAAATGGGACCGAGGTCGAGACCGTGTCATTAAGCAATCACCGACCGTGGTTGACAAATATAAAAATATGTTTTAGAATATGTTTTTGTTTAATTAGTCCTATATTATATATTAGGGTTTGTCATCTAAGTACACAATTAAGTAAAGTTACTCTATTCAATTGAATGCTAAATTCAATATAAGTCACTTCAAGCAATATATAGTCAAAGACCCTATAATACTAAGACAGCTCACTCAGCCTGTACTGTGTAATCAAAATGATCAAACCCACCACTTGGTGCGCTGGCTGTTCTCTTGGTTAAACAGTTGCTATATTATATGTATAAAATAATATATGAATGTGAGAGATGTGTGAAGATGGCAATGCTGATGATGATGCTGATAATGATGATGATGTGTATTTGTTCATAGCAATTTCATATTGATGTGTATTCATACTTACCTATCTCATGTATAATATAATTGTATGTGTTTACATGTGAAACACCAACCAGCAGCCGGGCTGATCAAACCCACCACAAGGTGACACTGCGAAATTTATATTACCATGGGAGAGATAGGGAGTGAGCCGTCTTAGTATTATAGGGTGTTTGATATAGTGCAGTGATCCATCCATACAACGAGATGGGATGGCCGAATGAGTGGAAGGTCCGTTTCCCCGTTTTGGTAGATCATGGGATTCGAACCGATGGGTTTGAACTCTGGTCGTGTCAAACCAATGACTTAAAAATTGATACTTGTCGCTTCTAACCAGGCGCTCGGCATTATTAGGATAGGGCAAGGACTGGTTGGTTAAGTGTCAGGATAATGCGACTGAGTGGAATATCAGATTATGCGCTGATGGCCTGGTCTTCCAGTGGGGGCAGTACTATTACGTGACCCTGAGTGCGCACTGTCACAAGTCGCTAACCCGTCCTGATATGATCTTAGATGTTGCCATGACATAAAACTCCAAACAACCAACCAACAATCCATGCATACATATTTGAGCCTCACCACCACACGGTGGCGGAAAGGACTGACTACACTGACCTCTGTTGCCCTTTTGAGGCAACAGGTGGCAGCACGCTCACCAGAGGCAGCCGGTCCCTGTGTGGACTGCCCTTCTACAATGGGTTAATGCTCACCACTCAACCTAGATAAAAGATTCACCCCGTACATCCAGTACATGGGTGAAAACCAGCCTTATATAAAAACGGTCGAAAAATCGGGCTAATGAATTGAGTCTTTATGAGAGCCTAATTTCACAATCTAAGGAGCAACATTTATTATTTGTATATTATTTGAGTTGGAAAATATAATAAAACGTATACTTTAATGCAATTTAAAAGTGAAATCGACGGCGTTCTCTGGCCGCCATCTTATCTTTTTGCATTCTCTCCCATTTCACCAACTCTGTGCTGATATAAGTAACCATTTGACACTGGTGCCAAGCATTCTACTTGTTCCATACTAACGCTATTTTCGCCCGTATTTAGACTACATTGTCGTTCACCGGTGTACTGCAAGTATCGGGTGAATCTTTTATCTACACTCAACCATGAGAGGTCATCTGGGAACTGGGTGGTCAAGAGGGCGGGTCACTTGATCTGTGACACCGCAGAGAGCGGAGAAGGAGAGAGATTAAACTCGAGAAGCTCACATTACAGTTCCTTGGACGCTCTTCGCTTTGAACACCATACAGACGAGGAGGAACCGACCATACGACACGACACGACCGATCGCAATACACCTGCCACCGATAGAGTTTGCCCTCCTTCACTCAAAGCAGGTTTCTATTTTCTGTGCTTCTCCCTTGTTGCTACGGATGATGGCATGCTACTTGTTAGTAACGGCAGTGCCCGCAGATCGTTCTGCGTACATGTGACATGCCGTGATAGTGCGCTGTTTACTCACCAGGGGACCCCGAATGACATAGCACCATAAACATGATAGCCCAGTAAATCAAATAATAGGTCCCTGGCCTGAATCTATATTTGCTTGATTCGCCGCTATATATGTGGTGGCGCTGTATCTGTGCACTGGTTGCGCCACCTGGCGGCCGGTGTTTTAAAATAAATTAAAATTTGTATTATTATTTTGTTATTCTGTAGTGTACCAGAAACAGGAGCTACCCGTTACCACGCAGAAACTGCAGTTAACTCAAGTGACTAGTTGTATTTATTTAATCAGGCCAATGGCTATCTTATATCTAAATATCACCTGGTGACAGTTTAAGGTATTAATTTGTCAGGTCAGAGACATAATCATACTAGATCTAATGGATACATCCTCTCCCCCACACACCCCACCTCATTCACCTTGATAAGTAGATCTAGGTGATGTTGGGGAATGACACCAACATGTAGATCTAGGTGATGTTGTGGAATGACACCAACACATGGATCTAGGTGATATTGGGGGAATGACACCAACACATAGATCTAGGTGATGTTGGGGGAATGACACCAACACCTAGATCTAGGTGATGTTGCTGAATGACACCAACACGTGGATCTAGGTGATGTTGGGGGAATGACACCAACACCTAGATCTAGGTGATGTTGGGGAATGACACCAACACGTGGATCTAGGTGATGTTGGGGGAATGACACCAACACCTAGATCTAGGTGATGTTGGGGAATGACACCAACACGTGGATCTAGGTGATGTTGGGTAATGACACCAACACCTAGATCTAGGTGATGTTGGGGAATGACACCAACACATAGATCTAGGTGATGTTGGGGAATGACACCAACACATAGATCTAGGTGATGTTGGGGAATGACACCAACACATGGATCTAGGTGATGTTGGGGGAATGACACCAACACATAGATCTAGGTGATGTTGGGGGAATGACACCAACACATAGATCTAGGTGATGTTGGGGAATGACACCAACACCTAGATCTAGGTGATGTTGGGGAATGACACCAACACCTAGATCTAGGTGATGTTGGGGAATGACACCAACACATGGATCTAGGTGATGTTGGGGGAATGACACCAACACCTAGATCTAGGTGATGTCGGGGAATGACACCAAAACGTGGATCTAGGTGATGTTGGGGGAATGACACCAACACCTAGATCTAGGTGATGTTGGGGAATGATACCAACACGTGGATCTAGGTGATGTTGGGGAATGACACCAACCCCTAGATCTAGGTGATGTTGGGGAATGACACCAACACATGGATCTAGGTGATGTTGGGGAATGACACCAACACATAGATCTAGGTGATGTTGGGGGAATGACACCAACACATAGATCTAGGTGATGTTGGGGGAATGACACGAACACCTAGATCTAGGTGATGTTGGGGAATGACACCAACACATGGATCTAGGTGATGTTGGGGGAATGACACCAACACCTAGATCTAGGTGATGTTGGGGAATGACACCAACACGTGGATCTAGGTGATGTTGGGGAATGACACCAACACATAGATCTAGGTGACGTTGGGGAATGACACCCACACGTGGATCTAGGTGATGTTGGGGAATGACACCGACACCTAGATCTAGGTGATGTTGGGGAATGATACCAACACGTGGATCTAGGTGATGTTGGGGAATGACACCAACACGTGGATCTAGGTGATGTTGGGGAATGACACCAACACGTGGATCTAGGTGATGTTGGGGGAATGACACCAAGACGTAGGTCATGTTGCGTTCCTCCGCCCTTGTTTGCTCAGCAATAGTCCTGTTCCCAGGGTCTGCCTCCACCGACCACTTCCTGTGCACCAAGATACAATCTGCCACCAGGGGAAAATGTGGCGCCACTGCTCTACACATGGCACTTAGCGTAGGCTGATGGTTTTGAGTTTCGGCCATTTTACTGAGATGAATATAATATATTGATTGTTATAATCTATCTTACATTAGTTTGAAGTAACTCATTTTAAATTGCTAAGTTATGAGATATTTTAAATTCAAACATGTTAACTTAGTTTTGGCAGGCACGCCAAAACTCTGACAGCATTGGCTTCAGTAGTAAGAGGTTCTATTAAAATGATTTAGTATTCCGTTATATTTGGCAACAAACACTTAATACCTTCATCAGTATCTAAGTTAAATATGTAGGATACAATCTAAATAATTGCTTTGGTTTTGAAAATTTGATACTTTCATCGGAATATGCAGCTTTTAGTTCTCACCGCTGATATAAGGGGGAGGGACGGAAGGGGGAGGGAGGGGTGGAAGGAGGGGGGCGGAGGGGGAGGGGGGAGGGAGGGTGGAGGGAGGGTGGAGGAAGGGGTGGAGGGAGGATGGAGGGACGGGTGGAGGGAGGGGTGGAGGGACGGGTGGAGGGTGGAGGAGGGTGGAGGGAGGGGTGGAGGGAGGGTGGAGGGAGGAGGGTGGAGGGAGGAGGGGGAGGGAGGAGGGGAGGGGGGAGGGAGGGGTGGAGGGAGGTAGGGGTGGGGGAGGGAAGCGTGGAGGGAGGGTGAAGGAGGGAGGGGTGGAGGGCGGGATGGAGGGCGGGATGGAGGGCGGGATGGAGGGGAGGGATGGAGGGGGGGAGGGGGTAGGGGGAGAGGGAGGGATGGAGCGGGGTAGGGGGAGGGGGTGGGAGGGGGGGGGGGAGGGGGGGGGGGGGAGGGGGTGGAGGGGGGGGGATGGGGGGGGGGGGGAGGGGGGGGGGTGGAGGGGGGGAGGGGGGTGGGGGAGGAGGGGGGGGGGGTGGGGGGAGAGGGGTGGGGGGGAGGGGGAGGGGGGGGGGAGGGAGGGGGGGAGGGAGGGGGGAGGGGGGGGAGGGGAGGGGGGGGGGTGGGGGAGGGGGGGAGGGAGGGGGGCGGGGGGGGGAGGGAGGGAGGGGGGGAGGGAGGGGGGGAGGGGGGGGGGAGGGGGGAGGGAGGGGTGGGGGGGGGGATGGGGGGTGGGGGAGGGGGGAGGGAGGGGGGGGGGGGAGGGGGGAGGGGGGGGGGGTGGGGGGGAGGGGGGGGGGGGGGGAGGGGGAGGGGGAGGGGTGGGGGAGGGGGAGGGGGGGGGGGGGGAGGGGGGGGGGGGAGGGGGGGAGGGGGAGGGGGGTGGGGGGTGGGGTGGGGAGGGGGGAGGGGGGAGGGAGGGGGGGGGGGAGGAGGCGAGGGAGGAGGGTGTGTGGAGGGAGGGAGGGGGAGGGGTGGAGGTGGAGGGAGGGAGGGAGGTGGTGGGGAGGGAGGGCTATGGGGAGGGTAGGGTGAGGGGAGGGAGGGCTGTGGGAGGGAGGAGGGAGGGAGGGAAGGGAGGGAGGAGGGAGGGATGGAGTGAGTGAAGGGAGGGAGGGAGGGGTGGAGGGAGGGGTGGGAGGGAGGGAGGGTAGGGGGGTGGAGGGAGGAGGAGGGAGGCTGGAGGGAGGGGTGGGGTGGAGGGGAGGGGGGTGGAGGGGAGGAGTGTGGAGGGAGGGAGGGAGGAAGTGGGAGGGAGGCAGGAGGGAGGCAGGGAGGAGGCAGGGGAGGCGAGGGAGGCAGGGAGGGAGGGCGGAGGGAGGGAGGGAGGGAGGGAGGGAGGGTAGGGAGGGGAGGGGATGGCAGGGAGGGAGGAGGGAGGAGGGAGGGGTGGTAAGGGGGTGAGAGGGGTGGAGGGTGGAGGGAGGGTGGGGGGAGGGGGAGGGGGTGGAGGAGGGAGTGGGAGGGGTGGTGGAGGGTGGAGGGGTGGGGGGGTGGAGGGAGGGAGGGATGGAGGGACGGAGGGGAGAAGTCCTTTAAACACTGATCCAAGATTCACTTATTGTTTGAACAGGCACAGTCGTCACCTACCTGACATTCGACACCTGAGATCTGATTAACATCAGACGTCTGCCTAACATCTGATATCTGATATTTTACTGTGTGATATCTGATATGTGATATCTGACATAACATCGGCCATTACAGACCCTGAAACATGAGCCTCGATTGACGTTGCCTGAACAGGATTGGTTGGTTGTTGAGATTTTAAGTCCTGGCAACAGCTAAAGTCATATCAGAACGGGTACCGACTTGTGACAGTACGCACTCATGGCAACTTTACAGTGATGCACCATTGAGAGACCAGGCCACCGGCACCATGACCCGGTTTCCTGATACTGTGCAAACCAGTCATTGCTATATCCTATTAATGCCAAGCACCAGGTTAGGTAGCGACAAGTATCAATTTAATAAGTCATTGATTTGACTCGGCTGGGATTCAAACTGCCGACCTTCTCCAGAGGAAGCCTGCGCTCTACCGATCAGGCCACCGCGTCCGATGCGGCTTCTATGAGAGTGGGATCGGGACGTAGCTCAGGCGGTAGAGTGTCCACCTGTATAGGCGTGGGGTCATCCTGTTGATCCTGCTCAGTGGAGACATTTGCTGTTTGGGCTATTTTCCATTCCAACCAGTGGGCCACCAGTGGGCCACAAGTGGTTCATCAAAGGCTGTGGTATGTGCTATCCTGTCTGTTGGAAAGTGCATATAAAAGAATCCTTGCTGCTTATCAGAATGAGTAGCCTATGAGGTGGCAGCAGGTTTCCTGCAAAGAAATATGTCAGAATGACCAAATGTTTTACGTCCAATAGCCGATGATAAAAATCAATGCTCTCTAGAGGCGTCGTAAAATAAAATAAACTAATTTTCGAGGAGAGTGGGGCTACTAGATGAGATTCACAGAAAACATTGCTGGGGTGGCCACTCTGGCCACTCTGGCCACTCTGGCCACTCTGGCCACTCTGGCCACTCTGGCCACTCTGGCCACTCTGGCCACTCTGGCCACTCTGGCCACTCTGGCCACTCTGGCCACTCTGGCCACTCTGGCCACTCTGGGCCACTCTGGGCCACTCTGGGCCACTCTGGCCCACTCTGGCCCACTCTGGCCCACTCTGGCCACTCTGGCCACTCTGGCCACTCTGGCCACTCTGGCCACTCTGGCCACTCTGGCCACTCTGGCCACTCTGGCCACTCTGGCCACTCTGGCCACTCTGGCCACTCTGGCCACTCTGGCCACTCTGGCCACTCTGGCCACTCTGGCCACTCTGGCCACTCTGGCCACTTCTGGCCACTACTCGGCCACTCTGGCCACTCTGGCCACTCTGGCCACTCTGGCCACTCTGGCCACTGTGGCCACTGTGGCCACTGTGGCCACTCTGGCCACTCTGGCCACTGTGGCCACTCTGGCCACTCTGGCCACTCTGGCCACTCTGGCCACTCTGGCCACTCTGGCCACTCTGGCCACTCTGGCCACTCTGGCCACTCTGGCCACTCTGGCCACTCTGGCCACTCTAGCCACTCTAGCCACTCTGGCTACTCTGGCCACTCTGGCCACTCTGGCCACTCTGGCCACTCTGGCCACTCTAGCCACTCTAGCCACTCTAGCCACTCTAGCCACTCTAGCCACAGGTGTTGGTGTGTAGGGGTGTGTTGGTGGTGTACTGGTGTGTGTTGGTGTGTAGGTGAGTGGAGGTGTGTGTGGAGGTGTGTGGAGGTATGTGGAGGTATGTGGAGGTATGTGGAGGTATGTGGAGGTATGTGGAGGTGTGTGGAGGTATGTGGAGGTGTGTGGAGGTATGTGGAGGTGTGTGTGCATCGAGAACACTCGGCTATTTCTAAATATATATAGGCCCCCAACCCGTACCGCTACACCATCCCATCAGTGGCCCCGTCACGCTCTCTTGAGCACATGGGGGTGGGTGGGTGGGGTGGGGTGGTGGTGGTGGTGGTGAAGGCGGGGCGGGGGGTCAGCTGACTAACCGGTATCCTGCTTCCACCTGCACGCCGCCCAAGACGGCCACACACAACGCGACATCCGCAACAACGTTGTGTATTGTTTGGGGTTTTACATCCTATCAACATATCAGGACGGGTACCGACTTTTTACAGTGCACACTGTTGGTGACTTTTATAATGATGCCTGTCCTGTCACCAGGACCTGATTTCCCACACAGGTGCATTATCCTGGCAGTGTGCTAACCAGTCTTTGTCGCATCATAGTAATGCCAAGCACGAGGCTTGGTAGCAACAAGCATAAATGATATAAGCCATTGATTTAACTCGGCTGGGTTCGACGTTCCGACCTTTTGCATGGCAAGCATGCGCTCTACCGATTCAGCTAATGAATTGAGCATCCCTCTCTGGTTTTGCTAGGTCGTGGAATTCGGCCCAACGGGTTTGAAGCATGGTCAAATTACTTCAAAATTGATACTTGTCGCTTCCTACCCAAGCGTTCGGCATTATTAGGATAGGGCAAGGACTGGTTAGCTCAGTGTCAGAATAATGCGACTGCATGGGATATCAGGTCATGATGCTGGCAACTTGGTCTCCCAGTGGGGCAGCACTATAATGTCGCCATGAGTCCACACTGTCACAAGTCGTTACCCGTCCTGATATGGCCATAGATGTTGCCAGGTCGCAGAACTCCAAACAACCAAACAACCAACCAATTCAGCCACTGCGTTCAGTACAGCGAGGGGTGGAGGCTGGGGATGGTATAGATAAAGGATTCACCCTGTACTCGCAGTACACCGGTGAATACCAACACTATATAAAAGCTGTCGAAAAAGCAGGGAAATGCAATGAGAGCCTAAATTCACAATCTAAGAAGCAACATTTATTCTTTATATATGTTTTCATATTTCCCCGCTACCTTTGAGTTGAAAAATGTAATAAAACATGCAGTTTAATAGACTTTAAAAGTGAAATCGACGGCATTCTATGGCCGCCATCTTGTCTTTTTGCATTCTCTCCCATTTCACCAACTCTGTGCCAATATAAGTACCAATTTGATACTGGAGGCAGGCATTCTACTTCCTGTTCCAGAGTAAAGCTATTTTCGCTCGTATTTACACTACGTTGTCGTTCACTCCTGTACTGAGAGTACAGGGTGAATCTTTTATCTAGGGATGGTAGAGATAATTGGTCTAAATGTAAAATGTAAGTGGACACATTGATAAGCGGGATATCGTCAGGAGGGCTTATTTAAGTTATCATTTCCTCTCCATCTTCCTGACCCCTTCTTTCGGGCTGTGGATACTTTTTATTCATCCATATTATTCGTTTATACAGGCTATTCCACCACATTAGTTCAAATAGGTTGCAACTCATTTTCTTTTCGAACAAGATTGTAAGTGTCAGATACTACCTTCTTGCAACGAGCGATGCAATGGGTAGCTTTCAGTTTGCATGACTCTCTCGTCAGATGGCGCACCATGCCGGTCTCTGTAATGCTCCGGTTGGATAGAAGCAGTTCCTTCTACTATCAAGTGTGTGCAAATAAGAGGGGGTGGAGTTGGGGGTTGAGGGGCTGTAGTGGGGTTTGAGGGGTGTAGGTTTGTATGGTGTGGCCGTATGTTTGTGGATGGTAGGGTGTGTGGTGAGTGTGTATGGTGGGGTGGGTGTGGTTGGGGTGTAGGTGTGTATGGTGGGTGTGTGGTGGGGGCGTATGTTTGTGTGTTGGACGTGTAGGGGTGTGAGGGGATTTTGGTGTGTGTAGTGGGGGCGTGTATGGATTTAGTGGTGTGTGGTGGGGGTGTAGGGGTGTGTGATGAGTGGGTATGGTAGGGTGGTGAGTGGGTATGGTGGGGTGGGTGTGGTGGGGTGTATGGGTGTGGTGGGTGTGTAATGGTGGGGTGTATGGGTGTGGTGGGTGTGTAATGGTGGGGTGTATGGGTGTGGTGGGTGTGTAATAGTGTGGTGGGGGTGTATGGGTGTGGTGGGGGTGTATGGGTGTGGTGGGGATGTAGGTGTGCGTGGTGTGGGTGTAGGTGGTTTGGTGGAGGTGTAGGGGTGTCTTGCAGAGTGGCACCTCACAATCTTTAGCATTACTAAAACCCCCACCACAGCCCTACACCCCCACCCCCACACCCACACCCACACCCACCCCCCACTCCCCACTCCCCACCCCCCACTGTGTGGGATGGGATATCTGGTCCTGGTGCTGGCAGCCAGGTCTCCCAGTGAGGCAGCATTATAAAAGTCGTCATGAGTGTGCACTGTCACAAGTCGGTACCCGTCGTGATATGGTCTTAGATGTTGCTAGGACATAAAACAACAAACACACACACTTAATAATAACCAGTTCACCAGGTCCAACCCTCCACTGTCGCCCCCGGACGCAATTAACTCTTGGCTCAGAAACAGGCTTTCAACAGCTCCTATAGGGTTTTGCACTCAGGAGGAGACATTTTCCCAGCATGCACTCTCAGCTCAAACAGCCCTGTCGACCTCTGAAAGCCTATTGAGGATTTGCGTCAAACGATTATCACCACGTGACCAGTGCCTCGTTGGCCATCATGGTTGGATAGAAAGTACAGCTATAATACTACCAATGCGGCGGCAGGTATTAATATCGCTTCGATTTTGGGTTTAATTTGACAGAATTTCACTTTTTGAGTAAGCTATTCTCATCAATTACATTATTTCAAACCCCGAGTGAATATTCATGATTCTAAATAACATAATTAGATCGCAGCAGTGAATAGATTTGTGCTTTCTGTTTTATTTACATACACTTGATAGTAGAAGGAACTGCTTCTATCCAACCACGATGCAGGAGTAGTGTGATGCCTATGTCACATGCACATCTTCAATACAGGCATTTAGAAAACAAAGACCATTGAGAAGAGGTGAAACACTTGCAGCAAAACAGAAAAAGTAAGAGTAAAGCTTGTTTTATTTAACGATGCCTCTAGAGTACATTGATTTTTCTATCATCGGCTATTGGACGTCAAACATATGGTCATTCTGACATAGTTCTTTGGAGGGAACCCACTGCACCACATAGGCTACTCTTTCTGATAAGCAGCAAGGGGTATATTATATGCACTTTACCACAGGCATCCAGATGGGTATGCAGGTATTGCAGGTATTGCAGGTATAGCAATACCTCAGGGAGTTTGATGCCCCTGCCCTGCAGAGTTGTAAACCACTGCCTTGTGGTACAGGTTCTTGACAGAACCGAAGGCTAAGGGAGCAAACCCTAAACAGAAAACCATGTCACTGTGGCAGTATTAAGGGCGGTTGATGTATGGAACTCCCAACATCTCCTGACCAGCCACTGCAGAGACAAATAGTTTTGCGCCTGTCTTGACATGTTCTTGCCAGTGTGAAACCTCTATTTGCTCCCTGAGAGAGTGCGGCTGGTAACTTGCAAAAGCCAGCAGCACTTCAATACTTTTGCAGGCAGCTTTCATGAAATGAGAGCGGCAGTCAAGTAATGAAAGCAGTCTTTGTCGCATTGCGACTGACAGCATGATGATGATGACCACAGGCAGGACAGCACATAACACAGCCTTTGATGAACCAGTTGTGGACCACTGGTTGGGATGGAAAATAACCCAAACTGCAAATGGGTCCAGTGAGCGGGATCGATCGGATGACCGACACTTTCACAGGTGGACACACTACCGCCTGAGCTATGTCCCGCTCCCCTCACAACAAAAGAAACCCAGCAGTTACACGAACAGAATTTGATCAATGCTCAGTGAAGAGGTTGGTTGGTTGTTGGAGTTTCACGTTTTGGCAACATATAAGGTCATATCAGGACGGGGACTCCATGAACACACAGCCAGGGTTTAGCAATTTACACGCGAATGCAACAAGTTGATAAATACAAAATAACAACCTTAGTTTTTTTGTTTGTTGTTTTACGTCCTAGCAACATCTAAGCTGATATCAGGATGGCCACATTTAGGGTTCAGGCGCAAAAACCGACAAACGCCATTCGGGTCGAAATGAAAACACGACTACCACATTTGAGCTGAAGCTGCCATCATTTCGATAATCAAATCTGTTTGTCCCTGGAAACTGACACCTATATAATACACTATTTAACGTGAAATCGATAGACTTTAACTGGAAAGCAAAATGCATTTTCTTTTAGAGAAAACACATCAAATCGATTTGTCGGTTTTCGTGCCTGAACTCTTAAATTGGTATCCACAAATTGCATGCCATGGCTTGGAACTTGGCAGGGTTAAAAGGTTTTGTTTTTTTGTTGGCGTTTTACGTCCTGGCAACATCTAAGGTTATATCAGGATCGATACCGACTTGTTACAGTGCACACTAACGCCAACTTTTATAGTGCTGCCCCACTGGGAGACCAGGTCACCAGCACCATGACCTGATATCCCACACAGTCACATTATCCTGACACTGAGCTAACCAGTCCTTGTCCTATCCCATTAATGCCGAGCACCAAGCTATGACGCGACAAGTATCAATAAGTATAAGTCATTGGTTTGACTAGACCGGGAATCGAACCCCGATCTCCCGCACGGGAATCCTGCGCTCTACCGATTCGGTCACCGCGCCCGGTTTCGGGGTTAAAAGGTGCAAAGAGGGAATGAGAGGTGTGTGAGCGGGGGCGGAGGTGGGGGGGGGGAGGGAGGGGAGAGATCTTCGGAGAGGCAGTAACCCAGAATGAATGGTCTGTCATTCTTGTAGTCAACAATTTATTTATATGTGCAATCCTTAAAGGCCCTGTCACACCTCACCGGATTGGGGGAAACGGACAGAAACAAACTGAACAAAGTCCGGTTTGTGTCCGTACACGTTTTGAACATGCACAAAATTAGGAACGGATGCCACCGGATTGACATCTACGTTTCTTGTCTGGTTTGAGTTTGTTTCGTCCTTTGGCTTTCCGTTTCATGTCCGTTTCATGTCCGTTTCATGTCCGTTTCATGTCCGTTTCATGTCCGTTTCATGTCCGTTTCATGTCCGTTTCATGTCCGTTTCATGTCCGTTTCATGTCCGTTTCATGTCCGTTTCATGTCCGTTTCATGTCCATTCATCCAGCGGCCATAAACCCGATAGCCGAACATTTTGACACATTTTAATACATTTTGATACTTATCATCACCAGACTAGACAATTCTGTCCGTTGCTCAATCCAGCGAGGTGTGACAGACGCTTTACCCTCATCACTAAAATATATTTCCATGTTGGCGTTGTATCAAATAGACATTTGTTGACTAAACTACTTCCCCTGACCTCCCCCCCCCCCCCACCCCCAAGATGTTATTTTTGTTAGATAGAATTTTACCTTAAATGTCCGGAAAAACTATATGGTTAACAATGTCATGCCTCAAAGGATTTTGCCTTGCATTCTGGCGATAATACCTTAATAATGGAGTTGGTTTACTGCGCAAAATCTTTTTTTTTTCTTCAAGTATTTATTCATTGAATAATATCTCTTGTCAGCGCCAGAGCACTGGTCTTCCGGCCATACAGTACAACTCCCTAATACATAAATGATACTACTATCAGTTGTAATTGACCAATTTCATATGACGTCAGTAGGTCAGTGCGCGCGCTGCTTGGCTGCAGGACAACATCCGGTCACTGCAAACTCAATGGCTATGAGCTCAGAATATCCCAACTTTCACTATTATCTCTGTTTTTAATACTTTCAGAGAAAATTGCCCTTAAGTTAAATTAAATACTTCAGATCTTCCTCTTCAATCGCGCATTAATATATTTTTAATCGACTCAGTGAAAGCTTTTAAATTAATTTTGCTAAAATAAATGCTCTGCATAGACATAGCATTGCTACAGCACAAATCAATGCAGTGTTTACCCTTCGTGGGCTAACAGCAAAGTCAGTGCATTGTCAATGGCCGTGAGCAATCTTCTTACAGAAAAAGTGAAATATCTCTAAAAAAGACACCACCTAGAGACAAACCGCTTGGTACACATATAGAAAACATATTTAACGAATCGATTATATTAGATTTATATGGTTAGGCTTCTGCATTTCTATTAATTTTGAATAAAATTGACGTCTTGTCCTGTCCGTATCGACAAACTCAATGCATTGTCAATGGCCGTAAGCAATCTTCCTACAGAAAATGTTAAATATCTCTAAAACTACACAACCTAGAAACAAACCGCTTCTTACACATAAGCTGTATTCACACGGGCAAAATGTAAAGCGATCTAGACAAGGCGACTCATATGAAGCGATTTAGATGCGTGTTCACACGGGCAGTACTTGGGCCGGAAATCGATATCTGCGCATGAGCAAGTCCAGACTAACCAGCGCCATTTTGGGTTCGTCAACGCCGGCACGAGAGAGTGTGGGTTCGACCTAGATATGTATTGACTGATTCGTATTGGTTTGGAACGGTCAAAACTTCTGCTGGGCAGTGAAACCCTAAAAATAAATGATGAAAAAAATATATGTGCGCAGCTAGTGGTTTCTTAGACTAAATTATATAATATGCGCTTTTGATCGACCAGAAAGTCAACAAACCAAGGTCTCGACTGCGCATGCGTGTGACGTCATAAATCGCTTCATATGCGTTCACACGGGCAAGATAAAACGTTTCAACATAGATTGGTTCCTGTAGACCACCTAGCGAAGCGTTTTACATCAAACGATTTATATGAATCGATTCAGCCCTAAAACGCCTCAGCCGCGCATTCACACGGCACATGTGAGTCGAACTAGGCAAGTCGATTTATAGGAATCGATTTAACTTGCCCGTGTGAATACAGCTATATAGAAAACATATTAAACAAAGAGATTATATTAAATTTATAAGGTTAGGGTTCTGCATTTCTATTAAATGTGAATAAAACCGATGTTTTGCACTGCGCGTATCGGCAAACTCAGTGGCAGTGTGCCGTCGTTCTGCAGCCACGCTGCGCACGCATACGCGATGTTTGTAAACATTGAAAGGCATCTATAGTGACTGCATGCAAATCCTGTTTGTTACTAAAAGTATTATACATTTAATAGATGAAGTATCAGCTGTAGTAGTAACTGTGTACAAAGCCAGTCCCATAAAAGTATCATGCATAAATGAAACTACTATCGGTTGTAATAGTGACTGCAATCAAATCCTGGTTGTTACTAAAAGTACCATACATTTTATGAATGAAATATCAGCTGTAGTAGAAACTGTGTACAAATTCAGTCCAATAAAAGTATCATACATTCAGTGAACAGTGACAGGCTACCAAAGCAGATCCTCTATTCTCAACTGTCTTCTGGCTACAGAAAGAGAGGGCGCCCCCGTCTCCGGTTCAAAGATAGCATCAAGAGAAACCTGAAGCTGAGAGACATTAAGACCGACGCAACTCTCACAGCAGAGAGCTAA
Source organism: Branchipolynoe longqiensis (assembly GCA_030323885.1). Classification (NCBI taxonomy): domain Eukaryota; kingdom Metazoa; phylum Annelida; class Polychaeta; order Phyllodocida; family Polynoidae; genus Branchipolynoe; species Branchipolynoe longqiensis. The sequence goes on along the minus strand of CM059196.1, from coordinate 11,034,898 downwards.
ATGGAGAGCGGCAGTCAAGTAATGAAAGCAGTCTTTGTCGCATCGCGACCGACAGCATGATGATGATGACATTCAGTGAATATGTATTACATGGGTTTAGAATTGTCTTTAAACACTTTTTCCTTCTTTTTTTTTCTTTTTAAAAAGAAATATATCAAAATATATATCTATTTTCAAATACATGCACAGTATATATGCAAATCAGGGGATCCAATGACAATTAATATGCTGGTATCCAGCAAATACCTACACTGATTTGCCCATAAATGTAAGTGGCAAAAGTTATTGTAACACAGTACCACCATGAACAGAAAAGGGATAAACAACAAAATTTAGGACTAGGATACTCCTTTTGGTAGATCGTGGGATTCGAACTCATTGGTCCATAGGTTCGAACCTTGGCCAAGTCAATCCAAAGACTGAAAAATTAATACTTGTCGCTTCCTAGCCAGCCAGCACTTAGCATTATTATGATAGGACAAGGACTGGTTGGTTCAGTGTCAGGATAATGTAACCTGAGTGGGATAGCAGGTCATGGTACTGGCGGACTGGTCTCCCAGGGGGCAGCACTATAACAATCACCAAGTCGCTACCGGTCCTGATATCACGTTAGATGTTGCCAAGACGTAAAACCCCATCAACCAACCAACCAACCAACCATGACACCTGATGAGCTATATATACTGAGAGTCAACTACAGGTTGCGCTACGTGATGCATTATGGTCTACAACCTCAAGTAGAGCGCCAGTTCCGGTTAGTGAGTATTTGGGGAACTAACCAGGCCACATCGCTCCATACTGACACATTGAAATATACAACATGCAACTGTCGCTGTGAATCAGATTGTTCCAACAGCGCGAAGGTCAAGGTCATGCACAAAGCCTTCTACTCTAAGTCTATGCCAATAGGGCATTATTTGATTATCCACGTGTAAACAACAATGTATTAACACGTACGTGTGTACACAGACATGCCGAGACGTCGTGTTGTGATAGCATGGCTCTCTTATTTGTAGGGCAAACACAGAGTACTATTTCTCCCTTTATTCACATCTGAAGAAAAAGAGAAAAAGGGGAGGGTGGGGGGTGATAAAGATAAATAAAGATGAACAAAGTCGAACGAAGACAAACAAAGACAAACAAAGACAAACAAAGACAAACGAAGACAAACGAAGACAAACAAAGACAAACGAAGACAAACGAAGACAAACGAAGACAAACGAAGACAAACGAAGACAAACGAAGACAAATGACAAACAAAGACAAACAAAGACAAACAAAGACAAACAAAGACAAACAAAGACAAACAAAGACAAACAAAGACAAACAAAGACAAACAAAGACAAACAAAGACAAACAAAGACAAACAAAGACAAACAAAGACAAACAAAGACAAACAAAGACAAACAAAGACAAACAAAGACAAACAAAGACAAACAAAGACAAACAAAGACAAACAAAGACAAACAAAGACAAACAAAGACAAACAAGACAACAAAGACAAACAAAGAAACAAAAACAAAAAAAAAAACAAAGACAAACAAAGAAACAAAAAACAAAGAAAAAAAAAAGACAAACAAAGAAAAAAAGACAAACAAAGAAAAAAAGAAAAAAAAAACAAACAAAGACAAAAAAACAAAAAAGACAAACAAAGACAAACAAAGACAAAAAAAGAAAAAAAAAACAAAAAAAGAAAAACAAAGACAAACAAAGAAAACAAAAAAAACAAAAGACAAAAAAAGACAAAACAAAAGACAAAAAAGACAAAAAGAAAAAAAAAGACAAAAAAAGACAAACAAAGACAAAAAAAGAAAACAAAAAAAACAAAAAAACAAAGACAAACAAAGAAAACAAAACAAAAAAGACAAAAAAGACAAAAAAGACAAACAAAGAAAAAAAAAAACAAAACAAACAAAGACAAAAAAAACAAACAAAGAAAACAAAGAAAACAAAAACAAACAAAGAAAAAAAAAAGAAAAAAAAGAAAACAAAGAAAAACAAAGAAAACAAAACAAAAAAAGAAAAAAAAAGACAAAAAAAAACAAAAAAAGAAAAAAAAAAAAAAAAAAAAAAGAAAAACAAACAAAGACAAAAAAAGACAAAAAAAAAAAAACAAAAAACAAAGAAAAAAAAAGAACAAAAAAAAGAAAACAAAGAAAACAAAAAAAAAAAAGACAAAAAAAAGAAAAACAAAGAAAAACAAAAGAAAAACAAAGAAAAAAAAGAAAAAAGAAAAAACAAAAAAAACAAAAAAAAAAAGAAAAAAAAAAAAAGAAAAACAAAAAGAAAAAACAAAAAAAACAAAAAAAAAGAAAACAAAAACAAAAAAGAAAAAAAAGAAAAAAACAGAGAAACAAAGACAAAAAAAAGAAAAAAAAGAAAAACAAAGAAAAACAAAGAAAAACAAAAAGAAAAAAAAGAAACAAAAGAAACAAGAAAACAGAGAAACACAGAGAAAGAATGAGAAAGCTAGAGAAAGCTAGAGAAAGAGAAGACAAAGACAAAGAAAGAGAAAGAAATAAGACAAAAAGGGGGGAAAGGGGGGAAAAGGAAAAGGAAAAAAAGAAAAAGGAAGGAAAAAAGGGGGGAAAGGAAAAAGGGGGGAAAAGAAAAAAATGGGGGTGAGAAAAAAGGAAAAAAGAACAAGAAAAAAGAAAGGTGAATAAAGGGAAAAAGAAAAAAGAACAAGAAAAAAACCCCAAAAGCAAACTAAGAAAACGAAGCGTGGACATTGCCTACCAGTGACATTTCCTGCAATGATGACCAGTGTCGAACCTTCCAGACTTTATTTGTTTTGGTACATTAGTTGATTAAGCAGGGGGAAATCAAATCACAGACAATTGGTCTTCCCCATTCCACTGCTCCTTGCCCTATCCTAGTAATGCCGAACACCAGGCCAGGTAGCGAAAAATATCAATCTGTTTAAGTCATTGGTTAGACTCGGCAAGGGGTTCATACCCTAGACCCTACCACAACGGGAGGTGGGCTCCCCACTCATTCGGTCATTCCATCTATTCAGCCTTTACGCAATGTTGCCAGATGGTTGGTAGGTTGGCTGTTGGCGTTTTACGTCCTGGCAAGATCTAAGGTCATATAAGGACGGGTACCGACTTGTGATAGTGTGCACTCATGGTGACTTTATGGTACTGCCCCCCCACTGGGAAATCAGGCCAACAGCATCATGACCCGATATCGCACTCAATGAACTTTATCCTGACACTGAGTTAACCAGTCCTTGCCCTATCCTATTAATGCCAAGTACAATGCTAGGAAACGACAAATATCAATTTTCTAAGTCATTGGTTTGACTCGAATGGGAATTGAACTCCCGATCTCCCACACAGGAGGTCTGCGCACTACCAATTCGGACACCACACCCGGTCAGATGATATTGCCAGAGTAAAGTAAGGCTTGTTTGATTTAATGATGCCTCTAGAGTGCAACAATTTTTAATATTGGTTATTGGACATCAAACATATGGTCATTCTGACATATTTCTTTGGAGGAAGCCTCTTCCACCACATATGCTACTCTTTCTGATAAGCAGCAAGGGGTCTTTTATATGCACGTTCCCACAGACAGGACAACACATAAAGCCTTCAATGAAACAGTTGTGGACCACTGGTTGGAATGGAAAATAGCCCAAACTGCAAATGAGGATCGATGACCGAGACCTTCACAGGTGGGCACGCTATCGCCTGTGCTACGTCCTGCTCCCCGATGATGCCAGAGAACCCAACTGATGTAGAACCCGATAAACCCAAACTTAATGCAACATTAACTGTGGGATTGCAGGGCGTGCCCGGGACTGCCACAGCAGGAGTCCAATGCCGAGCATGTCGGCTGAAGGCAGTCAAATGGACCCAGAATGCACCTCACCGCAGGACTTAACAAGGCAGAACCTAACATTGTAACAACCATCGGGCTGCGCAACTTTAAAACATAAAATATCATATTAATTGTTATAATCGATCTTATTTTTAGTTTTAAGTGATTTATTTTGAGTCGTTAACTTCTGGGATATTTGAAGTGAAAACATGCAAAGTAATTTTGGTGAGGAGAGGGGGGGGGGAGGAGGAGGGGATGAGAGGGGATGAGAGGGGGATGAGAGGGGGATGAGAGGGGGATGAGAGGGGGATGAGAGGGGAATGAGAGGGGGATGAGAGGGGGATGAGAGGGGGATGAGAGGGGGATGAGAGGGGGATGAGAGGGGATGAGAGGGAGATGAGAGGGCGATGAGAGGGCGATGAGAGGGGCGTGAGAGGGGGATGAGAGGAGGGCGAGACGGGGTTGCGAGAGAGGGGGGTGCGAGAGGGGGGTGCGAGATGGGGGTGCGAGGGGGGTGAGAGGGGGGTGCGAGACAGGGGTGCGAGACGGGGTGCGAGACGGGGGTGCGAGACGGGGGTGCGAGACGGGGGTGCGAGACGGGGGTGCGAGACGGGGGTGCGAGACGGGGTGCGAGAGCGAGGGGGTGCGAGACGGGGGTGCGAGACGGGGGTGCGAGACGGGGGTGCGAGACGGGGGTGCGAGACGGGGTGCGAGACGGGGGTGCGAGAGGGGGGGCGAGAGGGGGGCGGGGGGGGGGGGCGAGAGGGGGTGGGAGGGGGGGAGGGGGGGAGAGGGGGGGCGAGAGGGGGGGGCGAGACGGGGGGGAGGCGGGGGGGCGAGAGGGGGGTGAGAGGGGGGGAGGAGGGGGCGAGAGGGGGGCGGGAGGGGGGGCGAGAGGGGCGAGAGGGGGGCGGGAGGGGGGGCGAGAGGAGGGGGGGGGAGGGGGTGCGAGAGGGGGGTGCGAGGGGGGAGAGGGGGGGGGGAGGGGGCGAGGGAGGGGGGCGAGAGGGGGGCGAGGGGGGGGCGAGAGGGGGGGGGAGGGGGGGGCGAGAGGGGGGGCGAGGAGGGGGAGGGGGGCGGGAGGGGAGGGGGGGCGGAGGAGGGGCGGGAGGAGGGGGGGAGAGGGGGGGTGAGGGGGGGGGAGAGGGCGGGAGAGGGGGGGAGGGGGAGGAGGGGGGGCGAGAGGGGGGGAGAGGGGGGGAGAGGGGGGGGAGGGGGGGCGAGGGGGGGGGGGGAGGGAGGGGGGGGGAGGGGAGGGGGGGGGGAGGGGAGCAGGGGGAGGGGGGGGAGGGCGGGGAGGGGGGAGGGAGGGGGGGGCAGCGGGGGCGGTGGGGCAGGGCGGGGGGGGGAGGGAGGGGGGACGGGGGGGGAGGGGAGGGGGAGCAGGGGGAGGGGGGGGAGGGGGGAGGGGGAGGGGGAGGGGGGGAGGGGGGGGCGGGGGAGGGGGGAGGAGGGGGAGGGGGGGAGGGGGAGGGGGGAGGGAGGGAGGGGAGAGGGGGGGGGGAGGGGGGGAGGGGGGAGGGGGGGGAGCGGGGGGAGGGGGAGGGGGGGAGGAGGGGAGGGGGGGAGGGGAGCGGGAGGGGGGAGGGGGGGGGGGGAGGAGGGGGGGGGGGAGGGGAGGGGGGGGAGGCAGGGGGAGGCGGAGGGGGGGGGGGGAGGGGGGGAGGAGGAGGGAGGAGGGAGGGGGGCGGGGGAGCGGGGGAGGGGGGGGGGGGAGGGGAGGGGGGGGGGAGGGGAGGGGGGGGGGGGAGAGGAGGGGGGGGGAGGGGGAGGAGAGGGGGGGGGGGAGGGGGGGGGGGGGGGGGAGGCGGGGGGGGAGGGGGGGGCGGGGGGGGGGGGAGGGGGGGAGGAGGGGAGGGGGGCGGAGGGGGGGGGGGGGGGAGGGGGGGGAGGGGGGGAGGGGGGGTGGGAGGGGAGGGAGGGGGGAGAGGGAGGGGAGGGGAGGGGAGGGGGGAGGGGGAGGAGAGGGGGGAGGGGGGGGGGGAGGAGGGCGGGGGGGAGGGGGAGAGGGGGGAGGGGGGGGGAGGGGCGGGGGGGGAGGGGCGGGGGGGGGGAGGGGGAGGGGGGGGAGGGGAGGGGGGAGGGGGGGAGAGGGGGAGAGGGGGGGGAGGAAGGGAGGGAGGGGGAGAGGGGGAGAGGGGGGAGGGGAGAGGAGGGGGAGGGGAGGGGGAGGGGGAGGGGGGGAGGGAGGGAGGGGGAGAGGAGGAGAGGGGGAGCGAGGGGGTGGACAGAGGGAGCGGGGAGAGGGAGGAGAGAGAGGGGGGGGGTGTACAATTACGGTAAATATACCCTGACAACTAGCTTCACCCTCACCCACAACTCAACATTCGCGACTAATTTATGTTCATGTTTGTTCACGTTTGAAATTCCTAAGCCAGAAATAGGCTGCCCCCCCCCTCCCCTCCTCCTCGCCCCCCCCCCCCCCCTCCCAGAAAGTAAATGCGTGCATGATTATATTCAATGTACGTCAGACTATATAACGAGTACACTCAGTCACATTATCCTGACACCAAGCCAACCAGTCCTTGCCCTATCCTAATAATGCCGAGCGCGTTGCTAGGAAGGGACAAGTATCAATTTTTAAGTCATTGGTTTGACTCGACAGGGGTTCGAACCCACGACGCCCACGATCTACCAACACGGGAGACAAAGGCTCTAACTCATTCGGCCATCCCGTCTGGTCCCACAAATACAAAGTGTGTGTAAGATGTGATACAAATACAAATAAATAAACCAGTGGACACACCACAGAGCTGCTTCTTTTGATTTTTCTTGCGAAAAAATGAAGCAGTTTCATACAATTGTGTCTTTTAATCAAATATATCCAAGAAACAGAAAGAAGCGCCAAGATGTGAAGAAACGATGTTTAATACAGAATCATCAGTACACTACACAAATAGTCACAGTGCAACGGGGCAGAACAAGTCCTGTCGATTTGTAATGTTGACGGCTGGCGGTTTGAGTGGTGTAGATAGGTTAATAAGAAATCACTGCAGGTAAGGAAGGAAAGTAGATAAAGAGTGAAAGGTAGGAGAGTGAGACTCCCTCATATATTGTATATATAGTTTCAAGAAACAAGATGGTGGTGATCACATGATCCCATCTTCCAATCACTAACAGGCATTCCTCCATCCACCAATGAGGGTTCAATATCCTTGTAACCAAGGCATGGTTAGATCTGGCTACAGTGCCCTGTTGTGTCTGGTGTGCAGTGATCCATAAATAACACTTGGAGGGGAGGGGGTATGTGAGGCGACTTCCCAAAGACTGTCCCACATGTCAAGAAGTGACCCTCTCTCAGGTCAAGAAGTGACCCTCTCTCACTATCTATATTGATATACAATTTCTATCTTTAATTAGTAATGGATCACCAACACCACATATACCTTATATGCCTTTGGTTTTACATACCATTTACCATTTTATAGACAAGTTGCAATTTATTATAGTATAGTTCTCCATAGCCCATATCTCAAATATCGGAAGATTTTACAGATTGTAGACAATTATAAGCCTCTCCTTTTAAAGGGACAGTAACACGACCTAAGACATTTGTCCACAAATATCAGGACCGAATATGACTTCCTATTTTTTTTTATATCTTGGAAGCAACGCATGGTCTGGGAATATATATGTTCTAACTTTCGTTGGTTCAGCAAGGATGACGACCAGACGGGATGGCCGAATGAGTTGAGCGTCCGTCTCCCATGTTGGTAGATCGTGGGATTCGAACCCACGGGTTCAAATCCTGGTTGAGTCAAACCAATAACTTAAAGATTGACACTTACTGCGTCCTAGGCTAGGAAACGACAAGTGTCAAATTTAAATCATTGGTTTGACTCGACCAGGATTCGAACCCATGGGTTCGAATTCTACGATGTACCAACCCGGAGGACGGACGCTCAACTCATTCGGCCATGTCGTCTGGTCCATCTTCTCCCAAATAGTAGTTGGTTTTCAGTGAGAATACAGTGAGCAGACGACATTCTGTGAGAGCAGATGACATTCTGTGAGAGCAGATGACATTCTGTGAGAGCAGATGACATTCTGTGAGAGCAGATGAAATTCTGTGAGAGCAGACGACATTCTGTGAGAGCAGACGACATTCTGTGAGAGCAGACGACGTGGCTCAAGTTTATATAGTAAACAGTTTACCTTACCACAGCAGTGTCTGAGGAGAACCCATCTAACAATGGACATCGATGGATGTGGGGGGGGGGGGTGACTGAAGTAATCGAACTCACCTGCAAAGTGTGAAAAGATATTGTTAGGACAGACATACAACATTTTCATGAGAACACATTGAGTAGAGTACATTGGCATAGAAGTGTACAATGAACTGTAGTAATCCAAACATGAGCTCCACTACTCCACTACTATTCGGTGGCTGCAGGGACTGCTCCGTCACCGTCACAGTAATATTGCGGCAGGTGCGATTCCCTAGCCGCCAGGGCAGTGCCGCAACTGGCCTGCCATCTACGGCATCTGTCTAGCGAAACCCTTGCACCCCTTCCAACGGAGGTGACGTGGGACCTGGCGGGTCAAAGGGGGGGGGGGCACTTGGCTGAGGACGCTGCGGTGAGCTGAATTAGTAAACGTTAGGAAGCATACATCCTTACTCCTTCACAGGGTCTACTATGTGAGGGTCAAGTTCTGGGTGGCCGACTGGGGCCCATCGAAAAACTATTCAGATTCAGGAGGGAATACTGCTTTCATTTCAACATAATCAAATCAATTTGAATAGTCCCTTAAGTCTGCTATTGAGATGAGAAAACCTTTACCGATATACACTGAAGATGGTGTTATTTTACTTGACATGTCCAGCAAATGTGGAATTAGTGTCAATAGTGCTAATAGTGGTGCTAATAGTGGTGCTAATAGTGGAGAAGAACTGACTTATTTTGTTAATGTCCTACTATCGATGACAGGTATGCTTGTCCAATGCCATCACTTCTTTACTCTTATGACTGTGCAGCAGAACACTTATGAAAAAAGGTCTACATCGTCATTGTTGACCTATTACCGGTCTCTCAGGAGGAGAGAAATAACGGCCAAGGCATTACCCGCCCCAATAGAGCCTCCAAACTTTGTGTTGTGTACCCTTTGTTGTCGTGTGTTGTTTTATGTCCTAGCAACATCTAAGCTCATATCAGGATGGGCATCAAATTGTGACAGTGCACACTCATGGCAACTTTATAGTGCTGCCCCACTGGGAAATCATGCCACCTGCACCACGACTCGATATCCCACTCGGTTACATTATCCTGACACTGAGCTAACCATTCCTTGCCATATCCTATTAATGCAGAGCACCAGACTAAATTTTATAAGTCATTGGTTTGACTCGACCGGGAACCGAACTCGCGAACTCCCTATCTTCCGCATGCGAGGCCTGTGCTCTACCGATTCGGCCACCGCGTCCGGGACAAACAGACAGACGCATCTACCCCAGTGTCGCAGTTTCAGTTCCCACAATTGCTTCTGCGCATGCGTCAAAGCATTGAAAGCGCATGTGTCAACATTAGCCCGATTTAAACCATCGCCGATCGCCGCAAATCACTGTCATTATAGTGTCAGTGTGAATAACCTTATAACTTTAATATAAACTTTTCGGTAAACATGTTTTCTATATGTGTACCAAGCGATTTGTTTCTAGGTGGTGTGGTTTTAGAGATATTTCACTTTTTCTGCATGAAGATTGCTCACGAACATGACAATGCGTTGAGTTTGGTGGTACGCGCAGTGCAAAACATTATTCAAAATTAAGAGAAATCCAGAACCCTAACCATATCAATTTAATATAATCGTGTTGGTAAACATGTTTTCTATATGTGTACCAAGCGATTTGTTTCTAGGTGGTGTGGTTATTTCACTTTTTCTGTAAGAAGATTGCTCACGACCATTGACAATGCGCAGATGATGCCGTTAGATGTTGACGCATGCGCAGAAGCAATTGTGGGAACTGAAACTGCTGGGAACTGAATCTGCGACACCGGCATGCAGTGCGGCACAATGGGCTTTTATGCGGGAAGATACCAATTATGTAAGCGCAGATCGCTCAGTGCGATTTTTACGCCTCAATTATGGACTCAATTGTGGAGCGGATAACGGTGATGGATAGCTGCTGCTATATATTATATTATATATTTTTTTATATATATACATATATTAGTTTGTCTACATAATGAAAAGAGGAAGACATGATAGTGGGTGAGAGTATTACTCCGGCTAGAGGAACAGTGAGTGGCGGTTACAGTGTGCAGGGGTGGTGGCGCCACCATCGGAGCTGAGGGTTGGGGAGGCTGGAGCAGTACATGACTGAGAGACTCATACACTCTATGGAGATGAGTGAGTGATGAGGGACAGGAGGGATATTCTGGGTTATTATACTCATAATTCTTATATAGCATATATATATGATATATAAAGTATGATATATAAAGTATATAATATATATAATCTATATAATATAACATAACATGTGATATATAATGTATTATACGAGTATAAAAGGGGCGGAGCATTGATTCGCTTTGATATATTATCAGATTATATATAATATATATAAATTATATATATATAATATATATAATATATATAATATATATAAGGGATGGCCAAATGAGTTGAGCGTCCCTCTCCTGTTTTGGTGAACGTGGGATTCGAACCCACGTGTGCCAACCCTGGTCGAGTCAAACCAATGACTTAAAAAATTGATACTTTTCACTTCCTGGCCAGGTGCTCGGACTTATTATGATAAGGCAAGGACTGGTTAGCTCAGTGTCGGGATAATGTGACTGAGTGGGATACCGGATCATGGTGCCGGCGGCCTGAGTTATCTCAGAGAAATTGACAGAACCTCAAAACCATCGGACTATGCAACTTTAAATATGTGCCCTGACTCAATCGTGGATCGAACCCACACCCTCCCGCCAAGGAAGCGAGTGCCCTGACCATTCAACCATCCCATGCGATGTTAGGATAACACCAGCTCAATAAAGCATTGAACTTTTTTTTTTAACCCAGACAAAACAAACACAGGTGTTATTTTACCATTACCTTCAGATAAGCAAATGCAGTGAGTTTTGGGAGAAAAGAAAACACAAAGTAAAATCTAAAAAATAATATTAAAAAATCCAAGAAAATATCCTAAATTAATTTTTTTTTAAACGCGCCTGCTCTCACTTTTATATATGTACCTAGGGTTTATCAAAGGCGTAATACGGTGGGCGGGTGGAGGTCTAGTTTTAAGTAGAGGACATCCTGAAGTTTTGCTTGCGTCTTTGTCACGTAAATATATAGTTACTGTGATATATGCGTAATAGACATATAGCTATGTGGCTAATATATGTTAACGAGATGCAGAGTGTGAGACAAAGGATTATGCTAATGAGATGACATCATGGAAAGTTCAGCCGGCGGGTTGAGCGAGCCCTATGCCGTGAATAAACCATTGAGTATCCAGAAGTCAAAGTGTTCAGATGTTGTACTTTCACAGTTACTATCAGTATAAATGGCAGCTGAGGTAGATTATCTGTAGGACGGTTGCATGTTACTTCTCATTCGAGATTATTCCAGTACATAGGAGTTGTTAACTCTCAATTTCCGTGATTCTCACGGGAATTTCTTGAAAGTTCAGATCAGCCAACCTGCGAGTCACGGATCCATGAATTTCACGGAAATGCTGAGGCATGTATTATGATGAAATAACAAAGTTCATATCCTGTACTGCTTCAGTGTACTTTTAATTAAATACAAGTAAATATCATGTTATTATGTTAGGACAAGGATGGCAGTGGATCGAGGGAGGAGAAGGAGGGGAAGGGATAGAGGGAGGAGAAGAAAAGAGCAAAGGATGGAGGGAAGAGGAGTGCTGGGAATGGAGGGAGGAGGAGGGCTGGGAATGGAGGGAGGAGGAGGGCTGGGAATGGAGGGAGGAGGAGAAGGAGGGCAGGGGATGGAGGGAGGAAAGGAGGGCAGGGGATGGAGGGAGGAGGAGGGAGGAGGAGGGCGAGAAGGACAGCGGTTCCTTCTCCCTCCACCGGCAGAGGATGGATGGTGGAGGCGAGTATGAGGAGGGGAGAAGGGTAGGTGGGGGCAGGGAGAGGGAGAGGGAGAGGGAGAAGGAGAGGGAGAAGGAGAGGGAGAGGGAGAGGGAGAGGGAGAGGGAGAGGGAGAGGGAGAGGGAGAGGGAGAGGGAGAGGGAGAGGGAGAGGGAGAGGGAGAGGGAGAGGGAGAGGGAGAAGGGAGAGGGAGAGGGAGAGGGAGAGGGAGAGGAAGAAGAAAGGACAAAAGTCTTTAAATGGATTGCTAAAGGCCCTGTCACACTTTATCGGATTGAGGATATGGACAAACCCGGATAAAAATATTCTAATCCGGTGTGATTTGGACTTGAAATGTGTCAATTATGTAACAGACGGTAACGGACGAGTAACAGACAGTAATGGATGGGTTACAGACAGTAACGGATGGGTAACAGACAGTAAGGCATGGTAACAGTTGATAACATACCTAACGATCAACGGACAATTCAGTATACAAAAAGAACTATAACGAACGGCAACGGACGTGTAATGGATATGTAACGGACAGGGAACGGACAGGGACTTTATGGGGAATGGACGGGGAACGGACGGGGAACGGACGGGGAACGGACAGGGACGGAGGGAAAGGGACGGGGAACGGACGGGAACGGAGGGAAACGGACGGGAACGGAGGGAAACGGACGGGGAACGGACGGGGGACGGAAGGAAACGGACGGGGAATGGAGGGTAACAGATAATAACCGCATATGTTAGTCGGGCGCAATCCATTACAAGTTTTCTGCATGCTCAAAACTTGTAACGGATCGGGCCAGATATCAATGCATATCAACGATATCAACGGATATGCAACGGACACAAACCGGACTTTGCCGGATATCAACGGACCGTTTCAATCCATTTCCTCGATCCTGTGAAGTGTGACAGAGGCTTAACATAATCTAGCCTAAGTGCGGCTGTCTTCGAATAAAAATTGTTTATAATCATCCTGATTTATTCATCTAAACAAAATGAGAAATGTGCATCAGTATCTACATTAAAAATATAGAATCAAATCGAGATGAGCATTTATGGTTTTGAAAAATAGGATCCTTTCATCGATGTGTATCTTCAAAATCCCACTGAGCAGCACAGCATGACAATCAGGCGGTTGCTGGTGAATTATTAGCTCAACCCCCCCCCCCCCCCCTTCATACTGGCGCGAAAACCTGTGTGAACCTGGCACTGTGCCAAGACAAGCGGTCCCGATCGTCTGCCTTCTAATTAAAACCCGTCACTCTCTATGTGGACATTTCCAAGCATAGTCAAGAACCGGCAGCACAGGCAGCTGGGTCATGACTGAGCTTAGTGTGTGGGGCAGCAAAGGTGGCAGTTCTTACATCAACACCAACACCGTAACACAGCCAGCCCCACCAACACCCCACACCAACACACGCCCAACCCCACCAGCCCCACCAGCCCCACCAACACCAACACCAACACACACCAAGCCCCACCAACACCAACACATGCCCAGCCCCACCAACACCCCACACCAACACTCCATACCAACACGGCCAGCCCCACCAATACCCCACACCAACACACCCTGCCCCACCAACACCAAATACCAACACCAAACACCAACACCCCACACCAACAGCCCCACTAACACCCAACACCAACATCCAACACCAAAACGGCCAGCCCCACCAATACCCCACACCAACATGCACACCAATACCCCACACCAACACACCACCAACACCAACACATGCCCAGCCCCACCAACACCAACAGACGCCCAGCCCCACCAACAGCAACACATGCCCTGCCCCACCAACACCAAACACCAACACCAAACACCAACAACTATGCCAACACCCCCACCATCACCCCACACCAACACCCCCACCCCCACCCCCACCCACAACACCCCACCCCCCACCAACCACCCAACACCACACCCAACCACCACACCCCCACCACCCACACCCACACCCCACCCCACAACCCACCCCACCACACCACCACCACCCCCCCCCACCACCCCCACCAACACCCCCCCCACACCCCACACCACCCCCCACCCCACACCACACACCCCACCACCCACACCCACCCCCACACCACACCCCCCCCCACCACCCCCCCCACCCACCCACCCACACCACCCCACCACCACCCCACACCCACCCCCCACCACACCCACCCACCACACCCCACCACCCACCCACCCCCCCCCACACCCCAACCCACACCACCCCCACCAAACACCCCAACCACACCCACCCCCACCCACACCCCCACCACACCCCCCAACACCACCCACCCCACCCCCCACACACCCCCCCCCACCACCCCCACCCACCCCACCCACCACACCCCACACCAACCCACACCCACCCCACCAACACCCCCACCCACCACACCCCCACCCCACCAACCCCCCACACCCACCAACACCCCCACCCCACACCACACCCCCACCACCACCACCCACCCCCCCAACACCCCCACAACCCCCCACACCAACCCCCCACCAACCCCACCCCCACCACCAACCCCACACAACACACACCCACCCCACCCACCAACCACCCAACCCACCCCCCCCACCCACACCCCCACAACACCCACCACCCACACCCCACCCACACCACACCCACACCCCCCCCACCACCACCCCCCACCCCACCACACCCACACCCACACCCCCCACCAACACACCACCCCCACCCCACCAACACCCCCCCACCCAACACCCCACCCCACCAACCCACACCACAACCCACACCCCACCCCCACCACCCACAACCACACCCCACCCACCCCCCACACCCCCCCCCACCACCCACACCACCCCACCCCCCACCCACCACCCCACCCCACCCCACCACCCACCCCACCCAACCCCACCCCCAACAACACCCACACACGCCTTGCCCCACCAACACCACCAACACCTCCAACAACGGTCGCGGTGGCTGAATCGGTAGACCCATCTATACCAAATCCTTCATCGGAAACCCTTTCTGCTGTCTGCTGGATACAAGTGCTATGCTACCGCCAGACCGCAATGATTCTGGACCGTCCCAACGACTCATCGTTTAATTGATGTAAAGACATCCCCAGCTTTTACAACCGTCCTACCAGAAGATTATTCTTCAAACAAAGATTTCGCCGATTTATTGGTGCCTCTCTATAATGCTGCAGTTCTGCAGCCGGTAACCATCGTAAGGTTACAAACACCCTAGAAGTCAGTCAAGTCACTGTCACAAGTCGGTACCCATCTTGATATGACCTTAGATGTTGCCAGGACGTAAAACTCCAACAACCAACACTGCCCAGGGGACCCGCGTCAGGTGGTGCGGAACCTGATAGTTGAATACTCGGCATAGATAGACAAACGAGCGTGACCTTCGTGCACTCGGCAGCAGACTGCATGCAGCCTACATACACAGCCTGCACCGGAGTGTTTACAAACTTCACCATCGCCCTTAGGGGAGTCGGCAGGGGCCCTTAGGGAGTCGGCAGGGGCCCTTAGGGAGTCGGCAGGGGCCCTTAGGGAGTCGGCAGGGGCCCTTAGGGAGTCTGGAGGGGCCCTTAGGGAGTCGGCAGGGGCCCTTAGGGAGTCGGCAGGGGCTTTAGGGTGGCGTGATGGGTTTTAGGGTGGCGTGAATGGTATGGCGGCTCGTTCACACCTCACCGTCACACCTCGCCGAACACAACTACAGTAAAACCGCTCTAACCGACCACCTCCACAGATTGACCACTCCCCTACATCGATCGCTTTTTCGCTTTATTACCTACAGATCCAGAGAACCACACTGCCTCCACAGTCGGTCAGTCCGTTTGACATTCGGTTTTCGCCCGTCGGTTCACCGTTGCTTGTCTATTTACATACGGTGTCGTCCAGTGTCGTCCGGTTATCGTCCAGTTATCGTCCAGTTATCGTCCAGTGGCTATTCGTTAATGTACGTTCCTTCTCCATTTAGCGTCCGTTTCGTCCGGCTCCCTTTGCAACATTTCGACACATTTTGGTACATTTTGATACCGAATACCAACTTACTAGACAATTCTTTGTCCGGTTGTGTCCGTTGCTCAATCTGGTAAGGTGTGACAGGCGCTTCTCCAACTTACTAGAGTGTCAAGCTGCGTATTCTCTGTCAATACAGTTGTGAATAACTGTTTTTATTAACACCTTCCCACTGGCAGTTCCTTTTCAATGGAGATGACACAGCACATTGTCGTAGCGAATGATTTTATACTTACATAGTAATACACACAAACTACAGACATACAGTGGCTGTTTGTTGGGAGTTTTACGCCCTGGAAACATCTAAGGTTATATCTAGGACCGGTACCGGCTTGTCACAGGGCGCACTCTTGACGACTTTATAGGTGTGCCTCACTGGAAGACCAGATCGCCAGCGCCATGACCTGATATCCCACTCAGTCAGATTATCCTGACAATGAGCCAATCAGTCCTTGCCCTATGCTAATAATGTAGAGCACCTGGCTAGGAAGCGACAAGTATCAATTTTGTAAGTGATCCGTTTGACTCGACTGGGAATTGAACTCCTGATCTTCCGGACGGACGGCCTGCACTATACAGATTCGGCCAGTACACATCCACACAATGCATACCAGCATACATACCCCACATATCCACACCCCACACATACACAACCCATATACACAATACATATGTGATGTATAGCGAATTTTGCGAGTATAAATTCTAGGGGAACAATGTCCTATTTCTGATTCCTCCTTACTGCGCATTGGCAGAGTGCCCCCCCCCCCCTTCAGGGTGCGAATGTATACGGGTGGCCCCCTCCTAAACCTTCAGAATTCAGGCGCAAAATCCTGTAAACACCAATAAAAAAATTGAATTAAAATAACATGTTGACCTGAGGGTAATCATAATTTCACTCTTGTGATGAAATCGTTATGGAGCAACGAACAAAAAAAATTATGAATGCACAAAAATTAACCATTTCAAGATTTGACTCCCCATTTTCTAAATTTTTGGATCGGTGTTTACTGGGTTTTGAGCCATAAGCTCCTGTCGTTGCAGTGATGAAAATGGGAAATATTGCGCCTAGAGCCGCACTCGAACCCACATCTCTTTGCATTCCGGGCCAGTGTGCTAACCATTCCACCACCTAGGCTCCCTGATGTCACCACACTGCACCCACCTGCCTGTCTATGCGGCTCCTTGCCCGAGAGGTCAGTGCAGACCACTGCACTCCTCATATATAATGTATATAATATAATATTTTGTTTGTTTGTTTGATTGTTGTTTTACGCCCTAGCAGCATCTAAGGTCATATCAGGACGGGTACCGACTTGTGAAAGTACGCACTCATGGCGATTTTATAGTGCTGCCCCACTGGGAAATCAGGCCGCCGGCACCATGACCCGATATCTCACTCAGTCACATTATCGTGACACCGAGCTAACTGGCCCTTGCCCTATCCTAATAATGCCGAGCACCAGGCTAGGTAGATAAAGGATTCACCCAGTACTCGCAGTACATGGGTGAATACCAGCCTTATATAAAAACGGTCGAAAAAGCGGGTTAATGAAACGAGAGCCTAATTTCACAATCTAAGAAGCAACATTTATTCTTTGTAGGTGTCTTCATATTTACCCGCTACCTCCGAGTTGAAAAATATAATAAAATAGCTAGTTTAATACAATTTAAAATTGAAATCGACAGCGTTCTATGGCCGCCATCTTGGATTTTTGCATTCTCTCCCATTTCACCAAATCTGTGGCAATATATGTAGCCATTTGATCATGGAACCACAGTTTCTACTTCATGTTCCAGACTAAAGCTATTTTCGCCCGTATTTACACTATGTTGTCCTTCACCCGTGTACTACAAGTACCGCGTGAATCTTTTTATCTGCAGGCTAGGAAGCAACAAGTCATATAATATAATGTATATATCCAACTTATTTACGTTATTTTTATTCGACAATTACTGTCGCAAAAGGTGAGAAAAACAACGTCACTAAAAGGAGCTGAGTCATAGCTGGTGTTTCCCCGCGCATGACTGTCATGAACTTGAGTTGCCAGGTACCAGGTTACCACACAATAGACCAATATCACCGTCCCCCTATCTACCTTGAAGTCTTTTTGGGGGGTGGGGGGTGGGGTGTTTACATCCTGGCAACCTATATTTTTGTTTGTTTTTGTTTGTTTGTTTGTTTGTTTAACGACCCCCAGTACAAATAGTAAACATCCGCTCTTGGTGGTGGCAACTTCAAAGGTCATATCAGGATGGGTACCAAGTTGTGACAGTGCACACTGATGGCGACCTTTATAAGTTATAGTGCTGCCACACTGGGAGACCAGGCTGCTAGCCCCATGAGCCCATTTACTACTCATTCATAGTATCCTGATAGTGAGCCAACCATTATCCTGATAGTGAGCCAACCACTATCTTATTATTAATGCCGAGTGCCAGGCTTGGATTGATTGATTGATTGATTGGTGGTTGCTTCATGCCGTGTCGGCAGCATAGGCCATATTCACGGCGAGAAATGTTTGTTTTTTGTTCAAACCATCGCTTTTACATGTAAAAGCAGACAAACAAGTATGTGCCAATAGACACTCATTACAGGCTTGGAAGGGACACTATCACTTTTATAAGTCATTGGTTTGACTCGGCTGGGATGTGAACTCAGAACGTTTCATATGGGAGGCCTGCGCTTTTACCAATTCAGCCAGCGCATCCGGTCCCTTTGATCCTGAGAACAGGGTACCAGGAGGGCCGTAATAGTCCAATAGTCACACACACTCTGCCTACACACCTGCAACCAGTGGTCCACAACTGGTTCATCAAAGGCTGTGGTATGTGCGGTCCTGTCTGTCGGAAAGTGCATATAAAAGACCCCTTGTTGATTTTCGGAAAGAGTAGCCTATGTGGCAGCAGCGGGGGTTTCCTCCAAAGGAATATGTCAGAATGACCATATGTTTGACGTCAAATAGCCGATGATGAAAATCAATGTACTCTTGAGGTGTCGTTAAATAAAACAATCTTTACTTTACTACCCAACCCCCTAACTACTTTGAACCGGAGAACCAGGTACCAGGCTACCCGTAATAGTCGAGTGTCCACACACATCTCACCCTGCCAACCTGACTGCCCTAGATCTCTACCTGAGAACTGGGTACCAGGCTATCCCTAATATCTACACACATCTCACCCCTCCTGCCTGATTGCCCTGAACCGGAGAACCGGGTACCAGGCTATCTGTTATAGTTCAATACCCATGCCCTCACCGACTAACTTCCCTGCATGGGAGAACCGGGTACCAGTCTACCTCTAATAGTCAAATATCCACACACATCATCTGACTCCTCTGACTAAGAGCTGGGTACCAGGCTACCTGCAATAGTCCCGTCTCCACGCCCCCATAGTCTGACTTCCCTGCGCCTGAGAACCGGGTACCAGGCTACCCGTAATATAGTCTAATATCCATATTCACACACACCACACCACACCACACTACACACCACCACACACACCACACCACACCACACCACACACACCACACACCACACCACACACCCTGAACCTGAGAACCGGGTACCAGTTTACTTGTACTAGTTGTAGTAATCCAGTGTCAACGCTCCCACAGACTGTTTCCCTGCGTTTGCTGTTTTACGTCCTAGCAACATCTAAGGTCACATCAGGACGGGTACTGACTTGTGACAGTGCGCACTCATGGTGACTTTATAATGCTGCCCCACTGGGAGACCAGGCCGCCAGCACCATGACTTGATGTTTGTTTGTTGTTGTTTTACATCCTATCAACATCTAAGGTCATATCAGCACGGGTACGGACTTGTGACAGTGCGGACTCATGGCGACTTTATAGTGCTGCCCTACTGGAAGACCAGGCCGCAAGCACTGTGACCTGATATCCCACTCAGTCACATTATCCTGACACTGAGCCAACCAGTCCTTGTCCTATCCTAATAATGCGGAGTGCCAGGCTAGGAAGCTACAAGTATACATTTTTAAGTCATTGGTTTGACTCAACCAGGGTTCGAACCCACGATCCCATGGTCTACCAACACGGGAGACGGACGCTCTAAGTCTAACTCATTTAGCAATCCCGTCTGGTTGTCCTGCACTATAGAACCGGGTACCAGTCTACGTGTAATAGTAAACATCCCTTCCTTAAAGCGGCTGTCACAATCTCGCCGGATTGAGCAATGGACAGAATTGTCTAGTCCGGTGGTGTTCGGGCGTGATAAGTATCAAAATGTATTAAAATGTGTCAAAATGTTGTGACATCGGGTCAAAGGCCACTGCACGAACAGACATGAAACGGACATGAAACGGAGGACATGAAACGGAGGACATGAAACGGAGGACATGAAACGGAGGACATGAAACGGAGGACATGAAACGGAGGACATGAAACTGAGGACATGAAACGGAGGACATGAAACGGAGGACATGAAACGGAGGTCATGAAACGGACATGAACCGGACATGAAGCGGACATGAAACGGACCCGAAACGGACCTGAAATGGACATACATGAACAGATAGCTAATGGACGAAACAAACTCAAACCGGACAAGAACCGTAGATGTCAATCCGGCAGCATCTATTCCAAGTTTTATGCATGTTAAAAACTTGTACGGACACAAACCGGACTTTGCCGGATATCAACAGACTTTGTTTGGTTTCTTTCCGTTTCCCCCCAATCCGGTGATGTGTGACAGGGCCTTTAGAGTACATGCCTGGATTACGACCACCTTCCATTTGCACACACAAAAAAAAAAAAACCCAAAAACTAGGTTTTTTAATACCGACCCACCCACGGGGAGGCTAAGGACTAACACGTGTACATATATATACATAAACAATACCTGTATTTATAGAGGTGGGAAATGAAATCACCAAAATCCAGCAAGCGAAAATGGAAATAGCCCCGTATGGGCACCGCCATTTGTAAACTCGTGTTGAATAACAGAATAATCCAAATCCAGCAAACAGAAACGGAAATCGCTCATCGAACTTCCGTACGCAACAAGCAGGGTGGATGACAGTGATTGGTTAATAATATCCTATTGTCTTAATACCTTGACGGCGCCCCGCCGCAGAGTAGCACATGCCGAATCAAGGAACAACTACACTGGTCCCTCGCTACAGACCTTCCATATATGGTGCGATGACGTCACTGGGACCAGTGTACCTGTTCCTCCACGCTACTCTGCATTGAGGCTGTCAAGGCATTAAGTCCATAGGCCCAATTGACGGTATTCGGAGTCAGTGATTGGTTAATAATATTTCAAAACAAATGCCCACTGCCATAGATTTTGCCGATATGCGCAGTTCAAAACTTTGATTTTATTCAAAATTAAAAGAAATAAAGAAAAATTTGGCATAAACATGGATGCACAAATGAAATATTAATAGTTTATTCTGAGGAAAAGGGTCACCTGAGTTGCTAGAATTTCAAATTGAACACCGAGAGTGGAGTAAATAAGTACATGCGCAGTCATAAAATACTTTGCTGTAGTTATATCGGGGGGTCGGTCCTAAGCATAGCTTATTCATATAATGCCAAGTACACACCTACCGGATAGGATTCGCGCACTAAAACTCGCGACTCGACCCGACCCGCTTAAAACTGAAAACGCACCGATTCATTTTTCGAATCGCGAATCGCAATCGTAAGGAAGCAGTTTTAGCCCTAAAAATGAGTTTTAAGTCGTGAATCGCAATCGGTAGGTGTGCTCGGGGAGTGCACACATCACGACTTTTGGGCAGTTTTAGATCGTATACGGTAGGTGGGTGCGGAAAAACGGTAGGTGTGTACCTAGCATTACTCTTTTTGTTAAAGCCCACTCCCCCAACTCCTACATAACACCCTCCCCCCTATGCCACCCTGAATACCGCCCATAAGGACTAAGAATAACCTCCTGCGTGCGTCCGTGTTTGGGTACCAATCCGATGTGTGGAGGAGAACACACACACACACACAAAAAGAAATTGTTTGGAGAGGACATTCCTTCTGAGGGGCAAACACCGATGTCAAACTTGTTGAGGAATATTGAATAGTCTACCAGACCCGCTTCGACAGAAAGTCAGGGGGGGGGGGGGGGGGTGAGGCTATGCCAGGTGGCATGCCTCAAGGACACCACTCGTTGGCTTATTTAGAGAGCGCCATGTTGGTTGGTTGGTTGTTGGGGTTTTACGTCCTGACAACATCTAGGGTAATATCAGGACGGGTACTGACTTGTGGCAGTGCACACTCATGGGGGCGTTATAATGCTGCCCCACTGGCAGACCAGGCCACGAGCACCATGACCTGATATCCCACACCAGCACATTATCCTGACACTGAGCCTACCAATCGTCAGAGTTCAATATACCGTACATTGTTGGAAGGGAAGGTAAATGGCAGCAGAGGGAGAGGGAGACCAAGAACATCATGGTTTACAAATATTTCACAGTGGACAGGCTTGAATTATTCACAGTCTATCAGAACAGCACACCATCGGGACCAAGTGGAGAACCATTGCATCCAACCCTCGACTAGAGGACGGAACTATTGATTGATTGATTGAGCCAACCAGTCCTTGCACTATCCGAATACTGTCGAGTGCCTGGCTAGGAAGCGACCCGGATAAATTCTTAAGTCATTGGTTTGACTCGACCATGGAATCCAAGATCTACCAGGGAGAGATATGGTGGTGGCGGCCATCTTGCACCGAGTTTAAAGCTGCATAGTCCGATGAAGCTTCGAGATTTTCAAAACCAGAATACTTATCTAAATTTGATTCTACATATATAACTTTGATACTGGTACACTTACTAAGCATATTTTGCCACAGAGAAGGGAATACCGAGTCAATAGAATGAAACCTATTGCTTCATAAGCCAATGGTGTCAAGAGTCTTGACATGTTGGCCAAAACTAATTTGGCATGTTTGCACTTCAAATGTCTCAAAACTTAGCCATTTAAAATAAAAGTGACTTCAAATTCAACTCAAGTAGATTACAGCGATCAATTTAATATATTTATCTCAGAGTGGGATATCAAGTCATGGTGCTAGCGGCCTGGTCTCCCAGTGGGGCAGAACTATAAAGTCGCCATGAGTGCACAGTGTCACAAGTCGGTATCCATCCTGATGACCTTATGTAAAGTCAACGGCTGGCATCTGTGCTTTGTGTAGGCAGGCTATATGAAATCAATACAGGCAAGGACAGAAAGGAAGAGTATAAAGAGTGAAAGTAGAGTGAGAGCTTGCACCCTCAGGTTTATTATTATATAGTGGTACATGGATCTGATATGGCATACCACCTGACCATTATCTCCAATCAGCAACAAGCATTTCTAGTTCCACTAATGAACAGTAAGCATTCTTATATCACCATGGCTACTGTGATCTACCCACCACCAGCATGCAATGTGGCTGCTTGGCCTGCACCTGCCTGCTGTGTGTGTGTGGTGATCCGTGACTAGCAGTTGTGAGGGGGGGGGGGGGCATGGAGAGGGTAGTGAGTAGAGTTCTTGAGCTCCTTACACACTAACAGTAGTGCTCCTTACACACTAACAGTAGTGCCCCTTTCACACTATCTATCTAATACACGATGACTATTGACTACAAGTAAAGAGTCACCAGCAACTACATAAATACATTCATGCACCTGGCCCTATATATCATGTACATTAATAGACCATTTGTACTCCTTTATAGACCATTTCACATTCCCCAACAATGCGCTTTATCGGAATATTTTACACTTAGATGTTGCCAGGATGCTAAACTCCAACAAGCAACCAAGTTGCTGGTAAGTGTATGCTGCAAGGTAAGGCGTGTATACTTCAAATACGCAGATGTTGAGTCATGCATCCTGGGTAACCTGATCGCCCCCCCCCTTAACCCCTCCACCCCCCCCCCCACTCTACCCCCTCGCAGCAGTGTTTGCATCAAACAGAACTGCCCTAAAAAGAAGGGTTCTCTATATGGCCTATCCCCTCCCCCTCTGGGGCCATATGCAAGGGTCGGTGATCGTGCCATTTGGTGTTACAGCCTGACACCGGTTAGCTATCTCCGAATTGGGAAATTACGTCACTCGGTATGTAGAGGCGCCTAACACTTTGATTATAGCTAAACGTGAAGTTATTTATAGATTTGGGAAATCCCTCGATTCGACAATATTAATATCGCCACCGTTGTAGCGGCGGTGTTACTTTCGGTTCGTTTTTGCGGTTAATTTGCTAAAATATCACTTGTACAGTATGGAATTCTGTTAAATATGATCGCATTGAATAGATTTGGCTTTAATATATTGCCGCCGAAACGGGGGCGTCGGCGGCGGCCATGTTTAGTTGACGTCGGACAGTATGGATATCGACGTCGCTGCGGCGGCGATTTGTTTACTTCCATTCGTCGATTCGAAAATATTAATATCGCCGCCGTTGCGGCGGGAGCATTAATCTCGCTTCGATTTTAGGGTTAATTTAATAAAATTTCACTATTTGACTATGTAACTCTGTTAAATATGATAGCATTGAATAGATTTGGGCATTATCGATACCTAACAACAATCTTAAATGACCTATGGATCAGGGTTACCCTAACCTCATTTAAGCTTTTGGTGTTAGGCCTATCACTGACTCGTGCATACCACTTGTTCGCCACTAAACGGGGATACCCGCCAAACACCGTTTTGGCTCGCTATCACCGACTCCTGCATATGGCCCCTGCTGGGTAGGATCACCACACTCAGGGTCAAGGTTGGTGGTGACCATGGGGCCATACAGCTTGGTGGTGGTGGGAAGACCACTGGTAGCCATGGGGACCAGGAATGCTGGATCCCTATTGGTAGGGCCAAGAATGCTTGTTTCCCATTGGGGTAAAGGGGTGGGGTGATACTCTACAATGAATGAACCCATGTAACCATATAAATAATAAACCCTCCCCCCCTCACACACTCTATCCCCTAGTAGCAGCATTTACATCAAACAGAACTGCCCTAAAAAGAAGGGTTCTCTATATGGTTTGTTATATAAGAGTCGAAGTGATTTAAATGGGCGTGACCCATAAGATGTTTTGTCGGGGTTTCATGTCCTCGCAACATCCATAGTCAGATCAGAATGGGTGCCGACTTGTGACAGTGCACCCTCATGGCAACTTTATAGTGCTGCACCAATGGTAGATCAGGCCATGAACACCATGGCTTGATATCCCACTCAGTCACATTATCCTGACATTGAACTGCTAACCAGTCCCTGCCTTACCCTATTAATGCCGAGCGCCTGGCTACGAAGTGACAAGTATCAATTTTTAAGTCATTGGTTTGACTTGACCAGGGTTCAAACCCATGACTAATCCCACGATCTACCAAAATGGGAGACGGTTGCTCAACTCATTTGGCCATCCCGTCTGGCCGTTGCCCTATCCTAGAAATGCTGAGCGCCAGGCTAAGTAAGGACAAATATGCATTTCATTGGATTACGCAACTTTAATTTAATATAAATATATAAATAAAAAGGATTGACCTAATTCCACAGCATCAATCACCATGGTAACCACAGTTCGAGTTAATGTTCCTGGAGGTAACGCTCTATTACTTGGTCATTGTATAAGATTTTTTGTTTGTTTGTTGTTGTTGTTTTACATCCTATCAACATCTAAGGTCATATCAGGATGGGTACCAACTTGTGACAGTGCGCACTCATGGCAACTTTATAGTGCTGCCCCACTAGAAGACCAGGCCACCAGCACCATGACCTGATATCCCACTCAGTCACATTATCCAGACACTGAGCCAACCAGTCCTTGCCCTATCCTAATAATGCTGCCCGCCATGCTAGGAAGCAAAAAGCATAAATTTTTATGTCATTGGTTTGACTCGACCAGGGTTTGAATCAACGACCCCACGATCTACCAACATGGAAGACGGATGCTTTAACTCATTCGGCCATCCCGTCTGGTGTATATATAGAAGTAGGAGTCAAGACAATTACATTTGGAGAGGTACCTCAATGTTCTGGCTGGTAAACCAAAGACTGCCGTTGTTTATTCCAAAGGCAACACTTTGGGTGGGAATGGTTCGAAGGCCGAAGAGTTAGGTTGTTCAAGGCAGACCACCTGTCATCCATATCGCTCTACCAGCATCGCTTCATAACCAGACTATTCAGTGAGTTAGGTTTCAATGTATAATGAGAGATATTCCATTCACAAATTTTTATTTTCACATTAAAGATGGTTAAGAACACCAGCAACCCCCCCCCCCCCAACGAAGAAAACGTCCAAAAAACGAAAGAACCCCCCCAAACAAAACAAAGCCCCCGCAAAGAAAAGAAAGAACCCCCCCAACCAAAGAACCCCCCCCCAACCAAAGAAACCCCCCCCAACCAAAGAACCCCCCCCAACCAAACAAAACCCCCCAAACAAAGAAACCCCCCCCACCAAACCAAACAAAACCCCCCCAAACCAAAGAACCCCCCCCCAAACAAAGGAACCCCCCCAAACAAAGGATCCCCCCCACAAACAAAGGAACCCTCCCAAAACAAAGGAATCCCACCCCAAAAAAGAATCCCCCCCCAAAAACCAAGGCAAAACCCCTCGCAAAAAAACATAGAACCACCCCAAAAAAACAAAGAATCCCCCCCACAATAAACCTAAGAAAACCCCCAAAAAACTAAGAAAACCAACCATCTGAAAATCAACCCAACTCTGAAAATCAACCCATCTTTTTGCCCTGCTAAGTTCCGGCTTTTAGCCACAAAGTGTGGGTGCAGAGAGGTTTGTTTGTTTGTTGTTTTACGTCCTAGCAACATCTAAGGTCATATCAGGATGGGTACCGACTTGTGACAATGCGCACTCATGACGACTTTATAGTGATCTCCCACTGGGAAACCAGGCTGCCAGCACCATGACCTGGTATCCCACTCAGTCACGTTACCCTGACACTGAGCACACCAGTCCATGCCCTGTCCTAATAATGCCGAGCGCCTGGCTAGGAAGCGACAAGTATCAATTTTTAAATCATTGGTTTGACTCGACCAGGGTTAGAACGCACAACCCCACGATCTACCAGCACGGGAGACGGACGCTCTAACTCATTCGGCCATCCCGTCTGGTCGGTGTAGAGGAGTGGAAGGATGGGGGATTAAATTACACTAAGCCATGTTAAGTGTGTTTCTATGGCAGTATAACGAATGCTTAATTATTATCAATATATAGTATACTAGTATATATAATCTTCGGCTCCATCCAATTCGGAGTTTTTCTTACCACTGATGTAATGCATTTCTTTTCCAAGTCAAAACGTTAATGTGTTAGTAATCCTAGCATCATGTGTCGCAGGAGTCCGTGTTTACACGTAACACGAGAGTGTGGAGTGTGGAGTGTGGAGTGTGTGTGTGGGGGTAGGGGTGGTGGGGGTGGTGGGGGTGGGGGTGGGGTAGGGGGGAGGGGGGGAAGCTTTCAACACCGGACGCCAAACACTACTCTTTAGTAGACGAGGGGAGGCATCAAGGAGGCATCAAGGAGGCATCAAGGAGGCATCAAGGAGGCATCAAGGAGGCATCAAGGAGGCATCAAGGAGGCATCAAGGAGGCATCAAGGAGGCATACAAGAGGCAGCAAAGAGGCAGCAAAGAGGCAGCGAGGAGGCAGAGAGGAGGCAGCAAGGAGGCAGCAAGAGGCAGCAAGGAGGCAGCAAAGAGGCAGCAAGGAGGCAGCGAGGAGGCAGCAAGGAGGCAGCAAGGAGGCAGCAAGGAGGCAACATGGAGGCAACATGGAGGCAACATGGAGGGATCGAGGAGGCATCGGGGAGGAAGCCGGGAGGAGAGGCGGGGGGGCGGGGGGTGGCAGGGGGGAGGCAGGAGGGGGGCAGCGGGGGAGGTAGGGGGGAGGAAGGGGAGGCAGGGGGAGGCAGGGGGAGGCAAGGGGAGGCAAGGGAAGGCAGGGGGAGGCAAGGGGAGGCAGGGGGCAGGGGGCAGGGAGCGGAGGCAAAGGGAGGCAAGGGGAGGCAAGGGGAGGCAGGGGGAGGCAAGGGGAGGCAAGGGGAGGCAAGGGGAGGCAAGGGGAGGCAATGGGAGGCAAGGGGAGGCAAGGGGAGGCAAGGGGAGGCAAGGGGAGACAAGGGGAGACAAGGGGAGGCAAGGGGAGGCAAGGGAAGGCAAGGGAAGGCAAGGGAAGGCAAGGGAAGGCAAGGGGAGGCAAGGGGTCTGTCTTCCTCATTCCACTGCTCCTTGTCCTATCCGAGTAGCACATAGTGCCATGCTAAGTAGAGACAAGTATCAATGTTTAAGTCATCGGTTTGAGTCGATCAGAGATTTGAACCAGGAGGTTTGAATCATACTGTAAAATATACCGATTAACAGCATAGGGGGAATGCAAATGTTCTATTACTGATCAGGTGTACGTGAACAAGCGCATGTATGTATGCATATGTAAGTGCTGGTGGTGCCTGAGTGGGATGTAAATAGACATAGTGGTGCTGGCAGGGCTGGGTGTAACCACACTCAGGGCCTACCCACTCCCACTCTGCCGGGTAGGATCACCACACTCAGGGTCAAGGCTGGTGGTGGCCATGGGGCCATACAGCTTGTGGTGGTGGGCAGACCACTGGTATCCATGGGGACCAGGAATGCTGGATCCCTATTGGTAGGGCCAAGAATGCTTGTTTCCCATTGGGGGAAAAGGGGTGGGGTGATACTCTACAATGAACCCATGTAACCATATAAATAATAAACTAGAGGGCTTGACTCTCTCTTCTTCTTTCACACTTTATACTCTTCCTTTCTCTTTGTCTGTATTGATTTCACTACAGCCTGCCTACACAACCACAGATTTGAGCTTTAGCCATTTTACACTACGACCTACTAAGGCCAAACAAAGAAAAAAGAAGTTGGTGATGGTCCTTTTGATCACACAAATCCATCGGGCGGTTTTTTAATTTATTTTATTCTTTTATTATTTTATTCTTTTATTATTTTATTATTTTCAGTATTTAAAAATAAAATATTGAACCACCCTAGACTAATTAAAGGAGTACTTGTCATTCCAGTACACATCACAATGTTTTCAGTCCAACAAAGAACTCTGTTATTATTTAGAAAATTATACCTTACTGAGTTCTAGCCCAACACATTTTTAGCAGCTTAAATCAAAGGCACCAATGGACGGGTTAGTCATTCCAGCGACGCGGTGCATTGTGGGATGCGTGGAAGAAAAACAAACACACGCGAAGCACATGGCGCATGCTAATTCACTGGGTGCAGCTATGAAATGTGCTAGTTTCAGCTCAGCTCTTGTTTGAAACATAATATATATATAATAAATTAAGATATCTAATCAGCACATCTTATGCCATGTGCATTTAGATTTAGACAAATCTAGGCACTCAGACTAGTGTTAGAGCCATAGCCAGAGTCAGTTTTACTTATTTTATTCATGTTTGTATTTATATCCTATGGTTAATGACATACGTAGAACTAGAAAAAGAGTAGGGTTAATCAGATATTGGTTATATATTTCTCTGAAACAAGTGTCTGTTGACACATTTGGGATTTAAATATTTCGACCAAGAATTAATAAAGGTGATGTGGATATCAGCTTAAAGCGCCAGTCACACCTCACCGGATTTGGGGGAAACGGACAGAAAACGAACAATGTCCGTTTTGTGTCCGTACAAGTTTTGAACATGCACAAAACTAGGAATGGATGCCGCCGGACTGACATCTACGATTCTTGTCCGGCTTGATTCCGTTTAGTCCGCTTACGGTCCGTTGGCTATCCATTCATGTCCATTTCATGTCCATTCATAGACTCGATGTCACAACACTTTGACACATTATGATACTATCACCACTGGACTAGACAATTCTGTACGTTGCTTAATCCGGTGAGGTGTAACAGGGCCTTTAAAGTGGCTGATTGTTTTATGTCGAATTGTTTCTTAGCTCAAAATGATGAACTATGGCTAGTTTTGTCCTAAATATATTCATTATATCATTATGTCATTATATTGCATGTGTGCATCCATGTTTATGCCAAATTGTTATGTATTTCTATTAATTTTGAATAAAATGGAAGTTTTACCCTAGACATATCGGCACACTCAATGGCCATACGCCTGTGTTTTGCTCTCGATGCCGATTTCAGCGCATGCGCAGTCGGAATGAGGATCTAGTCTTATTTATTCTTGGGTGGGTGGGAGGGTGGGGGTGGTGGTGGTGGGGGGGTGGATAAACAGGACGTGGACGTTCAACTCATTCGGCCATCCTGACCAGACGGGATGGCCAAATGAGTTAGAGCGTCCGTCTCCCATGCTGGTAGATCGTGGGGTCATGGGTTTGAACCCTGGTCGATTCAAACCAATGACTTAAAAATTGATACTTGTTGCTTCCTAGCCTGGCGCTCGGCATTATTAGGATAGGGCAAGGACTGGTTGGCTCAGTGTCAGGATAATGTGACTGAGTGGGATATCAGGTCATGGTGCTGGCGGCCTGGTTTTCTAGTGGGGCAGCACGATAAAGTCACCATCAGTGCGCACTGTCACAAGCGGGTACCCATCCTGATATGACCTTAGATGTTGCTAGGACGTACAACAGCAAACAAACATTCGGCCATCCCGTCTGGTATGATAGTTAATTGTTAGGGAATCACCCTCGCTTTCATGAATCAAATAGTACGTCAACATCCCACACCCGACATGCCCCACAGATTTAGCACATGAGAACCTCCCCCCCCCCCCCAATAACTTGTTTGTTTGTTGGGGTTTTACTTCCCGATAACATCAAAGGTCAAATCAGGAAAGTGGGTGAGGGTTGGTTGGTTGGTTGGTTGGTGGAGTTTTACATCCTGGCAACATCTATGGTCATATCAGGACGGGTACCGATTTGTGACAGTGCACACTCATGGTGACTTTATAGTGCTGCTCCACTGGGAAATCAGGCCACCGGCACCATGACCCAATATCCCACTCAGTCATGTTATCCTCATACTGAGATAACCAGTCCGTGTCCTGTCGTAGTAATGCAGAGCACCAGACTATGTAGATAAAGGATTCACCCGGTACTCGCAGTACACGGGTGAATACCAATCCTATATAAAAACGGTCGAAAAAGCGGGTTAATGAAATGAGAGCCTAATTTAACAATCTAAGAAGCAACATTTATTCTTTGTAGATGTCTTTGTAGATGTCTTCATATTTACCCGCTACCTTTGAGTTGAAAAATAATAAAACATCTGGTTTAATAAGATTTAAAAGTGAAATTGACGGCGTTCTGTGGCCGCCATCTTGTCTTTTTGCATTCTCTCCCATTTCACAAACTCTGTCCCTATATATGTAGCCATTTGATCCTGGAACCACAGTTTCTAGTTCATGTCCCATACTAAAGCTATTTTCGCCCATATTTAGACTACGTTGTCCTTCACGCGTGTACTACACAAGTACTGGGTGAATCTTTTATCTACAGACTAGGCAGCTAGCTACAAGTATCAATTTTATAAGTCACTGGTTTAACTCAGCTGGGATTCGAACTCCCGACCTTCCGCACAGGAAGGAAGCCTCCGCTCTACGAAACTTATTTTGAATGGATAAATTAATTTTGGCAAGCACGTCAAAACTCTGACGTCATAGGCTTCAGCTGTAACTGGTTCTATTATATTTACGTAATATTTCATTCTATGCATCAACAAATGCTTAATTAGTACCTTAAGTGCCTGTCACACTATGCCGGATTGCGCAACGGACAGAATTGTCTAGTCCGGTGGCGTACCGGCGTGATAAGTATCAAAATGTATTAAAATGTGTCAAAGTGTTGCGATATCGGGTCTAAGAACAGACATGAAAAGGACTTGAAACGGACATGAACGGATAGCCAAGGGACGAAACAAACTCAAACTGAACAAGAACCGTAGATGTCAGTCCGGCGGGATCCGTTCTGTTTGGTTTTGTGCATGTTCAAAACTTGTACGGGCACAAACCAGACATTGTTCGTTTTCTGTCCGTTTCCCCCAATCCGGTGAGGTGTGACAGGGCCTTAAGTTATATATGTCAAATCAAATGTAGATGAGTATTTTGGGTTTCAAAAGTTTGACGTTTTGATCGGACCATGCAACTTTAAAATATATCACGTTGACAAGTGAAGAATTCAGGTGCAAAACCCTGTAAACGCCAATCCAAGCATTTAACCGATTTTTACTTGAAGATCATTTTAATTGTCACTAATTAGACTTTTTTGTGATAAAATGATTATGGAGAAATAAATTTAAAAAATAGGAATGTAAAAGAATTAACTTTTTGAAGGTTTGATTACAATGCTTAAACTCCATTTTTGAATTTGCGTTTATAGGGTTTTATGCCAGATGGAATGGCCGAATGAGTTAGTGTCCATCTCCCATGTTGGTAGATCATGGGATCGTGGGTTCAAATCCTGGTCGAGTGAAACCAATGACTTAAAAATTGATACTTGTTGTTTTCTAGCCAAGCGCTCGGCATTATTAGGATAGGGAAAGGAGCAGTGGAATGAGGAAGACCAATCGTCCACGATTGAAATCTTCCCTGCTTAAACTAATAATATACCCCCCCCCCCCCAAAAAAAAAACTACTCAATTATAAAATGTAGTTTGGTTCCCGGTCGATTCAAACCCAAACCAGTGACTTATCAAATTTATACTAGTGGCTTCCTATCCTGGTCCTCGGCATTAATAGGATAGGGCAAGGACTAGTTTAGCTCAGTGTCAGGGATAATGTGACTGTGTGGGATATCGGCTCATGGTGCTGGCGGCCTCATTCCCAGTGGGGCAGCACTATAAAGTCACCATGAGTGCGCACTGTCACAAGTCGCTACCTATCCTGATATGACCTTAGATGTTGCTAGGACGTAAAACTCCAACAACCAACCCGGTGAATGTAAGTGCAATATGCCATTGCTACCGTAACTAGGTTACATGGCCCCCTGCCAACCATGTGAGTTGTGATGTTGTTAAGGGCCAAAGCCACCCCTCCCCCCCCATACCCCCCCCCACACCCCCATTCCCCCCATCTCAATCCTCACCCACTGCAAATGATAAAGGAATGCACCGGTATCGAAGTCAAATATGTAGAATCAAGTTTAGGTCACCCGTGATTTAGTTCTGAAAATAAAACTTGTCATCGGGTCATGCAACTGTAAACGGTAACCAACTCAGATAACATGGTTGTGTGTGTTTGTTGTTGTACATCCTAACACCATCTAAGGTCATATGACGACGGATACCCAATTGTGACAGTGCCCACTGATGATGAATTTATAGTGCTGCTCCAGTAGGAGAACAGGCCACCAGCACCATGACACAATATCCTACAGTCATATTGTTCGTTTGGTTGTTGTTTTACGTCCTAGCAACATCTAAGGTGATATCAGGATGGGTCCCAACTTGTGACTGTGCACACTCCTGGCGATTTTATAGTGCTGCCCCACTAGGAAACTAGGCTGCTGGCACCACGACCTGATATCCCATTCAGTCACATTATCCTGACACTGAGCCAACCAGTCCCTGCCCTATCCTATTAATGCCGAGCACCAGGCTAGGAAGCGACAAGTATAAATTTTTAAGTCATTGGTTTGACTCGACCAGGGTTCAAACCCACGACTCCACGATCTGCCAGCACGGGAGACGGACGCTCTAACTCATTCGGGCATCCCGTCTGGTCTCCTACAGTAATATTATCCTGATGATGTGCCAACCAGTCCTTGTCCTGTCCTATCCTATCCTATCCTATCCTATCAATTCCAAGCGCCAGGCTAGGTAGTGTCAAGTATAAATTGTATATACGTCATTGGTTTGGCTCAGCTGGGATTCAAATGTCTGACCTTCTTCACAGGTGATGGGAAACCCACGCTCTTACAGATTCAGAAAACACGTCTGGTGCCACAAGGTGAAACGATCAATATATGCGATAGTTAGGTAAAAATTGTTGGTGGCACAGTGAGTAGCAGCTACAGTGTGAAGTGGGTGGTGTCGCCACCATTGGAGCTGAGGTTGACTACACTGGAGTAACAGATGACTAGTCCTGACTCCAGCAATCGATGACCATGAGAGTGCTGTGGAGCAGGAGCGATATTCCAAGCTATTATACTCGCATAATTCTTATACAACATATAAATGAACTATACAACACATTTATAGTGCTGTATATATTTACAGCCGAAGAGTTGGATCATCACCGCCCTCCAACAAAGAGTTGACAGTTGCTGGTCACACCTGTTGAGAGTCGCACACCATGGATGACAAGGGATGGAGCAGGTTGGGGCTCTGTTGATGGAGTGGTGGGCGGGTGGGTGGATGTTGTAAGAACCCACCTGCCAGGTCAGGCAGGTAGCAGTCGAAGGATTACAGCCACAACAAGTTTGAACCCCACTCCCACACCCCATCTCCAAAAAGTAAAGCTTGTTTTATTTAATGATGCCTCTAGAGCAATTGGGATTCGAACCCACAGCTTCAAACCCTGGTCGAGTCACAGCAATGACTTTAAAAAAAATTGATATTTGTCGCTTCCTTGCCAGGCGCTCTGCATCATTTGGATAGGACAATGACTGGTTGGCTCAGTGTCAGGATAATGTGACTGGAGTGGGATATCAGGTCATGGTGTTGGCTGCTTGGTGTCCCAGTGGGTCAGCACTATAAAGTTGCCATCAGTGTGCACTGCTACATGTCGGTACCCGTCCTGATATGACATTAGATGTTGCCAGTACGTCAAACTCCAACAACCAACCAACCGATTCAGCCACCACATCCAGTCAGCTTTTCTTTTTTGTTTGTTTGTTGTTTCACGTCCTAGCAACATCTAAGGTCATATCAGGACGTTTACCGACTTGTGACAGTGTGCACTCATGGTGACTATAGTACTACCCCACTGGGAGACCAGGCCACCAACACCATGACCTCATATCCCACTCAGTCACATTATCCTGACACTGAGCCAACCAGTCCTTCCCCTATCCTAATAATGCTGAGCACCAAGCTAGGAAGTGACAAGTATCAATTTTTAAGTCATTGGTTTGACTTGACCAGGGTTCAAACCCACAAACTCATGGGTTCGGATCTCCTGATCTCCCAAAACAGGAGACGGACGCTCTACTCATTCGTCCACCCCTTCTGGTGACAGTTTCAGTCGGTGGCTTGAGCGGCCTTTGTGTTCCGCTAGAGTTCCCCTTGGGCTGGTTGTGTGTGGAGTAGCTTGTAAAATGGCTTGTAAACTAGCTCCTGAACCATGCATGGTTTGGAGGTGAGGGTGGTGTGGGGGTGGGGGTGGGGGGGAGCGTAGGAGGACTGCCATTCGCTATAGCGTACAGATAGGTCCTACGGTTTAAACTCACTTTGCGCTTATAACCACACATCTTCTGGTGAACTAATTTGGTAGAGTTATTGTCATGCATTTGGTGTTTTACTGTAGTTTGCAGTGAAATTACACGAGCACTTGTGTCGCATTCGATTTAAATACCACTTAGTGTAATACGCAACAAACTAAAGCCATGACCTTAGAAACCCGAATGGGTGGCCGAATGAGTTGAGCGTCCGTCTCCTGTTTTGGGAGATCGGGAGATCCGAACCCATGAGTTTGTGGGTTCGAATCCTGGTTGAATCAAACCGATGACTTAAAAATTGATACTTGTCACTTCCTAGCCTGGCGCTTGGCATTATTAGGATAGGTCAAGGACTGGTTGGCTCAGTGTCAGGATAATGTGACTGAGTGGGATATAAGGTCACGGTGCTGGTGGCCTGGTTTCCCAGTGGGGCAACACTATAAATTCGCCACGAGTGCCCACTGTCACAAGTCGGTAGCAGTCCTGATATGACCACTAGATGTTACTAGGACGTAAAACAACAAACAACCATGACCTTAGATGTTGCCAGGACGTAAAGCCTGGTAACCAACAACCAACTCTTATGTAGCTCATGCCAAGTGCACACCTACCCTATATGATTCGCGCACTAAAACTCGCGACTCGACCCGACCCGCTTAAAACTGAAAACGGGCCGATTCATTTTTCGAATCGCGAATCGCAATCATAATCGTCCCATTTTAGCCCTAAAATTGAGTTTTTAGTCACGAATCGCAATCGCTAGGTGTGCGTGGGGAGCGCACACCTAGCGATTTTTGTGCGCGAAACGGGCAGTTTTAGATCGTATACGGTAGGTCGGTGCGGATAAACGGTAGGTGTGTACCTGGCATTAGTCATAGCGTGAGAAACCCAACTTATTCACAAGTTCCCCGTAACAATAGGTGTCCTTAAAGCCCCAGTCACACTTTACCGGATTGAGCAACGGACATAAACCGGACACTGTCCAGTGAAATGCGGCAATGTACGGTTTATATACGGTTGGCATCCGGCGTGTCCGTTCTGTGTCCGGTGGTGTCTGGTGTGTACGGTAGCAAGTTTTGAACATGCACAAAAATTGTACCGGACACCGCCGGACTGAGGTGTACGGTTGGTGTCCGTTTTAAG
Organism: Branchipolynoe longqiensis; assembly: GCA_030323885.1. NCBI lineage: Eukaryota > Metazoa > Annelida > Polychaeta > Phyllodocida > Polynoidae > Branchipolynoe > Branchipolynoe longqiensis. The sequence continues at coordinate 10,998,547 of CM059196.1, read as the reverse complement.
TCCGTTTTGTCCGTTTCATGTATGTTACTCATCCGTTAGGTGTCAGTTTTAAGTCCGTTTTGTCCGTTTCATGTCTGTTACTCATCCGGTAGGTGTCCGGTTTGTATCCTGAAGAGTCCGTTGACGGTGCTGTGGGAATTCGGTCCATCAGTTTTTGGCGCATCCATAAACAGTCCGGTAGGTGTCCGGTTGGTGTCCAGTCCATCCGTTAGACATTCAGTTGGCGTCCAGGTATTGTCCGGTTATCGTCCGGTGGCTATTCATTAATGTACGTTCCTTGTCCATTTAGTGTTCGTTTCATCCGGTACATTTCAGTACATTTTGACACCGGACACCAATGGACTAGACAATTCTTTGTCTGGTGCTGTCCGGTACTCAGTCCGGTAAGGTCTGACTGGGGCTTAAGCGTTAAAGTTGCACAATCTGATCAATGTGACAATTTCTACCAATTTTATTTTGAGATAAATACGTTAGGGTGATCAATGCAAGCTACCTTTCTTTGGAGCGATTTATTTTAAACGATTAACACCGGGAGATATTTAAGTTGGTGTTTGTTGGTGTTTTACGTCCTAGCAACACCTAAGGTCATACCAGAAAGGGTATCGACTTGTGACAGTGCGTACTCATGGTGACTTTATAGTGCTGCCCCACTGGGAGACCAGGCTGGCAACATCTAAGGTCATATCAGGAATGGCACCGACTTGTTGTAAAATATTCCGATATTAAAGCATTGGTGGGGGAATGCAAATGTTCTATTAGGAAACAGGTATACGTGACCAGGTGCATATATGTGTTCATGTAGGTGCTGGTGGTGCTTGATTGATAGGTAAATAGACATAGTGGTGCTGGTAGGACTGTGTGTAAGGGGCACTCAAGAGCCCTACACACTACCCCCTCCCCCATCTACTACTTAGGATCACCACACTCAGGTTCAAGGCAGGTGGTGGCCAGGGGAGCCACACAGCTTGGTGGTGGTGGTGGGCAGATCACTGGTAACCATGGGGACCAGGAATGCTGGATCCCTATTGGTAGAGCTAAGAATGCTTGTTTCCCATTGGCGGAATGGGGTGGGGTGATACTCTACACTGAATCCGTGTACCATATAAATAATAAACCAGAAGGCGTGACTCTCTCCCTTCTTTCAGACTTTATACTCTTCCTTTCTCTTTGTCTGTATTGATTTCACTAAAGCCTGCCTACACAACCACAAATTTGAGCCATAGACTTTACATACTGGTGACCACGACGAGTGGTAAATCTATTAGTTGGAGGAAGGATTCAACTTTACTTTAAGGAGACCTAGTCTTTACATTGTGACAGTGCGCACCCATGGAGCGAGTTTTATAGTGCTGCCCCGCTGGGAGACCAGATCTCCAGCACCTAGATAAAAGATTCACCTCGTACTTGTAGTACAGGGCTGAAAACCAACCCATTAGAAAGGCTGGCGAAGAATTTCGACATGCTGGGGAAATTAATTGAGTGAATAATGTCTTAATTTAAGAAGCAAAATATATTCTTTATATATGTTTTTATATTTACCCACTACCTTTGAGTTGAAAAATATAATAAAACATCTAGTTTAATAAGATTTAAAAGTGAAATCGATGGTGTTCTATGGCTGCCATCTTGTCTTTTTGCATTCTCTCCCATTTCACCAACTCTGTGCCGATATAAGTATCCATTTGATACTGGAGGCAGGCATTCTACTTCCTGTTCCATACTAAAGCTATTTTCGCCCGTATTTACACTATGTTGTCGTTCACCCATATACTGTGTCAGTACGGGGTGAATCTTTTATCTATCCAGCACCATGACCCGATATCCCACTCAGTCTCATTATACTGGCACTGAGCTAACCAGTCTCCAATGAGTGCACACATTTCGAAGTTAAATACATACAACCAAATCTAGATAAGCGATTTGAGTGGCTAGAAGAGTTGAAGCATTCATAGCATTATCAGATTTAGAGTCTTGGGCCTCCAATGAAGGATATGGCTGATAGAATAGCACAACCGCCCCCCCCACCCCCCCCCCACTTCCGGTTGTGTAAACACACCGAGTCCCAGCTTCAGTCACTCCTCCGGAACCAGCGGACCGTATCGCAGGTGAGGAGAATCCACACCTCATGGTACACCAGAGATCACACACTCATGTGTGTAGGATCAAACTGCCACGTCTTCACACCTCGCCACTTTGACCTCTTTGACCTTTAACTCTTGACCCTTGACCGTGCTATGTCCGCAGACAGACTGCACTCCTACCGGAAACTCCAAGTCAAACACTGACTCCAATTTGGTTTAGTGATTTTGAAATTTCCAGATTTTGGATTTGGTGAATTGAAATTCCCAGATTTTGGATTTGGTGAATTGAAATTCCCAGATTTTGGATTTGGTGAATTGAAATTTCCAGATTTTGGATTTAGTGAATTGAAATTTCCAGATTTTGGATTTGGTGAATTGAAATTTCCAGATTTTGGATTCGGCGAATTGAAATTCCCAGATTTTGGATTTGGTGAATTGAAATTTTCAGATTTTGGATTTGGTGAATTGAAATTTCCAGATTTTGGATTTGGTGAATTGAAATTTCACACTTTGGCTTGTGAAATGAAATTTTATATCGTAGCCACATCTAAGAGGGAGGCTGGGATAGGTGTCAATGTGTGCTTATTAGTGTGTATTTTTCTTGAAGATTCGTACTGCCTATAATGGATAAGTCTGAATATACTTGTTTTCACCATTAGACAGTTGGTCAATAGAAAGCCTGAGCCTACACTTTTAGCCACCCAAGGGATTTTTAACATCCCACACACATTGACATGGTTTGAGAGCAACTGGCCTTTGATGACGTCGTAAGTTATACACAGCGGTGGAAATCCAAATTGGCAGAGATAATGGCATATGGAGGTGCCACTTCATTATATACTTTTTAAAAAAAACACCTTATAAACAAATGTTTGTTTGTTTGAGGTTTTACGTCCTAGCAACATCTAAGGTCATATCAGGATGGGTACTGACTTGTGACAGTGCGCACTCATGGCGACTTTATATTGCTGCCCCACTGGGAGACCAGGCCACCAGCACCATGAGCTGATATCCCACTCAGTCACATTATCCTGACACTGAGCCAACCAGTCCTTGCCCTATCCTATTAATGCTGACCACCAGGCTAGGAAGCGACAAGTATCAATTTTTAAGTCATTTGTATTACTTGATGAGGGTTCGAACCCACGATCCCATGGTCTACCAACATGGGAGGCGGATGCTGTAGCTCATTCGGCCATCCCGTCTGGTTGATGGCATGGGGGAGGTGGCACTTCATTTTATACTCATAAAAAAAACCACATAAACAAATGAGTTGCTGTCATTATCGCCACAAATGGACAACCAAGAAGAAGTGTGCATTTATAGCAACTTTACGAAGCTTTCCCCCCACCCCCAGTGTAGGAGGACATGCAAATGTTCTATTACTGATCAGTGTTGTATGGGTTAGTGGTGCCTAGAGTTGGATACAAATAGACATAGTGGTGTTGGCAGGTCTGGGTGTGATTGCACTCAGGGCTTACCCCATCTGCTAGGATAGGGATGGCCACACTCAAAGGTCAAGGTTGGTGGTGGCCATCGGGCCATACAGCTTGTGGTGGTGGTGGGCAGACCACTGGTAGCCATGGGGACCAGGAATGCTGGATCCCTATTGGTAGGGCTAAGAATGCTTGTTTTCCATTGGGGGAAAGGGGCGGGGTGATACTCTACAATGAACCCATGTAACCATATAAATAATAAACCAGAGGGCTTGACTCTCTTTTTCTTTACACTTTATACTCTTCCTTTCTCTTTGTCTGTATTGATTTCACTATAGCCTGCCTACACAGCCACATATTCAACCATTGGACTGTACAACAAGTCCCCGGTATTAGGACACAATATCCCACTCAGACAGATTGAGTCAAGCAGTTTTTGCACTATCTCAGTGAGGCTGAGGATCAGGAAATGCAACCAACCATGTGAATCAATTTTGAAAGTTTTGTATGTGTGTAAGACTTGAGTAAATCAGATAAGCATATCTGAAAACAATGCCACAAACCCTGCCACACACAGACGCACACAGATACACACAGACACACACAGACACACACAGACACACACAGACACACACAGACACACACACACACATACCTGCGCCTGTTTACCGAGCTGCAGACATCCGCGTGCAGGTTCGCGAAACGCCGCCACAGAGGGCGCCATTGTAGCCAATCACAATGTTCGACACTGTGGGGGCAGTGTGGGCCGTCTTTCTACACAGGTCATGGGGCTGCGCGGAGGGTCCACCATTAACCCCCACAAACACCCCCACACCCCACCCCCACACCCCCACACCCCCACCCCCCCACAAACACCCCCCCACAAACACCCCCACAAACACCCCCCCACAGACCCCCACACCAACTCCACATATCCCCCACACCCCCACCCACCAATGTGTGCCCACTTGCTGTGTGACATAAATAACTAAATGTTATGACGCACGGTGACCGGGATTGCGGTATGATGTCCGGGTATTAAGATACGGTTACTAATTACAGGAATGTTCCTTCCATGCACCAGGAAGAATGCACAAGGGAGAGGGACATGTATTATTGTTTAATGTAGCTGTATGGTGACTACTTGTTACCATGGGACCGCTGAGTAAGCACACCCAGCCATTTTGCATACATTAAGGACACCACCTGCCCTGGGGTTGAGTGACAGGTGCCCCCTCTTGGGCGCCACCCCTCCCAGGCAGCAGAGGTGTCTGATTGACTGGCTGTGTGAGCCCAGTCACCTTAGAACTCCTTGCACTTGCTGGACAGACCACACACTCGCTCTAGAGATACCGAAGGAAGCAGTTCACCTCTGAGCTGTGTGTAACCCCATATGACTTAGGTTCAATGGGCTGTAGGCACTGATTTTGACTGAACAAGCAGAAGCTATGTGGTTCTGTGTAGCAGGTTGTAATTAAGTCATGGTGGCAGGTCACTAGTAGGTGAACAAGAATCGTAGCAATAAATCTCAACCTTATCACTGTCAATCTTGCGTGACTTGTCTCCGTTTCTCTCTTACGAGTTGTGTTTTGGTATTTAGTTGTGGGGAGACTGGCAGACAGTTGCCAGGATCCTCCTGATAGTAGTGTAAAATATTCCGATATACGGCATAGGGGGAATGCAAATGTTCTATTACTGATCGGTCTACATGACCAAGCACATGTATGTATATATATATGTAAGGGCTGGTGGTGCCTGAGTGGGATGTAAATAGACATCGTGGTGCTGGCAGGTCTGGGTGTGGGTGCACTCAGGGCCTACCCACTCTGCTGGGATAGTAATCACCACACTCACTCAAAGGTCAAGGTTGGTGGTGGCCATGGGGGGGCCATACAGCTTGGTGGTGATGGTGGGCAGACCACTGGTAGCCATAGGGACCAGGAATGCTGGATCCCTATTGGTAGGGCCAAGAATGCTTGTTTTCCATTGGAGGAAAGGGGTGGTGTGATACTCTATACAATGAACCAATGTAACCATATAAATAATAAACCAGAGGGCTTGACACTCTCTTCTTCTTTAGACTTAGACGAAGAGAAAGGAAGAGTATAGATTTCACTATAGCCTGCCTACACATCCACAGATTCAAGCTTTAGCCATTTTACAGTAGTGAGTATAAGAGGAGTAACTGGAGACGGCCAAACAACCAGTTATTCTTCACACTGGTCCGCAACAGGCTCATGAAAGGCTGTGGTATGTGCTGCTTATTGGAAAGAGTAGCCTATGTGGCAGCAGCAGGTTTCCGCTAACGAAACATGTCAAAATGACCATATGTTTGGCCATATGTTTGGCATCCGATAGCTGATGATACGAAGATGAATGAGCTCTAGAGACTTTGTTAAATAAAACAAGCTTTACTTTTACATTACTTGTCGCTATTTAGCCTGGTGCTTGACATTACTAGAACAGGGCAAGGAGCAGTGGAATGAGGATTTGTTTGTTTGTTTGCTTTTTCACGTCCTAGCATGGGTACTGACACGTGACAGTGCACACTCATGGCGACTTTATAGTGCTGTACCACTGGGAGACCTGGCCACCAGCACCATGACCTGATATCCCACTCAGTCACAATATCCTGACACTGAGCCAACCAGTCCTTGCCCTATCCTAATAATGCAGAGCGCATGGCTAGGAAGCGACAAGTATAACTTTTTTAGTCATTGGTTTGACTCGACCAGGGTTCGAACCCACGATCCCATGGTCTACCAACACGGGTGGAATGAGGAAGACCAATCGTCCATGATTGAAATTTCACCTGCTTAAACCTGCATAGTCCAATGAACCATCAAGGTTTCAAAATAAAAACAATTATCTAGATTTGATTCTACATATCTAACTGAGATAACAATGCACTTATTAAGTATGTATTGTCACATAGAAGAGAACACTGAGTCAATTTAATCGAACCTGTTACTGCAGAAGCCTATGTAGTTTTGGCGTGCTTGCCAAAATTATGTTCACATGTTTGAATTTCAAAGATCTCAAAAGGTAGCCATTTCAATTAAAAGTTACTTCAAACTAAAGTTAGGTATATAATAATGATCAATTTAATATACTTACCTCAGAAAAATGTCAGAAACACAAAACCATCGAACTATGCAACTTTAAACAAATAATGTAACCAAAAGACAAAGATGGCACCTCAAGAACTAATGAAACAGGTGGCAGTGTGGTTCAATTCGGATCACTGAGGTAGAATTGTGTACAATTACATAGCACTTGTGCATTGAGGCCATCCATACAGGTGTCAACCCCGAAGAATGAAAACAGTCGTCTAAGATTGTGAAAACCGTAGTCTTTACGGCCAAAATGTAGTACTTGACAGGTAGGCACTGCCGACCAAGAGTCAATTTCTGCGCTTTCACTTTTCTTGTCCTAGTCACAAATCATTGGTGCCAAGTATCAACATTGCATGACTTTGACTTGTCACGGTCACAAATCATCTTAGTGTAATATCATTGGTGACTAGTATCAACGTTGCATGTCTGACTTGTCCCAGTCACAAATCATCTTAGTGTAATATCATTGGTGACTAGTATCAATGTGGCATGTCTTTGACTTGTCCCAGTCACAAATCATCTTAGTGTAATATCATTGGTGACTAGTATCAACGTTGCATGTCTGACTTGTCCCAGTCACAAATCATCTTAGTGTAATATCATTGGTGACTAGTATCAACGTTGCATGTCTGACTTGTCCCAGTCACAAATCATCTTAGTGTAATATCATTGGTGACTAGTATCAATGTTGCATGTCTTTTACTTGTCCCAGTCACAAATCATCTTAGTGTAATATCATTGGTGACTAGTATCAACATTGCATGTCTGACTTGTCCCAGTCACAAATCATCTTAGTGTAATATCATTGGTGACTAGTATCAACGTTGCATGACTTTGACTTGTCCCAGTCACAAATCATCTTAGTGTAATATCATTGGTGACTAGTATCAACATTGCATGACTGACTTGTCCCAGTCACAAATCATCTTAGTGTAATATCATTGGTGACTAGTATCAACATTGCATGACTGACTTGTCCCAGTCACAAATCATCTTAGTGTAATATCTTTGGTGACGGGTATCAACTTTGTATGTTATTCAAATATGCTGAAAACTGTATGGTTTGCTCACCTACAGCCGCAGTTGTAATTTCATGTGTAGACAGTAGTCTTTAAGGCCCTGTCACATTACGACGTATGGCAGGAGCGTATTCAAAACCTACGTCGAAAATGGGAAAAAGCTGCGCGGGACGACCTATCGTGACCTTTGGTGACCTCTCGGGTGTTTTTGAGATTATGCGGAACCTATGAGGAACGTACGAGGAGTGTATGGGAGCATACTGTGACATTTTTTGACAGTTTTGAGTGGCATGTGGAGCGTATGAGAAGCTTATGAGGAGCGTATTAGTAGCGTATGAGGAGCGTATGCGAAGCGTATGCGAGACCTATGTTATCTCCTCGGTCCACCACCTGGTGGCTCCTGGGTACATAGTGCGTCGCCTTTATATACCGAGACCATAGGTCGGGTATACACGGGCAGACACTACTCATACACTTTGCATACGCTACAAATACGCTCCCATACGCAACTCGTAGGTTCTGCATATGCTTCATACGCCAGAGATACGCCCGTGACGCAAGTTGTGTATGAGTGGCATATGCCGGCGTACCCCTAGCATACACCGGCATACCCCAAGCATACAAGGAGCATATGCCGGCGTATGAGAAGCATATGAGTAGCGTATGAACCATACGCTCCCGTAGGTCGAGATTTTTTTAGCATGCACGAAAAGATTTGGACGGACGGACAGGAGAAAGCGTATGGCGGCGTACAACGGCATAAGCCAGCATAGGCCGGCAAATGACGGCCTATGCATAGCATATGCATAGCATACGCGTAGTGTATGCATAGCGTATGCCGACGTATATGACATAAAGCGCCTACCCCGCCGTACACTCCCGCAAAAAAAACCTAATGTGACAGCCCCTTTACGGCCAAAACGTAGTACTGGACAGGTATGCATCCATATACAATAGGATCTGTCTTAAAGGGACAATCTGCATCCAGCCCAATGTTGCCCTGATATAGCGAACATTCTGTCAAGTCTAATTAGACAAAAATAATTATCGCTATCAATACCTCGGCCACTGCACCGGGGGCGATGGCCGAATCGGTGAGCGCTGGCCTCACATGCAGGAGATCGGGAGTTCGGTTCCTGGTCGAGTCAAACCAATGACTTATAAAATTGATATTTGCCACTTCCTAACCTGGCGCTCGGCATTAATAGGATAGGGCAAGGACTGGTTAGGTCAGTGTCAGGATAATGTGATTGAGTGGGATATCAGGTCATGGTGCTTGCAGCCTGTTTTCCTCAGATACAGTTGCCATGAGTGTGCACTGTTACAAGTTGGTACCCATCCTGATATGACCTCAGATGTCACCAGGATGTAAAACTGTCAACAAGCATCCCCTTCTCCGCCACAGTCCACTTCATGACCTGTGCAGAATGGCTGCCATTGTATGGGTTTCTTATTAGCCTACATCTCATTTGGAACGCGGTTTTTCCACATTGTCGTCTGCTCTACGGGAGGTGGGGTGGGTGTAAAAGAAATTTTAAAAAAAGAGTCGTCTGCTCTGAATGAAGTTGGCGACAACGAGTGGAGGGTTTCATGTTTCACTAAGAAAAAGCCGCTGGAGTTGGTGGTTTGTCGGGTGGTGCACATTTTGGGAATTGAACAGTTCCAGGGGTGTGGGACGTAGCTCAGGCGGTAGAGCGTACACCTGTGAAGGTTTGGATCATCCGATCGATCCTGCTCAGTGGATGCATTTGCAGTTTGGGCTATTTTCCGTTCCAACCAGTGATCCACAATTAGTTCATCAAAGGCTGTGATATGTGCTGTTCTGTCTGTGTGAAAGTGCAAATATAAAGACCCATTGCTGCTTATCGGAAAGAGTAGCCTATGTGGCGGCAGTGGGTTTCCTCCAATGAAATATGTGAGAATGACCATATGTTTGACGTCCAATAGCCGATGATAAAAATCAATGTGCTCTAGAGGCGTTGTTACATAAAACAAATTTCTTGAACAGTTCCATCTCTGGTGTCGCCTGCTTACAGAAAACCACGCGAACACGTCAACGTGGGGACAATCATAAAGAGATGAAAACAGCAGTGGAATGGCCACATTTCCCATTGATCAGATCTGGCCAAGACCATCTTGCAAGGCACAGTGAAAAGGGGAAGAATTGTTTGTAGGGGTTTTGCATCCTAGCAAAATATAAAGTCTTATCAGGAGAACAAAGGAAGAGGGCGGAAGACGATATCAGAAAATGGACATGCCTGGCGTTCGGTAAGTCCCAGAGGGCAGTGGAGAACCGGGGGGAAACTGAACGGGAAGAAAACTGGTTGAAAAGTCATCTGTGGTGCCTCGACGACGCTCGTGGGGATGGGATTGATGATTTTTTTTTTTTTTTTTTGGTCCATTAGTTGTTTAAGCTGGGAAAATTTCAGTCATAGACGACTGGTCTTCCTCATTCCACTGCTGGTCGATAGAAAGCCCGAGCCTACACTTTTACCGACCCAAGGGATTTTTAACCTCCCACACCTCATAGACATGGTATGAGAGCAACCAGCCTTTGATGACGCTGTAAGTTATACACAGCGGTGGAAATCCAAATTTGCAGAGATGGGGGGCACGGGGAATCGAACCGCCGACCCTCAGATTAGGAGTGTGACCTAGAAAAAAGTCAGACACTCTAACCACTCCGCCACAGAGAACGCCACATGATGATGACGACGACGATGACGATGACGATGACGACGACGATGACGATGACGATGATGAGTCACTAGTATTCCGAAACCAGTCAGTGGCCAGGAACCGGAAACGCCGGATCATAATGCAGGGAACAAGCGAGTAACTAACCAACTAAGAAGTGACATGCCGAGGTGCATTTTCAAGAGCAGTGTTCGACTGGGCGCCTGCGGTGTATCGTGCAGTTATTTGATTAACATGTTTGGGTAGCGCTCACATTAGTGTAGCTTGGTAAATATTGGTCAGGCACTTAGGGGCGCTGTGTGTGTGTTTGTGTGTGCGGGGTGTGCGAGGATGTTAAGGCAGTTGAGTCAACCAGCCATGTTGAAGCCGGGATTTTGGCGACTTAGGCGGGTGATATTTGTTTACCAGATACCCAAAAAACAAAACAGGCTGGGACCTTATGTTAAAGGAGCAGGACCAATACAATACCGCGCCCCAAGTGGCCGGCGCCCCCAGTCGGCGGCGCCGCGCGCCCCCAGTCGGCGGCGCGCGCGCCCCCGGTCGGCGGCGCCGCGCGCCCCCAGTCGGCGGCGCCGCGCGCCCCCAGTCGGCGGCGCCGCGCGCCCCCAGTCGGCGGCGCCGCGCGCCCCCAGTCGGCGGCGCCGCGCGCCCCCAGTCGGCGGCGCCGCGCGCCCCCGTCGCCGGCGCCGCGCGCCCCCAGTCGGCGGCGCCGCGCGCCCCCAGTCGCCGGCGCCGCGCGCCCCCAGTCGCGGCGCCGCGCGCCCCGAGTCGCCGGCGCCGCGCGCCCCCGGTCGCCGGCGCCGCGCGCCCCCAGTCGCCGGCGCCGCGCGCCCCCAGTCGCCGGCGCCGCGCGCCCCAGTCGCCGGCCGCGCGCCCCAGTCGCCGGCGCCGCGCGCCCCCAGTCGCCGGCGCGCGCCCCCAGTCGCCGGCGCCGCGCGCCCCCAGTCGCCGGCGCCGCCCGCCCCCAGTCGCGCGCCGCCGCCCCAGTCGCGGCGCCGCGCGCCCCCAGTCGCCGGCGCCGCGCGCCCCCAGTCGCCGCCGCGCGCCCCCAGCGCCGCGCCGCGCCCCCCAGTCGCCGGCGCCGCGCGCCCCAGTCGCCGGCGCCGCGCGCCCCCAGTCGCCGGCGCGCGCCCCCAGTCGCGGCGCCGCGCGCCCAGTCGCGCCGCGCGCCCCAGTCGCCGGCGCCGCGCGCCCCCAGTCGCCGGCGCCGCGCGCCCCCAGTCGCCGGCGCCGCGCGCCCCCAGTCGCCGGCGCCGCGCGCCCCCAGTCGCCGGCGCCGCGCGCCCCAGTCGCCGGCGCCGCGCGCCCCCAGTCGCCGCGCCGCGCGCCCCGTCGCCGGCGCCGCGCGCCCCCAGTCGCCGGCGCCGCGCGCCCCCAGTCGCCGGCGCCGCGCGCCCCCAGTCGCCGGCGCCGGCGCCCCCAGTCGCCGGCGCCGCGCGCCCCCAGTCGCCGGCGCCGCGCGCCCCAGTCGCCGGCGCCGCGCGCCCCAGTCGCGGCGCCGCGCGCCCCCAGTCGCCGGCGCCGCGCGCCCCCAGTCGCCGGCGCCGCGCGCCCCCAGTCGCCGGCGCCGCGCGCCCCCGGTCGCCGGCGCCGCGCGCCCCCGGTCGCCAGCGCCGCGCCCCCAGTCGCCGGCCCCCAGTCACCGGCGCGCGCCCCCAGTCGCCGGCGCCGGCGCCGCGCCCCCAGTCACCAGTACCACGCCATTGTCAGCAATACCATGCCACTGTCAGCAATGCCACACCCCAGTCACCAGTACCATGACACTGTCAGCAGCGCCACGCCCCAGTCACCAGTACCATGCCACTGTCAGGAACGCCACACCCCAGTTGCCAGTACCATGCCACTGTCAGCAGCGCCACGCCCCAGTCACCAGTACCACACCACCGTCAGCAGTACCATGCCACTGTCAGCAGCGCCACACCCCAGTCACCAGTACCATGCCACTGTCAGCAGTACCATGCCACTGCCAGCAGTACCATGCCACTGTCAGCAGTACCATGCCACTGTCAGCAGTACCATGCCACTGTCAGCAGTACCATGCCACTGTCAGCAAGCAATGCCATGTCCCAGTCAGCAATGCCATGTCCCAGTCAGCAGTACCATGCCACTGTCAGCAGTACCATGCCACTGTCAGCAGTACCATGCCACTGTAAGCAGTACCATGCCACTGTCAGCAAGGCCACGCCCCAGTCACCAGTACCATGCCACTGTCAGCAGACTGTCAAATCACAATGAGGGAGCAGGAGGTAGCTCAGGCGTTAGAGTGTCTACCGCTGAAGGTTTGGATCGTCCAATCGATCCTGCTCAGTGGACACATTTGCAGTTTGGGCTATTTTCCATTCCAACCAGTGGGCCACAGCTGGCTCACCAAAGGCTGTGACATGTGCTGTCCTTCCTGTGGGAAAGAGCATATAAAATACCCCTTGCTGCTTATCAGAAAGAGTAGCCTATGTGTGACAGTGGGGTTCCCCCAAAGAAATATGTCAGAATGACCATATGTTTGACATCCAATAGCCGATGATAAAAATCAATGTGCTCTATAGAGGTCGTTTAAATAAAACTAACTTTACTTTAGGGGTGAATCTTTTACCTACCTTCACCCTTACTCTGCGTATGGGTGAATCTGTTATCTACATTCACCCATACTCTGCGTATGGGTGAATCTATTATCTACATTCACCCTTACTCTGAGTATTGGTGAATCTGTTATCTAGTTGTTCAGCAGCCCTGTCTCAGCCTCAGGGCTGCAGGAGTCACCTAGGGGGGTATGGTCAAGCATAGGGCTGGCGAGTGGGGGTGGAGGTAGAGGTGGGGGTAGGGTTGGTTGTTGGAGTTTTACAACCTGGCAACATCTAAGGTCATATCATGATACCGACTTGTGACAGTGCACACTCATGGCAACTTTATAGTTTGTTTGTTGTACGTCCTAGCAACATCTAAAGTCATATCAGGACGGGATAACTTTATAGTGCTGCCCCACTGGGAAACCAGGCCACCAGCATCATGACCTGATATCCAACTCGGACATATTATCCTGATACTGAGCCAACCAGTCCTTGCCCTATCCTATTAATGCCAAGTGCCTGGCTAGGAAGCGACAAGTATCAAGTAGGTTTTTCTTTGTGATGTGTGTATTTATGCTGCCCATAATGGTTAAGTCTAATGACTTGTTTTCACTGCTAGACAGTAATAATCTTGTGACTCCCCTTCTTTTTATCACATTCAGTTGTTGTGTAGCTAACTACTGCATGCATTCTTTCTCTGTTTCTAAGCATTCTCCCACATCCCACAAACCTCTGTGAGTTTGTTCGTTCTACGATCGGATAATTGTTTGGTTACCAATAGTTAATTTCTCTGAATGTCTTCACCTTGCTATGGTAGTGGTCATTAGGTTTTGATTTTTAAGTTTAAAGTTTAACTTGTGTATGTATCATACCTAGCATCTATACCCTCTAAAACTTTACTTGACTTATCAGTGTATTTTCTATTTATTTATCTATCTTTCTTTTTGTTTTTTAATTCATTTTATTTGTTGTTGTCATTAGTCTAGCAGTGCATTTAGCTCTCTTTTGATTAATGTTTTATATGTTTCTATTGTCCCTGTACTTTCTTCTACTCCCAGTGTATTCCATTCACTTGCCTTCATGTACTCGGTACTCCTCTCATATGATCCATTTTTGGCTATACTTGGGCCCATGTTTGGGGCTATGTTTGGGGCCACCACTACCTCTTGTTGCCTTTTTTGTTACCTGCACCCTCCCAAGCTTCCTTGTCTCCCTGAATGCTGCTATTTTGAGATGTGCTTTTCTCCTGTCATTTAGTGTGTTGACTCTTGCTTTCCTATGGAGATCATTAGTTGGGTGTCTATGTTCCACCTTCAGACATAACCAAAGTGCTCTATTTTGTAGTCTTTGTAGTTTATCCAACATATTTTTGTTACCCTCCATATATATTACATCACCATAATGGAATCTTAAATTAAAGTAAAGTAAGGAACATAATTCCACATATGGTTTACTCCGCTACTGTCAACAGCTGCATATCCATTGTTGTCTGCGCCCTTTCAGTCGAAATGAGGCACGACGCATGCACACACATCCGCACGCATGCGCAGCCAGCTAGCACCGATTACAAAAAACACAATTGGAGGGGTAGTTAGTGTAGTTAGTGTCATAGGGGGTGGGTGGGTACTCTAGCAACCCAACCCCAGAACTTACAACAGAAGCTTGTTTGCTTGTTGTTTTATGTCCTCACAACATCTAAGGTCATATAAGGATGGGTACCGACCTGTGACAGTGCGCACTCATGGCAACTTTATAGTGCTGCCCCACTAGAAGATCAGGCCACCAGCACCATGACCAGATATCCCACTCAGTCACATTATCCTGACACTGAGCCAACCAGTCCTTGTCCTATCCTAATAATGCCGAGCACTTGGCTAGGAAGCGACAAGTATAATTTTTTAAGTCATTGGTTTGACTCGACCAGGATTCGAACCCATGAATTCATGGGTTCGGATCGCCCGATATCACAAAACAGGAGACGGACGTTCTACTCATTCGGCCACCCCGTCTGCTGCACCAACTCGAGCAAGTGTGCACTAATGGTGACTTCATAGTGCTGCCTCACTGGGAGACCAAGCCGCCAGCACAATGACCCGATATTCCACTCAAGTCACATGATCCTGATACTGAGCTAACCAGTCTAAAAATAGAACTTACAACAGAAGCTTGTTTGTTGTTTTATGTCCTCACAACATCTAAGGTCATATCAGTATGGGTACCGACTTGTGATAGTGCACACTCATGGGGACTTTATAGTGATATCCCACTGGACCCCAGGCTGATGGCACCATGACCTGACACCCCACTCAGTCAAATTATCCCCACACTGAGCCAACCAGTCCTTGTCCTATCCTAATAATGCCGAGCGCCTGGCTAGGAAGCGACAATTATAAAATTTTAAGTCATTGGTTTGACTCGACCAGTGTTTGAACCCACCACCCCACGATCTACCAACATGGGAGACGGACGCTCTAACTCATTCGGCCATCCCGTCTGGTATATTCCACTCAAGTCACATGATCCTGATGCTAAGGTAACCAGTCTAAAAATAGAACTTACACCAGAAGCTAAACCATCGGAATGTGAAACTTTAATGCAAAGAAGGAACTTCAATGTAAATCAGGAAACGCTGAGTGACCGTCTATTTATTTATACTTACGTAATAAGATTACATGCCCCTATATATATCTCACAGATCGCCCCCTGGCGGAAAACTGTTCTAACTGACTTTTCAATTTCTCACACCCGCGGCACGCTGAACATTCTTTGCACACACACACAAATATATATATATATATATATATATAAATAATTAAGACTTGAATAACCGGAATTAATTTGTCCTTCGGCAATATACACATTAGTCTTCACGGTGCAGGATGTTGTCAGTTCACTTAGCAAAGATTGCCGCGAGCGAAGTCAGTTAGCAGACATATAAAAGAAAGAAACTGGCCGCAATGGACTAGCGGGTAGAGTGTCCGCAACCCAGCCGGGGTGTGGTGGTGGTGGGGGTGGGGCGGGGGGTATCCAAAGTAAAGCTTGTTTTATTTAACGACGCCTCTAGAGCACTTTCTTGAAGATTTATACTGCCTATCATGGATAAGTCTGAATAGACTTGTTTTCACCATTAGACAGTTTGCCGATAGAAAGCCTGAGCCTACACTTTTACCGACCCAAGGGATTTTTAACCTCCCAAACCACATAGGCATGGTATGAGAGCAACTGGACTTTGATGATGCTGTAAGTTATAAACAGCGGTGGAAATCCGAAGTGGCAGAGGTGGGGGCACGTTGAATCGAACCACCAACCTTCAGATTAGGAGTCCGATCTAGAAAAAAAGTCAGACACTCTAACCACTCCACCACAGAGAACACTTTGATTTGTTTCAGTCGCTCCTTGCCCTATCCTAGTAATGCCAAGTGTCTGGCTAGGAAGCGACAAGTATCAATTTTTAAGTCATTGGTTTGACTCGACCAGGATTCGAACCCACGATCCCACGATCTACCAATACGGGAGACGGACGCTCTAACTCATTCGGCCATCCCGTCTGGCGTCATGGCGACTTTATAGTGCTGCCCCACTGGGAGACCAAGCTGCAGGCACCATGACCTGATATCCCACCCAGTAACAGCGACCCGCATAAATTGTGTAAATCATTGGCTTTACTCGACCGGAAATCGAACTCCCGACCTTCTGCACGGGAAGCATGCGCTCTACCGATTCGGCTATCACGTCCGGTCTCAAATTCGGTACTGGTGGCTTGCTACTTAGCCTGGTGCTCGCTATTACTGGGACAGGGCAAGGACTGGTGCTGTGATATTCTAACTGAGTGGGATATTGTGTCATAATGCCAGTGACGCTAGATATCAGCGAGAGGGAATGGGGGGGGGGGGGGTAGCTTCGTAAAGCCACAGTGAGGGAGCATTATCACAAATCATCATCCTGGTGATTGGAAGTTAAAGAGATTCACATTCACAATTATTCAAAGTAATTTAAGGCCCTGTCACACTATGACGTATGGCGGTGGCGTATGCGTAACGTGGCGAAATAATTTGAAAATCATAATAGGTCGAGATATGGCGACCTTTTTGCACTGTGGGAGGTCCCAGCGACATATGAAGCATACGCGCAGCCTATGCCTAACCTATGCCTAACCTATGACGGCGTATGCAAAGCATATGACGACCTATACGCGGCATACAGGGACGTTTGTTGACGGTTACAAGTGACAGGTCTAGCGTATCAGTAACCTACACCGACATATGGTCACCATATGCGTAACCTATGCCTGCGTACCTCCAGCATACGTCCAGCATATGAGAACCGTATGAGCCACACGCTGGCATAGGTTTAACATTTTGAACATGCACAAACATTTTTTGGCGGCTCGACCTACGCCGACCTATGACGACCTATGACGACCTATGGAAAGCATATATGACGTATGTCCAACCCAAGCGTAACCTATGACGGCATATGCCGACGTGTTGGTCGAAAAGCGCATACGTCGGCATATGCTAACGCTATATGTCTTGGTGTGACAGCCCCTTTAGCTTTTTGATGCAATTTAGTGGTTTTTACAAAATTCTGCTGAATAGGTTATTTTGTCAGCGCCGAAGCATTGGTCTTCTACTTCAAGCCATTTTTTTTTCAATTCAGGATTTTATTTTTTTTAAGAATAAATACGGAGTACCTATTTAATAATGTATTAGTGTAAGCTAACAATAGCGGTTAAAGATCAAATTTACTGTATGTAGCACAATGGATTCGCTACACAGACAGGTACCCACAAGTACCAATGATATGGCTGGTTGTTGGACTTTTATGTCCTGACAACATATAAGGTCAAATCAGGACGGGTACCAACTTGTGACAGAGTGCGCACTCATGGTGACTTTATGGTGTTGCCCCACTGGGAGATCAGGCTGCCAGCACCATAACCTGATATCCCACTCAGGTACATTATCCTGACACCAAACCAACCAGTCCTTGCTCTATCCTAATAATGCCAAGCGCCAGGCAGCCACAAGTACCAATTTTATAAGTCATTGGTTTGACTCGGCCAGGATTCGAACTTTGGACCTTCCACAGGGGAAGCCTCAGCATTGTCCCTCAGAACTAACACCAGAGGTCAGCTGTATAAAATCTTCAAGGAGAGAGAGGCCCAGACTTGGTCAGGAAACACTCATTTTTCTTTCGAGTGACAGATCCATGGAAGTTGGAAGAGTCTCTCAGACCAAATGCCTCAAGCACCAATGGTAGAAGGATTTGAGACAAGGCTGGATTGACATAGGAGAGGACACCCACAATTACATGTTTGTTTGTTGTTTTACGTCCTAGCAATATCTAAGGTTATATCAGTACGGATACCGACTTGGGACAGTGCGCACTCCTGGCGACTTTATAGTGCTGCCCCACTGGGAGACCAGGCCGCCAGCACCATGACCTGATTTTCCACTCAGTCACATTATCCTGACACTGAGCTGGCCAGTCCCGGCCCTACCCTAATAATGCTGAGCGCCTGGTTAGGAAGCGACAGGTATCAATTTTTAAGTCATTGGTTTGTCTCGACTATGTTTCAAACTCATGATCCCACGGTCTACCAAACGAGGAGTCAGACGCTCTAACTCATTCGGCCATCCGTCTGGTTCACACAATTACATGACTTCAGGGCTCCATCCACTTCCATATGTGTGCACAAATAATCCTTTTTTTTACCATAACGAGCTGGCATTGGAGGCCCAAAAGGGCCGAGATCAGCCTGAAGAGGATATGTAAGTTAAGCACGTGTCTGCGGGAAGAAATGACTTGAAGTCTATCCGTAGTGCTGGAGTTGAAGTGTCCGAGAATTGCTGCAGAGTGCGGTCAGTGAGGTGAGTGCCGAGTGCAGAAGGCGCATGCGCTGTTTGACAGGGGCTTACAGACTTACTTGATTACCTATACTTACTTACTTACCTACTACACGGCCCATTGTAGTCTAGCTACTTAAACAGGGCAAGTTCTGTACTACTAGCCGTGATTAACGTCCAGTCGTCACTCGGCACTGCACACTGACGAACTGAAGCGACTCGGTTTTATGAGACGGAGAAGGGAGGGTAGGTCAGTGACACCAGTTAGTGACAGCTAAGTGACAGCTAAGTGACAGCCAAGTGACAGTTAAGTGACAGTTAAGTGACAGTTAAGTGACAGTTAAGTGCAGTGCAGTAGGACAGAAGTGCATAGGCCTTGTCGCGTGCCCAACAGGTCGAGGATCCAGGCGTGGTCGACGGCAGGTGTCGGGTCGGAGCGGGCTGTGGTCGTGGCGTGTGTCGGTCGGGCGGTGTCTTGTCGGTGTCGGTGTGTCCGTGTTTGTATGTCGGTGTGTCCGTGTTTGTATGTCCGTGTGTCCGTGTTTGTATGTCCGTGTGTCCGTGTCTGTGTGTCCGTGTGTCCGTGTTTGTGTGTCCGTGTCGGTGTCTGTGTCCGTGTGTCCATGTTTGTGTGTGTGCATGTGTGCGTGCGTGTGTATGCGTGCGCGTGCGTGTGGGTGGGTGCGTGTGCATGCGTGTGCGTGCGTGTGAGTGCTTGTGCGTGCATGTGCGTGCGTGCATGTGCGTGCGTGCATGTGCGTGCGTGCATGTGCGTGCGTGCGCGTGCGTGCGTGAGCATGCGTGCGTGAGCGTGCGTGCGTGAGCGTGCGTGCGTGAGCGTGCGTGCGTGAGCGTGCGTGCGCGTGTGCGTGCGTTAAAGCAACACAGTTTCCCAAACAGGATCATAAATATATGGAACAGTCTCCCACAAAATGTTATTGATGCCGAGTCAATAAATTCATTCAAGAATAGATTAGAAAAAGCATGGGCTCATGATACAGGGCAATTTGACCCCTTATTCACCATGTGCTACTAATTATTCCTTGAGTTGCTTATTTTACTTGCACTCAAGCAAAAATGAGAGACAAATAATTGTTCACACTTCCTGTCTACCATTCGCTATTTTGCTATTTTGCTATTTTGCTATTGTGTTTGCATGTGTTTGCATGTGTTTGCATGTGTTTGCATGTGTTTGCATGTGTTTGCATGTGTTTGCATGTGTTTGCTTGTGTTGCTTGTGTTTGCATGTTTTTGCATATGTTTCTGTGTGTTTGCGTGTGTTTGCGTGTGTTTGCGTGTGTTTGCATGTGTTTGTGTGTGTTGCGTGTGTTGCATGTGTTTGTGTGTGTTTGTGTGTGTTTGTGTGTCTTTGCGTGTCTCTGCATGCGTTTGCGTGTGTTTGCGTGTGTTTGCATGTCTTTGCATGCATTTGCATGTGTTTGCGTCTGTGTTTGTCAACTCAGTCACTTGGGGCGGATTGGATTAATGAAGCTCCGGGCGATTCGAGTCACCCGAGTCGTCAGAATTCCAGATAGAACACTGGGAGGTTATCCTAAAAATACACGGACCGTGATGCAAAACGACCCGACCCCAGTAACCCACGTCTTGGCTCGGGGTGGCTCGGAACGATGACGTCACATTGGCGCTGGTACCGTCCTGTAGGATAACAGCTACCAGTACAAGTCCTATGTTTTGTAATATCTCAGATTAATTAAATGGAAATATAACTAAACTATGCAATCACAAAATACTTGAAATCCTATTTTGCTGTAGTTATATTGGATATTACAAACAAACAAAAGTTTTGGATCAAGCCACAATTTGTTCCACCCTAAGCGTATTCGTTTTTGCAACTCGAGGTTGTAGGGCCTGCGCATGTGCCAACAAGTGGTTTGGGTGACCCGAGTTGTTTAATCGAATTCGGCCAATGCTAGGAAGCGACAAATATAAATTTGGTGTAAATCTGTGGTTTGACTCGACCGGGAATAGAACTCTCGACCTTCTGCATGCGAAGCCTACGCTCTACCGATTCGGCCACCACGTCCGGTCTCACACACCGATTAACTTACAGATCCTATTCTGGCTCATGTAGGCCCTATTGGGCCTCTAATGCTGGCTCGTTATTGTAAAAAAAAACTATTCTGCACACATAATGGAGGCGGACGGAACCCTGAAGTCATATAATTGCGGGTGTCCTCTACAATGTCTGGCCAGCCTTCTCTCAACTTGGTACTTGTTGCTTGCTTCCTAGCCTGGCGCTCGTTATTACTAGCATATGGCAAGGACTGGTTTTGTGATATTCTAACTGAGTGGGATATTGTGTCAAGGAAGAATTCGATAGCCGATTTAAGGAAAATAAATAAAGAAAAGGACAAATCATTGGCCAAGACAAAACAGCCCACCTCCAGCGCCCCCCCTACAGCCCCCCTCCCTCCCCCCCCCCTTCCCGCCCCCTCACCCCCCACCCCCCTTCCCGCCCCCTCCTTTTCCCTGATATGCGGTATGTGGTATGTGGTATGCGGTATGCGAATGTGATACCAAAAAATGGCAAAGCATGTAAATACACAGTGGTGCTATATATGTGTGCGGATGCATGCGAATACGAATGTGATTCCAAATGCAAATGTGGCAAGTGGATCGCTACATGGACCAATCGGTGTGAATTCGAATGCGAATGTGAATGCAGATGCGAATGCAAATGCGAATGCAAATGCAAATGCAAATGCAAATGCAAATGCAAATGTGAATGCGAATGCTGTTGCATTCGCCATAGAACAAACACAAACTTTGACTTTCCTTCACAAATTTGGAGCAAAAAAATCCCGAAAAAGGCATGGGTATCTATGCCGCATACTGCATGCCGTGTATATGGAATCTTACCTTTAGACAGTAAATAGTTGCCGCCCGACCGTCTTGTCAGACAGTGGGGCCAATTAAAGCCCGACCAGCATCTCCCCTTCCAAGAATTGTGTGCGGGCATTCAGACCTGCACTCATAGCTTTTTATTTATTTATTTATTTCATTTTATTAATACAAAATTCTTTTCAATTTCAGCTATCTCCGTGAAGCATCTTGCGGTCCGCTCACGCGCCCAGGTCACGTGACATGGGATACTTGGGCAGACAGATAAAAGAAACCCTGTCAAGCCCTTATTTCACTGGTCATTTCGTCGGAGCGGACGGTACTGCAAAGCACCAGCGCACTCGTAGATAAGGTTGGTCGGTTGGTGGCTAGAATTTTACGTCCTAGCAACATCTAAGGTCATATCAGAACGGGCACCGACTTGTGACAGCGCACACTGATGACGACTTTATAGTACTGCCCCACTGGGTGACCAGGCCACCGGAACTATGATCTGAAATCACACTCAGTCACATTATCCTGACACTGATCCAACCAGTATTTTCCCTATCCTATTAATGCCAAGCGCCAGGCTAGAAAGCGACAAGTATCAATCAATGGTTTTGAGTTTCTGTAATTTTTCTGAGATAAATATATTAGATCGATCTGTGGAGGTGGTCGGTTAGGGAGGTTTTACTGTGTGTGTATATATATACATATATATATCTATAAGCTATGCATGGTTCTGCATCAAAGTAGCTGCGTAGACCTTCTTTTAATAGGTATGCTATTGAAATACCTCAGGGAGTTTGACGCCCATGCCCTGCAGAGTTCTAAACCACTGCCTTGTGGTACAGGTTCTTGACAGAACCGAAGGCTAAGGGAGCAAACCCTGAACAGAAAACCATGTCGCTGTGTCAACATCAAGGGCGGTTGATGTCTGTAACTCCCAACATCTCCCGACCAGCCACTGCAGGGACAAATAGTTTTGCGCCTGTCTGGACATGTCCTTGCTGGTGTGAGACCTCTATTTGCTCCCTGAGAGAGTGCTGCTGGTAACTTGCAAAAGCCAGCAGCACTTCAACACTTTTGCAGGCAGCTTTCATGAAATGTAATACTCGAACGGACAGGGCTGACCTCTATGGAAGATCTTCTGATCAAAAAGAATCTCCGGTGGACTGGACACCTCATGAGGATGTCATCAGACAGGCTTTCAAAGCAGATCCTCTACTCTCAACTGTCTTCTGGTTACAGAAAGAGAGGGTGCCCTCGTCTCCGGTTCAAGGATACCATCAAGAGAAACCTGAAGCTGAGAGACATTAAGACCGACTCATGGACATCACTCTCACAGCAGAGAGTTAAATGGAGAGTGGCAGTCAAGTAATGAAAGCAGTCTTTGTCACATCGCGACCGACAGCATGATGATGATGAAACCTTCCTAACATGGAGGCTGGTTGGTTGGTGGAGTTTTACATCCTGGCAACATCTAAGGTCATATCAGGACGGGTACTGAATTGTGAAGTGTGCACTCATGGTGACTTTATAGTGCTGCTGCACTGGGAGACCAGGCCACCAACACCATGACCCGATATCCCACTCAGCAACATTATCCTGACACTGAGTCAACCAGTCCTTGCCCTATCCTAATAATGCCAAGCGCCTGGATAGGAAGCGACAAGTATACATTTTTAAGTCATCGCCTTGACTCGACGTGGGTTCGAATCACACGATCTACCAAAACCGGAGAAGGACGCTCAACTCATTCGACCATCCCATCTGGTCCTTAAAGTTCCATAGTCCGATGAAAGCTTCAAATTGTCAAAATCAAAATAATTATCTAAATGTGGCTATGCGTAGCTAACTTAGAAGTTAGATCAATCAATCAATCAATAGTTCCGTCCTCTAGTCGAGGGTTGGATGCAATGGTTCTCCACTTGTCCCGATGGTGTGCTGTTCTGATAGACTGTGAATAATTCAAGCCTGTCCACTGTGAAATATTTGTAAACCATGATGTTCTTGGTCTCCCTCTCCTCTGCTGCCATTCACCTTCCCTTCCAACAATGTACGGTATATTGAACTCTGACGAATAATGTGGCCAAAATAAATAAGTTTCTTTGCCTGTATACTGGCAAACAAGCTTTTCTTATTTTTAATTTTTCTGAGAACTTCAGAGAAGTTAGATACTGATACCATTATTAAGCATTTGTCACGACATAGTCAGGAGTTCTAAGTCAATCTGACAGAAACTGTTAATGCAAAAGCCTATGGTATCAGAGTTTTGGCATGCTTCCCAAAATTAATTTGGGATGTTTGCTTTTCTTTATCTCAAAAGTTAGCTATTTAAATTAAAAGTTACTTCAAACTAAAGGAGGGTATCACTATGAACCTAATATATATATCTCA
The DNA here is from genome assembly GCA_030323885.1 of Branchipolynoe longqiensis. Classification (NCBI taxonomy): domain Eukaryota; kingdom Metazoa; phylum Annelida; class Polychaeta; order Phyllodocida; family Polynoidae; genus Branchipolynoe; species Branchipolynoe longqiensis. Next base: position 10,974,541 of record CM059196.1, on the reverse strand, counting down.
AAAAGTGACAGAAATTCAAAAAACATCGGGCTATGCAACTTAAACCATTAGGTTATCTAGGCTCTTGATGCAATAGAGGGCATTCCCGTGACGTCATCAACCGGATGCGCGGCCATTGTGGCGATATCACCATTGACAATGCATTGAGTTTGCCAGTACGCGCAGTGCAAAACGTCTATTTTATTCCAAATTAATAGAAATACAGAACCTAACCCATATAAATTTAATATAATCTTTTCATTAAATATGTTTTCTATATGTGTTCCAAGCGGCTTGGTTCTAGGTAGTGTAATTTTAGAGATATTTCACATTTTCTGGATGAAGATCGCTCACTGCCATTGGCAATGCATTGAGTTTGTTGGGTTTGTTATTGTGGTTGTATCGCCACAATGGTCGCACTTCCGTTTAGCGTGACGTCAGTGCATACCCTCTATACACCAATTAATTTGCACTTCAAATGTCTCAAAGGTTAGCCATTTAAATTAAACATTACTTCAAATTAAAGTAAGGTAGATTACAGCGATCAACCTAATATTTATCGCAGAAAATTACAGAAATTCAAAACCATCGAATTATGTAACTTTAACATGGAGGTGGGGAGGCAAGTTTAAACAACAACAAAATCAAATCAAGCGATTACAGTCGATAACAGACAAGTGTGGTAAGAGGGGGCTGGGGGAGGGGGGAATAGATGCTTTCACAAGGACACCATCAGCATGCCCTACTCCAGCAACTCAGAAAAACCCGCCTCATCTTGGACCATTCGACGGCCCCCCACTGTCGTCTGCTTTTAGCGCGGGAAGCAGACGACACCACACAGAAAATACTCCATTTGATAAAAAGAAAACTAACCCGAATGACTTCTAGTGGAGGAGAACACACCAGAGGATGTTCCAGTAACAAAAATGAAACAAAAGGGACCTCATTTGAGTTAGTTTTCAATAGGCAGACGACATTTATTCGGAGCAGACGACACTGAGTTGAGTTGAGTTGTGAAGGAGGAGTAAAAGTACTCATAAACCACATTGCTAGCCGCCCACTAAGAGTGGAAGACTTCGCTAACAATTCACTGATCTAATCCACAACTCCACTCCTCATTAAGGATAACTTTGTTTACATACGGGTCTTCGGCGTCTCCAGGTTACGTCTTAAATAGCGTCGCTGGGAACGGTTGACAAACAATTAGTGGGTCAGTGAAACCACGAAAATATTACTTTCGTTGATTAAAACACAGTTTAAAGTTGCATAGTCCGATGGTTTTGAGTTTGTCCATTTTCTGAGATAAATATGTTTGGTTGATCGCTATAACCTACATTACTTCAGATTAGTTTCAAGTAACTTATTTTAAATGGCTGACTTTTGGAGATATTTTAAGTACAACCATGACAAATTGATTATAGGCCTCTGCAGTACCAGGTTCTATTAAATTGTCACAGTGTTCCCTGTTGGGTGGTGACAAATGTTTAATAAGTGCACCAGTATCTAAGTTAGATATATAGGTAGGTCACACTGCTCCTACCAAGTCAGACTACCCAACCCAGTCACACTACCCAACCCAGTCACACTACCCCACCCAGTCACACTACCCCACCCAGCCACACTACCCCACCCAGTCACACTACCCCACCCAGTCACACTACCCCACCCAGTCACGTTGTTTGTTTGTTGTTTTACGTCCTAGCAACATCTAAGGTCATATCAGGACGGGTACCGACTTGCGACAGAGCGCACTCATGGCAACTTTATAGTGCTGCCCCACTGGGAAACCAGGCCGCTGGTACCATGCCCTGATATCCCACTTAGTCACATTATCATGACACTGAGCCAACCAGTCCCTGCCCTATGTTATTAATGCTGAGCGCCTGGCTAGGAAGCGACAAGTATACATTTTTAAGTCATTGGTTTGACTCGACCAGGGTTCGAACCCACGAACCCATGATCTACCAGCACGGGAGACGGGTGCTCTAACTCATTCGGCCATCCAGTCACACTACCCCACCCAGTCACATTATCCTGACATTGACCCAACCAGTCTTACCCTATCACAGCAATGCGGAGCACCAGTTAAGACAATTGACAATAGTCAGTACATTAAACCTTTAGCTTAACTCGGCCGGAAATCGAACCCACGACCGGCAAGGATACGCCCTACCCAAACGGCACGAGAGGAAAAATCATCTGCTGGTTAGAAAAGACAAATCAAATTTGTGAAATTTGAATAATTTAATAGGCAACTTCGACCCTCCTGCCCCCTCAAATTCCACCAAGATCGGAATCCCCTCTCCACCCCCCACCTCCCCACATCCCTCATTGCCCATTGACTTTTCTCAGCCGACACACTGTTAACCATCTCAACCATTCATACCTTCACAATGTCAGTTTCCTTTCCGACCCGTAAACTTAAATCTTAAGTAACCATCCACCTACATAACAATGCACGCAGTAGGTCAGGACTTCCGTTGTTTGTTTGTTGTTTTACGTCCTAGCAACATCTAAGGTCATATCAGGATGGGTACCGACTTGTGACAGTGCACACTCCTGGCAACTTTATAGTGCTGTCCCACTAGGAAAACAGGACGTCGGCACCATGACCTGGTATCCCACTCAGTCACATTATCCTGACACTGAGCCAACCAGTCCTTGCCCTATCATAATAATGCCGAGCGCCTGGCTAGGAAGCGACAAGTATAAATTTTTAAGTCATTGGTTTGACTCGACCAGGGTTCGAACCCACGAGCCCACGATCTACCAGCATGGGAGACGGAAGCTCGAACTCATTCGGCCAGTGCCTCTGAGTCCCAACCGAGTCAAACCAATGGCTTATAAAAATTGTATACTTGTCGCTACCTAGGCTGGCGCTCGCCATTAATAGGATAAGACAAAAGACTGGTTACCGCAGTGTCAGGACAAAGTGAGTGTGTGGGTTATTGGGTCATGGTGCTAATGGTGTGGTCTCCCGGTGGGGCAGCACTATAATGTTGCCATGAGTGTGCACTGTCACAAGTCGGTACCCATCCTGATATGACTGTAGATGTTGCTAGGACATAAAACAACAAAGAAACCATGTAACTGCCTTAAGTAAGCTACCATGAAGCTTAACACGACTATATTGCCACCTGTCTATTGAGTCCGTAAAATAAATTAAATACAGTAGTCTAAAGAAAAAAAAGCAGAAGACATACAATGAATGCTATCTCTCCAACACTTCCCACCACACCACACCACACCGCCCGCTTCTATAATTTATTATCAACATCAAAAAGGTTCATATAAATAGCATAGCACACCATTTATGTCCAGAAGACCAATGCCTCAGCGCTGAAGAATGAAAAGTTCTGACAACATATTTACCACCCCCGCCCCCACCCTTAGAAAACAAAACAAAATCCTAAAGGTTTGTTTTTGGCGATTCCTTTAAACCAAATTAAATAAAAACACCTGGCAAGTTCTCAGTACAACGCCACCACCATCCATTCACAACCAGTCAGTGTGCGTGTGTGTGCGTGCGTATGTGTGCGTGTGTGCGCGTGCGTGTGTGCGCGTGTGTGTGTGCGTGTGCGTGTGCGTGTGTGAGGAGGGGCTGTGGGGGGGGGGGCACTCAGAATCTGCCCTCACCGCCAGAACAAGCCACACTTTAAACAGCTGCTTATAAATCCACGTGTGCAGCTTCCCTGAACAATGGCGGGCGTTTGCAAACCGGAAGTGGATAGGCTGTTGATTAACCGACCGGAAGTGGACAATTGTGGTCTGCACAAAGCGATACACTTTCCTTCTCAGAAGCACTATTTGTCGGTTACGTGCAAAGTGTTGTCTGCTCTGAGCCAAGTGATGTTCTCTGTGGCGGAGTGGTTAGAGTGTCTGACTTTCCTAATCTGAAGGTTGGTGATTCGATTCCCCATGCCATCACCTCTGCCAATTTGGATTTCCACCGATGTGTATAAGTTACAGCGTCATCAATTGTCAGTTGCTCTCATAGCATGTCATTGTGCTGGGGGAGGTTAAAAATCCCTTGGGTCAGTAAACCTGTAGGCTCTGGCTTTCTATCAATCAAATGTATAATGGTGGAAACAAGGCTATTCAGACTTATCCATGATAGGCAGTATAAATCATCCAAGAAAAAAAAAAGTGAATGCCAATAAATGCTACTCTACAGGAGGCAGGTGGGAGGGGGTGGGTGGGAGGGGGGGGGGGTGTCGGCAGTGTCACTTTCGTGGAATTGGTGGACAAATATCGTCTGCTTCTGTTCAGTGAAAATAATTAGGCCTACTAATCATTAAAGTCTCAGTGAATTTCCAATTACTTCCGTCATTGCCACTTAGTAAAGGGGACCAGACGGAATAGTCGAATGAGTTGACCGTCCGCCTCCCGTTTTGGTAGATCGTGGGATTCGACCCACTGGGTTCGAACAATAGTCGAGTCAAACCAATGACCTAAACATTGATAATTGTTGCTATCTAGCCAGGCGCTCAGCTTTATTAGTCGCCATGAGTGTGCATTGTCACAAGTCAGCACCCGTCCGGATATGACCTTAGGTGTTGCCAGGACGTAAGACTCCAACAAGCAACCAACTTATTAAAAGGTAGTTTGATGGGTCCCAGTTGGCCGCCCAGAATTTGGCCCTCACATCATAGACCCTGTTAAGAAGGAGTAACGATAATGTATGCTTCCTTACGTTTATTAACTCTGCTCACTATGCTGTGTCCACAGTCAAGTATCCGCCCGCTGACCAGCCAGGTCCCACAAAGGTGGGGGGGGGGGGGGTTGCTAGCCGCACGCAGTAGAATGATGGCATCCCACTCACGGCACTGCCCCGGCAGCTACCGAACCGCCACCTGACACAATATTACTGTGACGGTGACAGAGCAGTCCCTGCAGCCACCATATGGTAGTGGAGCTCATACATGGATTACTACACTACTATACACGTGAACTACATATCAGGGTATCCCAATGGAGCAGCACTATAAAGGCACCTTGAAAAGGCATTTACTCAGCAGTGTCATAGACTGTCTTCACATGACCTCAGGTGTTACGATCACTTCCCCTTCACTGACATGGGCTTAGTTTGTGAATCATATTGCGCAGCTTTAATTTACTGGTAGATTGTGGGGTCGTGGGTTCGAACCCTGGTCGAGTCAAACCAATGACTTAAAAATTGATACTTGTTGCTTCCTAGCCAGGTGCTCGGCATTATTAGGATAGAGCAAGGACTGGTGTGCTCAGTGTCAGGATAATGTGACTGAGTGGGATATCAGGTCATGGTGCCAGCGGCCTGGTTTCCCAGTGGGATAGCACTATAAAGTCGCCATGAGTGTGCACTGTCATAAGTCGGTACCCGTCCTGATATGACCTTAGATGTTGCTAGGACTTAAAACAACAAACAAACAAACAAACAAATTTCCCACCATTCCCACCATTCCCCCTCCCCCTTCTGTGGCCGGCCACCCCCGCGTCCTCGTTCCGGTTGACTGCGTTCACAGGGTGGAGGGGTTAGCAACAGTTAAGGCACTGTCACACTATGACGTTTCTCACCGGCGCGCCGGCAATGCGAAAAATATTTGCAACCTGTCGACAAACGTCCAACTCTTCAGCGTGTTGGGAGAAAGTTTGACGAGTTGTAGCGTGTTAGTGGCATGTTTTTGGCGCGCGGCCAACGCGTTTCGACACGTGGTGGAACAACATGTCAATGTCCCGCCAGCGGGTTCCCAGGGTGCCATCGGAGTGTTGTCGGCGCGCTGTCGGCGTGCTGTCGGTGTGCTGTCAGCGCGGTGACGGCGTGTTGGTGTCATGTTAGTACCATGTCAACGCGTACATACCCGCCAGCAACACGTTAGGACACGCCCACAGCGCGTCCACACCGCGCGGCCAACGTGTCCAGGCGTGCCGGCAACACGTCCAATGCGGCGAGAAATGCTGGAACAATGCCAATATTGCGCCGACTACGGTCTCGCCGACGGAACGGTCGCATTTTGGGGAAAAAAAAGCCAACGTTAACCGACGTTACTCAACATCCTGCCAGCGTACCGCCTGAGCGCCGCCAACAGGTGTCGACCTGCTGCTAACGCATCCATAACGCACCCGGCAACACGCTGACACGCGTTGTGGCCCATCGAAAGTTTTGTGCAAGCACAAAACCTCAACGTGACCCATCGCGCGCCCATGGCCGCCGGCGTGTCGATTCACACTTTGCTATCCCTCAACGTGTACCGACACGCCAGTCAAGCGCCGGTAACGCGCCGGTAACGAAGCGCGTTCGTGAGAAACGTCATAGTGTGAAAGGGCCTTTACTAACTAGGACGCTCATATCAGGGCGTCCCAGGAGGTGACAAAACAGGGGTGAAACAAGGCACCCTGAGGGTATGTATACAGAAGTTCACAAGCAGGAGTGAAACAAGGCACCCTGAGGGCATTTATACAGCAGGTCACAAAGCAGGGGTGAAACAAGGCAGCCTGAGGGCATTTATCCAGAAGGTCACAAAGCAGGAGTGAAACAAGGCACCCTGAGGGCATTCATACAGAAGGTCACAAAGCAGGGGTGAAACAAGGCAGGCTGGGGGCATTTATACAGCAGGTCACAAAGCAAAGGTGAAACAAGGCAGCCTGAGGGCATTTATACAGAAGGTCACAAAGCAGGGGTGAAACAAGGCACCCTGAGGGCATTTATACAGAAGGTCACAAAGCAGGGGTGAAACAAGGCAGGCTGAGGGCATTTACACAGGAGGGCCCTCCCAACAGCAGCCTTGCCCAGGCCCGTTCATACATGGTCATTAAGAGCCCCCTCAAGGGCACTACGAAAAGCCCCCTCAAGGGCACTACGAAGAGTCCCCTCAAGGGCACTAGGAAGAGCCCCCTCAAGGGCACTACGAAGGACACCCTCAAGGGCACTATGAAGAGCCCCCTCAAGGGCACTACGAAGAGCCCCCTCAAGGGCACTACGAAGAGCCAGCTCAAGGGCACTACAAAGAGCCCCCTCAAGGGCACTATGAAGAACCCCCTCAAGGGCACTACGAAGAGCCCCTTCAAGGGCATTGCGAAGAGGCCCCTCAAGGGCATTGCGAAGAGGCCCCTCAAGGGCATTGCGAAGAGGCCCCTCAAGGGCTTTACGAAGAGCCCCCATCAAAGGCATTACCAAGATCCACCCCCCCCCCATCAAGGGGATTACCGAGAGCCGCATCAAGGGCATTACCAAGGTCCCTATCAAGGGCATTACCGAGAGCCCCATCAAAGGCATTATATCGAGAGTCGAGAGTTCTTAAGAAGATTGGGGCGCTGAAGAGATTGAGTCTCGCTATTAGGAGGTTAAACCGTAACTTACTCACACATTTATCATTCAGCACACAATTACACTCACATAGCGCAAAGCAACAACAGGGCATAAAACTCCAACAACCAACGAACCAACAAATCTACCTATCCTGATAGGACTTAGACGTTGCTAGGATGTAAAGCAACATACAAACTTTTTTGGGAAAGAGTTCACCTTTTCTCTATGCGCTGTAAGTTTGACCTTTTGAAAGGTGACCTCCACTGCCACCTCCCCCTCCCTCAACCTCTCCCCCTCCCTCAACCTCTCCCCCTCCCTCAAACTCTCCCCCCCCCTCAACCTCTCCCCCCCTCAACCTCTCCCCCCCCCTCAACCCCTCCCCTCCCTCAACGTTTCCCCTCCCTCAACGTCTCCCCTCCCTCAACGTCTCCCCTCCCTCAACGTCTCCCCTCCCTCAACGTCTCCCCTCCCTCAACCTTTCCCCTCCCTCAACCTACCCCCCTCAACCTTTCCCCCCTCTACCCGCCCTCAACCTCTCCCCCCTCTCCCGCCCTCAACTCTCCCCCTCCACCTCCCTCAACCTCCCCTCCCTCCTCCCTCAACCTCTCCCCCCCTCCCTCCTCCCTCAACCTCTCCCCCCCTCCTCCTCCCTCAACCTCTCCCCCTCCCTCCCTCAACCTTTCATTCCCCCTCCCTCCTCAACCTCTCCCCCCTCCTTCAACCTCTCTCCCCCCTCCCTCAACCTCTCTCCCCTCCCTCAACCTCTCTCCCCCTCCTCAACCTCTCTCCCCCTCCTCAACCTCTCTCCCCTCCCTCAACCTCTCTCCCCCTCCCTCAATCTCTCCCCCCTCCCTCAACCTACTCCCCCCTCCCTCAACCTCTTCCCCCCTCCCAATCCCTCCCTTCCCTCCCTCCCTCAACCTCCCTCCATCCTCAACCTCTCCCCCCTCCCTCCCTCAACCTCTCCTCCCTCCCTCAACCTCTCCTCCCTCCCTCGCTCCACCTCTCCCCCCTCCACCTCCCCCTCCCCTCCCTCCCTCCCTCAGCCTCCCCCTCCACCTCCCCCCCTCATCCTCTCACCCCTCCATCCCTCAACCTCTCCCCTCCACCTCCCCCTCCACCTCCCCCCTCCACCTCCATCCTCCATCCCTCCCTCACCCTCTCCCCCCCCCCCCCTTCCCCCTTCCCCAACCCTGCGTACGACCGTGAAAATGTAGAAAACTTCGGACGGCCCCTAACATAACTATCAATATAAAAAAAAGTCTCAAAAAAGCCAAAACTACAAACAAATTTAAGATAATCGGACAGTACATGAATCGGGTAGAAATGAACATAAAGGAATACGCGGGGAATAATGGGGGGGGGGGGTGGACAGACAGGGGGGGAGAGTGTGTGTGGGGGGGGGGGGAGGTGTGTGTGTGGGGGGGGGGGGGAGTTATCAAGAACCATAAAGAAGGATGTAACGATCTCACTCCGCACTCACCTACCCTACTCACCACCACCACCACCACCACCACCACCACCCCTACACCCACCACCACTCGAACACTACCTGCCACCTACCGGGTGAATTATACCCGATCACCACGAACTCTAGTGTTCTTAAGTGGACAATAAAAAGTCTTCACGGATCAACGGCTTTAACAGTCCCAGCTCCTGCGACTTAAATCCGTACCCCCCCCCACCCCCCACCCCCGCGTATCCCCCCCTCCCCCATTTTGCTGAGAAATAATTTGGCTCGGATTGTTACAAACACGCATTGCATGGGTGCCTACTGGTTGTGTGTCAGGCGTCATATGTGTGTATGTGTGTATGTGTGTATGAGTGAGTGTGTGTATGAGTGTGTATATATGTGTGGGTATGAGTGTATATATGTGTGTATGAGTGTATATATGTATGTATGCATGTATATATGTGTGTCTGAGTGTATATATATGTGTGTATATATGTGTGTATGAGTATATATATATATATATGTGTATGACTGAGTGTATATATATGTGTGTATGAGTGTATATATATGTGTATGAGTGTATATATATGTGTGTATGAGTGTATATATATGTGTGTATGGGTGTATATATATGTGTGTTTGAGTGTATATATATGCGTGTATGAGTATATATATATATATATATATATGTGTGAGTGTATATATAATATGTGTGTATGAGTGTATATGTATATGTGGGTGAGTATATATATGTATGTGTGTATGACATGTGTGTATGAGTATATATATATATATATATATGTGTGTGTATGCGTGTATATATATATGTGTGTATGAGTATGTGTGTATGAGTGTGTATATATATGCGTGTATGAGTGTATATATATGTGTGTGAGTGTGTATATGTATGTGTGTATGAGGGTGTATACATGTGTATATGGGTGTATATATGTATATGAGAGTATTTATGTGTGTATATGTGTTTGTATGAGTGTATGAGTATGAGTGTATGAGTATGTATGTATGTGTATATGAGTGTGTATACATGTGTGTATGTCTATGAGAGTATATATGTGTATGAGAGTATATATGTGTGTATATGTGTGTATATGTGTATGTATGAGTATGTATGTGTGTATGTATGAGTGTATGAGTGTATCGGTGTGTAAGAGTGTCTATATGTGTAAGTATGTATGTGTGTACGAGTGCATTTGTGTACGAGTGCATGTGTGTACGAGTGCATGTGTGAACGAGTGCATGTGTGAACGAGTGCATGTGTGTATATGAGTATGTATGTGTGTGTATGTGTGTACATCTATGTGTATGAATGTGTGTGTGTGCATATGGAGGGACACTGTGCTTTTAGTGGAGGGTGTACACTCTGAGTTCCCCTCCCCCACACCTCACCTCCCCTCCCCCCCCATCCCCTCCCCTCCCCCCCCCCTCCCCTCCGCGTGTTCCCCCTACATGACTGTAGGCCTCCTAGACGCGCATGTCAGGACATCACCCGACCTCCATCTGCACAAGTCTGTGAACATTTACTAAATTACTCTCTTAGAGCATCCGTCTCCCGTGTTGGTAGATCGTGGGGTCGTGGGTTCGAACCCTGGTCGAGTCAAACCAATGACTTAAAAATGTATGCTTGTCGCTTCCTAGATAAAAGATTCACCCGATACTTGTAGTACACGGGTGAACGACAACGTAGTCTAAATACGGGCGAAAATAGTGTTAGTATGGAACAAGTAGAATGCTTGGCACCAGTGTCAAATGGTTACTTATATCAGCACAGAGTTGGTGAAATGGGAGAGAATGCAAAAAGACAAGATGGTGGCCATAGAACGCCGTCGATTTCACTTTTAAATTGCATTAAAGTATATGTTTTATTATATTTTCCAACTCAAAAGTAGCGGGTAAACATGAAGACATATACAAATAATAAATGTTGCTTCTTAGATTGTGAAATTAGGCTCTCATAAAGACTCAATTCATTAGTTTTTATATAAGGCTGGTTTTCACCCCCTGTACTGGAAGTATGAGGCGCATCTTTTATCTAGTCACTTCCTAGCCGGGCGCTCAGCATTATTAGGATAGAACAAGGACTGGTTGGCTAAGTGTCAGGATAATGTGACTGAGTGGGATATCAGGTCATGGTGCAGGTGGCCTGGTCTTCTAGTGGGGCAGCACTATAAAGTCGCCATGAGTGCGCACTGTCATAAGTCGGTACCCGTCCTGATATGACCTTAGATGTTGCTAGGACGTAAAACAACAACAAACAAAACTCCCTTGGTTTATTTCGGGGTAGGGAAGTGTACGTCCTAGCAACAGCTGAGGTTACATCAGACACAAGCATAATAAGCACAGAAGTAAGGACGACACTTGTTCAGTTCGCACAAACGGAACAAAGTCTGTTGATATCCGCAAAGTCTGGTTTGTGTCCGTTGCATATCCGTTGATATCCGGCCCGATCTGTTACAAGTTTTGAGCACGCACAAAACTTGTAATGGATTGTGCCGGACTGACGTATGTGGTTATTATCCATTACCGTCCATTCCCCCCGTCCGTTACATATCCATTACACATCCGTTGCTGTTCGTTATAGTTCTTTTGTATACTGAATTGTCCGTTGATCGTTAGATACATTTTCAGCCGTTACCGTCCGTTACATAATCAATACATTTCAAGTCTGAATCACACCGGATTAGAATACTTTTCTCTGTTTCAATCCGTTTCCTCAATCCGGTAAAGTGTGACGGGGCCTTCAGGCATAGTACGCACTCAATGACGATCAGTAGGTCGAATAGCCTGGTCCCTTAGCCTCTGTTTACGCAGAAGTTGCCACTAGGTCGACCTCTATTGAAATCAGATGTAGTTGTACTAGTTTCGTATTCATCATTATCATGGGTTAAAAAAATGTATTTATGTATATCACAGATTACATGTATGAAGTATGCTTGTCGCTTAAAATACTTCCACCGATATTTAAATCACGCCCTAACAGTAGTGAACGAATGGGAGAATAAGGCTCAATGAAGGGTTTGTTAAAGCTGCATAGTCCGATGAAATATCAAATTTTCAAAACCAAACCAATTATCTACATTTAATTTTACATATCTAACTTAGATGCTGATGCACTTATTAAGCATTTATTTCTGTGTAGAAGGCAATAGTGAATCAATTTAACTGAACCTCTTACTGCAGAAGTCTATGGTGTCAGAGTTTTGGCAAGCTTGTCAAAACTAATTTTCCATGTTTGCACTCAAAATATCTCAAAAGTTTACCATTTAAAATAAAAGTAACTTTGAACTAATGTAAAGTAGATACTAGTGATCGATCTAATATATTTATCTCAGAAAAAATACAGAAATTCAAAACCATCGGACTATGCAACTTTAAGTCGACCCAGTAGCTCGTTGGGTCTCCTCTTTGGTCACACCGGACGCGGTGGCCGAATCGGTAAAGCGCGGGCCTCGATCGGAAGTTCGATTCTCGGTCGAATCAAACCAATGACTTACAAAATTGATACTCGTCGCTTCCTAGCTTGGATCTCTGCATTAATAGGATAGGACAAGGACTGGTTAGCTAAGTGTCAGGATAATGTGAGTGAGTGGGATTTTGGGTCATTGTGCTGGTGGCCTGATTTCACAGTGGGACAGCACTATAAAGTTGCCATGTGTGGGTACTGTCACAAGTGGATACCCATCCTGATATGGCCTTAGAAGTTGCCAGGACGTAAAACTCCAACAACCAACCAACTGTTGGCTAGATATACAAAAATTTGTTTGTTTGTTGTATGTCCTAGCAACATCCAAGATCATATCAGGATGGGTACCGTCTTGTAACAGTGCACACTCATGGCGACTTTATAGTGCTGTCCCACTGGGAAACAAGGATGCCAGCACCATGATCCGATATCCCACTCAGTCACATTATCCTGACACTGAGCTAACCAGTCATTGCCCTATCTTATTAATGCCATGTGCAAGGCTAGGAAGCGATAACTATCAAAGTTATAAGTCATTGGTTTGACTCGACTGGGAACCAAACTCCCGACCTTCCACGCGTGAGACCCGCGCTCTACCGATTAGGCCACCGGGCGCGGTCTGCACAGGTAGGTGTGGGGGTAGGTTGACTGCTTCAGAGAATGTACATAGGAACAATAGTTGGGATGCCACCTATCCTGATGCTCATCATAGCTATCCTGATACTTGCACAAACTAGTCCTTACTATATCCTAATATGACCAAGTGCGATATCAGGTCACAGTGCTGGAGGCCTGTGTCTCCCAGTGGGATAGCACTATAAAACCGCCACAATCCGGCCCCCATCCTAATATGACTTTACTCGTTGCTAGGTCGTAAAATCCCCCAACAAAAACAGCAATGCTGTGCATGCCTGGCTCAGGGCCAGTCTTCCAACAGGTTAGACAGGTTCTATTCACGAGGTCAAATCAAAACAGGCAGGATTGTGGGTGTGTGTGTGTGGGGGGGGGGGGGGGGGGGGGTGAGTGTGTGTGGTGTGTGGTGTGTGGTGTGTGGTGTGTGGTGTGTGGTGTGTGGTGTGCGTGCGTTTAATCCCGCCAGCTAATTGTGTACTGAATATTTGTCACCAGAGGCACTAGGCATGCAACCACTTTGCAACAAAAAGCTTGTTTTATTTAACAACGCCTCGAGAGCGCATTGATTTTCATATCATCGGCTATTGGATTTCAAACATATGGTCATTCTGACATATTATTAGTTCCTTCCATAATAATTAGCAAGAACATAACAGAAAAGAGACAAGTCAGATTTGTATTGATCGAGCCTATAACTCTGGCTGGCCCTTAGACCTACCGTTAATTTTATTTAACTAAATCGTTGGCGAAATGGGCCGTTAGTAGGGGGGGGGGGTGAGGCGCCGCCTGGAGGAAAGGAGGGGAATTAGGGGAGCTGCTTGGAAGCAGGCCTCCCAGTCTCCAGGCCGCACCCAAGCCTCCAGTAACCCAAGTAGAAAGGAGCATATCAAAAGGAAAGGTTACAGGAGCAGTCGTAATAATAACAATAGAAGACGGGAGAATTACGTACATAATAATATTTGCATAAGTACTTTATACCACACATTTCTTTGGAGGAAACCCGCTGCCGCCACATAGGCTACTCTTTCCGCTAAGCAGCAAGAGGTCTTTTATATGCGCTTTCCCACAGACCGGACAGCACATACCACAGCCTTTTATGAACCAGTTGTGGACCACTGGTTGGAACGGAAAATAGCCCAAACTGCAAATGTGTCCACTGAGCAGGATCGCTAGGATGATTGACACCTTCACAGGTGGACACTACCCACCGGAGCTAGGTCCCGCTCCTGACTTTGCAACAACAAAAACACACAAAACTGCGGGGGGCGGGGGGGGGGGGGGTGCGGGGGGCGGGCTGGAGATTGCAGCGAAGACAAGTTGGCGACCAGTTGGCGACCAATTTGTGACTGGTTTGCAAACTGGTGGGTGTTTGATTCCAGTCACAAGCCAGTCCCCGACCGACCACTCACCGACTGATCGCTGACCAATCACAAGTGGTTACAAGATATATTTGCAGCAGTGTGATGGTCCGCGAACAGTCACTGCTGATTGATCGCCAACCTATGAAAATGATTGGCAACCACCTGGCAACCATTTTGGTTTTTGGTTTGTTTGTTGTTTTAAGTCCTGGCAACATCTAAGGTCATATCAGGATGAGTACCGACTTGTGACAGTGCACACGCATGGTGATCTTAGTGCTACCTCACTGGGAAACCAGGCCACCAGCACCATGACCTGATATCGCACTCAGTCACATTATCCAGACACTGAGCCAGCCAGCCCTTGCCCTATCCTAATAATGCCAAGGCACCAGGCTAGGAAGCGACAAGTAAACATTGTTAAGTTATTGGTTTGACTCGACCGGGATTCGAAACCTCAAACTCATGGGTTCAGATCTCCCGTTGTCCAAAAACCGGAGACGGACACTCTACTCATTCGGCCACCCCGTCTGGTCTAGGGTTTTTGATGCAACACCTACAACCTCCTTGCGACCAAACTGGTCGACCACTAGCAACCACTCATTATTTTTGGTCACAAGAGCTAACAATCCTAGTGTAACTGGGTTTCGTTTTACCTACTGCCTTTTTGGTTGATCGTGGGAACACGGAACAAGGGAACACACCACAAGGGAACATGGATACACAGACTATGGATACACAGACTAAAGAGGTCATGAGTAAGCACTACCAAAGGTTGGGTTCGAACCTAGATAAAAGATTCACCCAGTACTGACAGTACAGGAGTGAAAACCAACCCATTAGAAAAGCTGGCAAAGAATTTCGACATGCTGGGGAAATTAATTGAGTGAATAATCTCTTAATTTAAGAAGCAAAATATATTCTTTATATATGTTTTTATATTTACCCGCTACCTTTGAGTTGAAAAATATAATAAAACATCTAGTTTAATCAGATTTAAAAGTGAAATCGATGGCATTCTATGGCTGCCATCTTGTCTTTTTGCATTCTCTCCCATTTCACCAACTACTGGTGCCAGGCATTCTACTTCCTGTTCCATACTAAAGCTATTTTCGCCCGTATTTACACTACGTTGTCGTTCACTCTACTGCAAGTACAGGGTGAATCTTTTATCTAGTTCTAACCCTGATCGAGTGAAACGAATGACTTAACATATACTTGTCGCTTCCTAGCCAGGCTCTTGACATTATTAGGATATCAGGTCATGGTGCTGAGTTGGATATCAGGTCATGGTGCTGGCGGCCTGGTCACCGAGTGGAGCAGCATTATAAAGTCGCCATGAGTGTGCACTGTCACAAGTCAGTGCCCGTCCTGCTATGACATTATATGTTGCCAGGACATAAAACTCCAACACCCAAACAACCTACCAACCGCCTTGGCTAAATTTCTGTTGGCAAACTAATACGAACACGCGTGTAGGGAGAGGGGTGAATAATAACTCCATACCGGAATATTGAATAATTGGAGTTTGACGTCTTAGTAACTTTTAAGGCCATCAGGGCTAGCATCACTTTGGTAGTGCTTACTCATGACCACTTTAGTCTGTGTATCCATAGACTGTTCCCTTGTGCTGTGTTCCCTTGTTCTGTGTTCCCTTGTTCAATGTTCGCTTGTGACCTTGTGACGCGCCACACAGACAATGAACCTGTGATTTGCTCAGTGGACATTCCCACAGGTTTGAGCTAGGGACCGTATTGCCTTGTGCATGGCAGATGTTACATACTGACTGGGAACATAGAGAATGAACATGTTCATTGTCTGTGTTCCACGTCACAAGGTCACTAGTGAACATGGAACACGGGAACACGCCACAAGGGAACAGTCGATGGATACACAGCCTTACAGCGCTGTCCCACTGACGCCACGAGCTGTTTGGCTTACAAACAGAAAGAATGCATGCAGTAGATAGCTACACAACAACTGTAAGTAACAAAACAAGGGGAACCACGAGGCTATTACTGTCTAGCGACAAAAACAAGTCATCAGAGTTAAACTTCAGAGGCAGCATAAATACAACATAAAAAAAGATTGAAAAAAGAAGCCATTTCACCGAGTAACCTGGTAACATGTTGACACAGTCCCCTTTGCCCAATTCTAATATGGACGAACGCCAGGGTAGGGGGGGGGGGGGCGCCATTTCAGGTTAAGCAAAAGGCAGACGACATTTTCGGCGAAGGCAGACGACATTTTCAGCGGAAGGCTCAACTGTCAAGTAGACATTATAAAGTAGGTGGAACACAGACGGTGGCCAAGGAAGGCGCGGGTTGGTTGTTGGAAGTGTATGTCCTGGCAGCATTTAAGGTTAGGTGTACGTGGAAATGAACAGCACAGACACTTGAAACTAAGTCGAGCATTTATCATCAAATAATACATAAACTAACAACAATAAGTATAACAGCATGTCAGAGGTGAAAGGGGGCGTGTGTGCGTGTGTGTGTATGTGTGCGTGTGCGTGTGCGTGTGCGTGCATACACTGTGTACACCAAGTCGTTTGTGTTTGCTTTTGTTAGATCGTGGGATTCGAACCTATGGGTTCGAACCCTGGTCGAGTAAAACTATTGACTTAACAATTAATACTTGTCACTTCCTAGCCAGGTGCTCAGGATTATTAGGAGATGCCAACGACTGGTTGACCCAGTGTCAGGATAATGTGACTGAGTGGGATATCAGGTCATGGTGCTGGCAGCCTGTTCTCCCAGTGGGACAGCACTATAATAGTATAAGTATGAAGTCGCCATTAGTGTGCACTGTCACAAGTCGGCACCCATCGTGGTATGACCCTAGATGTTGATAGGAGGTAAAACTCTCCAAAACCAGCCAACATCTGTGTTTGCAGAGTTGAATTCAAGAGCCACGTTGGTATGAGCCACTGAGCCACCCCCTCCCCACCCCCGCCCCCTCCCTCCCTCCCCCCTCCCGCCCCCCCCTCCCTTCCCCCCCCCCCCCCCCCCCCCCTCCCTGTATCTGGGTGGAACCCTGTTCGATCCTATCTTGCCGCCCAGTACTGGATCCCTCTAGAGCCCTGTGTATCCCTCTAGATCCATCTAGATTGCCAGCTACCCCTTCAGACTGGTCCCCGGCTAATGGCGGTGCGCTGACAGCGTCCCATTGTACAGGTGTCGTATTTTCAGCGCCCGGTCATTGTCAGCGGCCTGTCGTGGCTTCTGCGCATGCGCGGATTTTCGCACGTTGCTGCGATCACTGCTATTTGTTTTGTTTACACTCGGCGATTCGATGCTGATCTAGCTGCTACGTTAATATCGCTTGTAATTTAAGGTTACTTTAATTAAATTTCATTATTTGAGTATGTAATTCTGTTAAATATGATCGCATTCAATAGAGTTCGGCCTAATCGGTCCCTAACACTGCCGGGTACCGTGGCTGAGCTTGTAGCCGGCGAGGGCATGGGTGTTTTGCATATGTCTTAAAATCTGCGCATGCACAGAAGCCACGACAGGCCGCTGACAATGACCGGGCGCTGAAAATACGACACCAGCTAGGACCCCCCCCCCCCGCCCTATTGTCGCTCGGTATGTTTAACTGGCACCCTAACCATCTTGGTTCCACAGCCCACCCTGGCTGAGACGCCAACTGGGCCAGCGTTCTGCCAGCAAGTACCCCTCGGTGCACGCCTACACACAGCCTGCGGATCGGCATGTCGGCCTAAAGCTAAGATTCCATATATGTGGTTTGTGGTATGCGGTATGCGGTATGTGGCATGCGCATGCGGTAGACACCCTTGACATTTTCGGGATTTTTTGTTCCAAATTTTGTTGTTTTTGTTTGACGTGCTAGCAACATCTAAGGTCATATCAGAACGGGTACCGACTTGTGACAGTGCGCACTCATGTCGACTTTATAGTGCTGCCCCACTGGGAAATCAAGCCACCAGCACCATTACCTTATATCCCACTCAGTCACAGTATCCTGACACTGAGCTAACCAGTCCTTGCCCTATCCTATTAATGCCGAGCGTCTGGCTCGGAAGTGAGAAGTATCAATTTTGAAGTCATTGGTTTGACTAGACCGGGAACCAAACTTCCGCACGCGAGGGCCACGCGCTACCGATTAGGCCACCGCACCTGGTATCCAAATTTGTGAAGGAAAGTCAATGTTCCTGTTTGCTCTATGGCAAATGCAGCGGCTTTCGGATTTGCACCGATTGGTACATAGAGCGATCCACTTGCCCCATTCGCATTCGCGTTCGTATTCGCATTCAGACATATGGAAGCACCACTGTGTATTTACATGCTTTGGCATTTGTTGTCGCATTCGCATTTGCATTACCATGTCTATGGAATTTTAGCTTAAGTCCTTCAGATCTGTGACACACACATATACACATGGCAGGCCTAAAGGCAGCTATGCTGAAAACACACACATGGACACACAGAATGCCTAAGGACAGTAACTCTAAAACCACACACACAGCAAGCCTAAGTATGCCAGTGCTACACCACACACTGCAAGCCTAAGTATGCCAGTGCTACACCACATACTGCAAGCCTAAGTATGCCAGTGCTACACCACACACTGCAAGCATAAGTATGCCAGTGCTACGCCACACAATGTAGGCCTAAGAATGCCACACAGTTTTGGCCTAAGTATGCCACACAATATAGGCCTAAGTATGCCACAGCATGTAGGCCTAAGTATGCCACACAATGTAGGCCTAATGCCCGGTACACACCTAGCGTCTATCATCTAAAACTGCCCGTTTCGCGCATAAAACTGGGTTTTAGTCGTTAGGTGTGCGACCGCCGCGCACACTAGACACATGCGATTCGCGTATAAAACTCAGTTTTAGGGCTTAAACCTCGAATCGCAAGCGATTCGAAAAATGAATCGGGCCATTCGAGAAACGCTAGATTTGAGTTGTCAGTCGTGTCGTATACGGTATATGTGTGCTAGCCGGCGACCGGTCGCGTCCGGGTTTTAGCGATAAGCGAATCAGAGGGGCGGAAAAGGGTCATGTGACTTTGTCCGTACGCAAAGGAAAAAAATGGTGGACTGGACGAATGAGGCCGAGAGTTGCATGGTCGAAATGTGGAGAGATCGCCCGTGTCTTTTCGACGTGTGTAGTCCCGAGTACTCAAATCGGATAAAGAGGATGACTGCGTTGTCCGAAATAACAGCAGAGGTCGGGCAGTCAGGTAAGCCTGTTTTTCCGATAGTATTCACTGTTTTGTTTCGTCAACATTGGTGCGAAATGGGTCGTAAATTGCCTACGCTAGCTACCTACAAGTTCTTTACCTGTGTTGTACCTGTGTTGTACGTTTCCCTATTAAGGATTCACGCGGTTCTTGTAGTACACGGGTGAATGAGACCATCTATAGCCTATAAACAACTTAATCGCGAAACTTAAGCGCAAAACTTAAGCGCGAAACTCAATATTGAAACTTTTTCCCCCAACTTATTCGCGAAAGTGTGGTTGGCGTGAAAGTGGGTTAAACTAGATATTATAGGATATTAAAATATAGTTATCAACTCAAACTATATTTATCAACTTAAACATACCACGTTATCAATAATACATATGTAAAGATAACATGTAGCTTCTTAGATTGTGAAATTATCTATCACGTTCACAAAACTTAATCGCAAAACTTTATCGCAAAACTTTATAGCCGAAAGTGTGGCTCCCAGGAGAATGCTACACGACAAGATGGCGACCACAGAACGCCGGCGATCGCACTTTAACATTGCATTCAACTAGATAATATAATATATTCTATAAATATAACACATGTAGAAATTTTGCTAATGTATACTTTTATTACATGTACAATCTGTACAATCTTGTACAATATGTATTTACAGCCGCTTCCATCCAGAAAAGGATGACAAACCTACGCACTCAATATACACGCCTCCGCAAACAACCTCCGTCGGGCTCGGGGGGGAAGCGACTGACCACACGCCAGACATGGATCCAAGCGTCCTTGTCGTTCCTTGCACCCCACGTCCAGAAACGACAGAGTCTGAGTAACCACCAGCTCCCCACGCCAAGCTGCAGCCAAGAAACTGATGAGGTAACAATAGCTATCAAACACTAATATAATACAAGAATACAGTAATACAATAATATAATACAGTAATACTAATAAAATAATACAGTTCTTAATCTAATCTAACATTATCTGGATGGAAGTGGCTGTAAAAAAAGATTGTTCAGCTAGCTATATCATGGCCGACTGCCACGGCACAGAGCCGGTCGGCGAGTTCACGTACTCGACCAAGTAGTCCCTTTGCGTTTTTGCGCGCTGAGTCAAGTTGGTTCCTGAGGGTAGTGGGGCCTGGCTGAGCACTCTGTCTGCTCTCCAGGTGCCGGGAGTTACAGCATGCGTCGTGGGGTCCTCATAGTCGACATTGGCGGTGGTGCCGATCTTTTCCCGCATGGAAGTTGTGTAGTGCACAACTCGCCATCACGATTTTCTCCACCTTGTCTGGGGCGAGGGCGATGTTCGTGAGGAAAACCCTGAAGCGGTTCGTCAGAATGCCGAAGGCGTTCTCTACTACACGACGGGCGCGCGACAGTCGGTAGTTGTAGATCCTGTGATCTAAGCGCATGTCTCTGTGGCTGGACGGCTTCATCAGGTATTCCTTCAGGGGAAACACGTCGTCTGCGACAATGAAATGGCCCAGGGGCCGATCGTCTCCGGGGACCGGTTTGGGGGGTGGGAAGGAATGAGCATGCTTCTCCAGTTGTTGCTGTAGGGTGCAGCCAGCAAAGACTCCTCCGTCACTGACACGCCCATTGCACCCCACGTCGACGTAGAGGAACCGGTAATCGGCGTCCACCACAGCCATCAGCACGATGCTGAAGGTGTTCTTGTAGTTGTAGAAGGAAGATCCGGAGTGTGGAGGTGGCTTGATGTGGATGTGTTTTCCGTCCAAGGCGCCAATACAGTTAGGGAAATTCCACCGTGTCATGAACAACTCCGCGACCTTCCTCCACTCATCCTGGGTTGACGGGGTCTGCAAAAAAAAAACAAAAAAAACAAAAACTAAATTGTTAATTTGGTTTAAAAAATATTTTGTTTCTCTCTTGTTTCTCAGGACGTGGCTGAGGATACGACCAACAATGACGAGGACGGTGAAACAGAAAGCCTCTCATCAGCGCAAGCTGTCACAACGCTCGCAGACGAACCGGAAGACGTTGACACTATCCCGAGCACCCCAAAGTCCAGCCAGGATTTTAGGAAAACGAACAAACGCAAGCGAGCGGACGCCGATAGTAGAGAGAACGAGCTGATGGAGCTCGTTCTGCAGAATCTACACGAAACCAGCGTCGAGCCGGACGATGCCGTCACAGTTTTCTCCAAGAGCATAGCCATGAAGTTGCGCAAAATTACCGATCCATGCATTCTCCTTCTCGTCCAAAACGACATTGAGCAGGCGTGCTTCCGTGGCAGCATGAAGATGCTGGAGCTTGAGAGCAAAACGCAACAAGATGACATTGCCCAATCAAGAGGCACCTCTGGGACAGACGCGGCCGGTTCATCCTTTTCCTATTTAAATTTGTTGGGTTCTGATGAGTATTGCGACACTCCACATTCATTCTAAATTTATATAAGTCTAAGTAAGTGCTCGGTTTTGAGTAGTGTGCCAAATAATAATAATCAAAATGAAAAGTCACAGAAAACTGCGAATTTAAATAGTTGTAGTCGGTTATAGTTTCGCTATGTTTGCCCATAACATTTTCACTTGTATTGATTTACAAATAACTTTTTTTGTTTTAGTCTGAATCAAAATGAACAGTAACAGAAAACTTCCAATTTACAAGTTGTATTCGGTTCGAGTTTCGCTATGTTGTCCCATAACATTTTCACTTGTATTGATTTAAAAATAACTTTTTTTTGTTGGTTTTAGTCTGAATCAAAATGAACGGTAACAGAAAACTTCCAATTTACAAGTTGTAGTCGGTTCGAGTTTCGCTATGTTTTCCCATAACTTTTTCAGTTGTATTGATTTAGGATTGGCGATATGTTTAAGAGCGCGATATGTAACATTGTTTTTAGTATTCGAACATCACTTAACTTATAACAATTAATGCGTTCTACTTTTCATAATTTAAAAGGTGTAGTCGGTTCTAGTTTCGCTCTGTTTTCCCATTACATTCTCAGTTGTAAGTGTTAAGTTGCAGTGCCTATTTACATTAAAATAACAGAAAACTGCCTGGTTTCACGTGTAGTGCATATCATTATTTGTGTGAAACCCAATAAAAAGAAACTTAACAAAACCACTGTTACCTTGAAGTAGTCCTCCTTCAGTGCTTCGTAGATGGCATCGCATGTCTCGGGGACAATCTGTCCGATGGTCGTCGCCCCCACACGAAACTGATAGCTGATGCTCTTGAACAACTCACCTAGAAAAAGGGTGTGCAAGGTGATTTATGTTAATGTGAGCTCATAGCAAATATATCGTCGAACACAGTCAGTAAAAAACATGCAGTACAAAATAAACTATATCGTCGAAGAGACAGTCAGTCAGAATTTAATGAATGTATAATACAAAGTAAATTATTACCTGTGGCCAGGAATCGTAGGGTGATCGCAAGCCTCTCCGCAGCTGAGATCGACGCCCGAAACCTTGTATTCTGACGCTCGATCCGAGTTTCGACAAGAGCAAGCAACTGATCAAACTGTTGCGACGGCATCCTGCTGTAGTTTGTGAACGCTTGCGGTTCATCGGCACGTAAGCCAGCCACAAGGGTGTTGAATGCTCCAAGTTGGTCACGCTCAACGTGTGGACGAACCCACACTTGCCGACCTATCCTACGACGTTGAACGTGACGGATCACAAGCACTGCAAGTGCCTCAGCGATTTTTCTTTTTTGATCAGGTCTGCACGGCGCCATTTTTGAATTTGTGTTCACCAACCGCTCAGGATAGTTCGCCCCACATCCACCAGTTGCGTGGAGCGAAACACACGTGGCGCCATCTTGCGTTGGGACCCACCAACTGCTAGGAGGCGCTGATGCTAATGTAGTTTGCGCTAAAAATACCAGGTGCGTAGGTCACAGTCGCGAATCGGGACGGTATATGTGCGCGGCCCAGTCGCGCTCCAGTCGGTAGATGTGTACACCCCCAGTCGTAAGTTTTAGTCGGGAAACGGGCCGTGATGAGTCGCGTCGGCCAGTCAGTTTTTGTGCGCGAATCGTATACGGTAGGTGTGTACTTGGCATAAGTATGCCACACAATGTAGGCCTAAGTATGCCAGACAATGTAGGACTAAGTATGCCAGTGCTACAACATACAATGTAGGCCTAAATATGCCAGTGCTACATCACACAATGTAGGCCTACATATGCCAGTGCTACATCACGCAGTTTTGGCCTAAATATGCCAGTGCTATCACACAAAATGTAGACCACAATGTAGGCCTACGTATGCCAGTGCTACGCCACACACTGCAGGCCTAAGTATGCCAGTGCTACCCCACACACTGCAAGCTTAGGTTTGCCAGCGTTACACACCACACACTGCAAGCCTAAGTATACCAGTGCTAGACCACACACTGCAAGCCTAAGTATGCCAGTGCTACACCACACACTGCAAGCCTAAGTATGCCAGTGCTACACCACATAATGTAACCCTAAATATGCCAGCGCTATCCCACACAATGCAGGCCAAAATGTAGGCCTAAGTATGCCAGTGCTACGCCACACAATGTAGGCCTAAGTACACCAAAGCTACACCATACACTGCAACTGCAAGGCCACCCCACACACCAATGCAAAGGCAACACCGATATCAACTTTGTTCATCTGTTATTTGTCTCGGCCAGGGTTTGATGCCCTATTACACAGGGAGTGAGTGCTACACCCAGCTCCAATATCCAGAGTTGTGCAACCACTATCTAGGCGCATTCTAGATAAAGGATTCACCCGGTACTCGCAGTCGCAGTACACGAGGAATACCAGCCTTATATAAAAACGGTCGAAAAAGCGGGTTAATGAAATGAGAGCCTAATTTCACAATCTAAGAAGCAACATTTATTCTTTGTAGGTGTCTTCATATTTACCCGCTACTTTTGAGTTGGAAAATATAATAAAACATATACTTTAATGGAATTTAAAAGTGAAATCGATGTCATTCTCTGGCCGCCATCTTGTCTTATTGCATTCTCTCCCATTTCACCAAATCTGTACCAATATATGTAGCCATTTGATCATGGAACCACAGTTTCTACTTCATGTTCCATACT
The DNA here is from genome assembly GCA_030323885.1 of Branchipolynoe longqiensis. NCBI lineage: Eukaryota > Metazoa > Annelida > Polychaeta > Phyllodocida > Polynoidae > Branchipolynoe > Branchipolynoe longqiensis. Next base: position 10,950,083 of record CM059196.1, on the reverse strand, counting down.
AAAGCTATTTTCGCCCGTATTTAAAAGTGAAATCGATGGCATTCTCTGGCCACCATCTTGTCTTATTGCATTCTCTCCCATTTCACCAAATCTGTACCAATATATGTAGCCATTTGATCATGGAACCACAGTTTCTACTTCATGTTCCATACTAAAGCTATTTTCGCCCGTATTTAGACTACGTTGTCGTTCACCCGTGTACCACAAGTACCGGGTGAATCTTTTATCTAGGCGCATTCCAGTTGGTTTTTAGTGGTTTTATAGCAGGGTTTTTAAGCTTTACTCTCCTACTCATGGCCCAGCATGTCAACTTGCAGGTACTCCTGTGTGAATAGGTTGACATTTGAGCCAGTGGTCCACAACTGGTTCATCAATGGCTGTGGTATCTGCTGTCCTGTCTGTGGGAAAGTGTACATAAAAGAATCCCTTGCTGCTTATCGGAAAGAGTAGCCTATGTGGCAGTAGCGGGTTTCCTCCAAACAAATGTCAGAATGACCATATGTTTGATGTCCAATAGCCGATGATACGAAAATCAATGTGCTCTAGAGGTGGTGTTAAATAAAACAAGCTTTACTTTTTTATGGTGATATCTGATAAGACGCACCCTGTTCATAAACCACCTGTAGTCGGTTATCTTTCAAGTCTCTCCCACCATATCATATTTCGGAATTAGCGCAAAAAAATCCAACGAATCACAAACCAGGCTTTCCATCGTTATTGGAGTGGTCTGCACTGACCTCTCAGGCAAGTAACCACATAGACAGGTAGGCGTGGGTAGGGTGTTGATATCAGGGAGCCTAGGTGGTGTAATGGTTAGCACACTGGCCCGGAATGCAAAGAGATGTGGGTTCGAGTCCCGCTCTAGGCACAATATTTCCCATTTTCATCACCCCCATGACACTGGTTGCCGTGACCAGGATCCTATACAAGCTACGCGGTGAATGGTTGTTGAACCTACCCTAGGTATGTATGTGTTAGTGCATTGCCTGTATGTATGTAATTGTAAGCATTACAGGACTTACAATTCCAGGGGGACGAGTGTAGTGGTCTGCACTGACCTCTCAGGCAAGTAACCACATAGACAGGTAGGCGTGGGTAGGGTGTTGATATCAGGGAGCCTAGGTGGTGTAATGGTTAGCACACTGGCCCGGAATGCAAAGAGATGTGGGTTCGAGTCCCGCTCTAGGCACAATATTTCCCATTTTCATTACCCCCACGACATTATCAATGGTTTGTAGCTGCTAATTATTAGCTTTCCAAAGTAACCATTGATATCTGAGACTTACCAAAACTTACAACATATCCATTCAAGTGTGGGCGTTTTTTAATTAGATATATAAGGTTTCATACGTGATATATCATAGGATGAGAATAAGAAACTAAATCTATACAAGCCTAAGTATGCCAGTGCTACACCCCAAACTGGAAGCCTAAATATGCCAGTGCTACACCACACACTGCAAGCCTAAATATGCCAGTGCTACACCACACACTGCAAGCCTAAGTATGCCTGTGCTACACCACACACTGCAACTTGTGCAAGCCTAAGTACGCCCGTGCTACACCACACACTGCAAGCCTAAGTACACCCGTGCTACACCACACACTGCAAGCCTAAGTACACCCGTGCTACACCACACACTGCAAGCCTAAGTACACCCGTGCTACACCACACACTGCAAGCATAAGTATGCCCATGCTACACCAAACACTGTAAGCCTAAGTATGCCTGTGCTACACCACACACTGCAAGCCTAAGTATGCCAGTGCTACTCCACACATAGATAAAAGATTCACCCGGTACTTGTAGTACACGGGTGAACGACAACATAGTGTAAATATGGGCAAAAATAGCTTTAGTATGGAACAGGAAGTAGAAACTGTGGTTCCATGATCAAATGGCTACATATATTGGCAAAGATTTGGTGAAATGGGAGAGAATGGAAAAAGACAAGATGGTGGCCATAGAATGCCGTCGATTTCAATTTTAAATCGTATTAAAGTAGCTATTTTATTATATTTTTCAACTCAAAGGTAGTGGGTAAATATGAAGACATCTACAAAGAATAAATGTTGCTTCTTAGATTGGGAAATTAGACTCTCATTTCATTAACCCACTTTTTCGACCGTTTTTATATAGGGTTGGTATTCACCCGTGTACTGCGAGTACCAGGTGAATCCTTTATCTACTCCACACATTGCAAGCCTAAGTATTCCAGTGCTACACCAAACACTGCAAGCCTAAGTATGCCCATGCTACACCACACACTGCAAGCCTAAGTATGTCCATGCTACACCACACACTGCAATCCTAAGTATGCCAGTGCTACACCACACAATGTAGGTCTAAGTATGCCCGTGCTACACCACACACTGCAAGCCTAAATAGGTCAGGGCTACACCACACACTGCAAGCCTAAGTATGCCAGTGCAATACCACACACTGCAAGCCTAATGCCTAGGTCAGAAATGCAGCGGGCGTCGTACGGTGCTGCGGTCTGTCTTGCGGTTTATGCAAATGTCCAACGTCAACTAAAAATGGCCGCCGCTGCCGAATCGGCGGAAATATATTACACCCAAATCTATTCAATGCTGTCATATTTAACAGAATTACATACGCAATAAGTGAAATCTTATCAATTTAACCCTAAATTTGAACTGATATTAACGCCGCCGCCACAGTGGCGGCGTTATTCATATTGTCGACTCGAGGGAATTCCCAAATCTATAAATAAACTCACGGTTAGCTATCCGCGGCGGCTAAGACATTGGTGCATACCACTTGACCTATTTCTCCAACCTGCCTCTACCCTGAGGTAGGTAACCGGAGCTAGCGCCCTAACTCCGGCTAAGCCTATCACCGATTGGTGCATACGGCCCCAGGGGCCATATGCAGGAAGCGGTGTTATCGAGCCAAAACGCATTTAGTCGGGATTTCTGGTTTAGCGCCGAAAAGTTGGTATGCACGAGTCAGTGATAGGCCTAACACCACGCGATTAAGGTCCGCGACACTAACCCCATTTCATATGACGTTTACGGGCGGTGTTAGCATAATGTTATAGCCAAATCTTTTAAATGCTATCATATTTAAAAGAATTAGATACGCAATAAGTGAAATTTGATTAAATCAACCCTAAATTCGAAGCAATATTAACGCTGCCGCCGTAATGGCGGAGATATTAATAGTTATATTTTCGAATCGACGAACGTAAAGTAAACAAATCGCCGTCGCCACCGTATCGACGTTGCTGTCCATACTGGCGGCGGGGACGGTTTGTTTACTGTATGTTCGTCGATTCGAAAATATTAATATTAATATCGCCACCGTTACGGCAGCAGCGTTAACATTGCTTCGAATTTAGGGTCAACTTCCTAAAATTTCACTTTTTACGTATTTAATTCTGTTAAATATGATCGCATTTAATATATTTAAGCCTAATATATCGCTACAGACGCAGAGGGGTTTCCCAAATCTATAAATAAATTCACGTTTAGCTATAATGAAAGTGTTACGCGCTCCTGCATACGACTTGACACAGTTCACGACGTCGGCGATAGCTAACCGGTAATAGGCTCTAACACCAAACCCCGCTAACACTGACTCCTGCATATGGCCCCTGAGGTCTCACAGTTGTATACCTGTGGGTATCACGTTCCCCCACCCCCTTTGCTCCCGGGCCCCAGCCCCCCGGTGCCCGGTCGTCGTCCCCCAGACCACCCCACCCCCCGTGCCCCTGTCCTTCCTGCCCCCCCCCCCGCCCCCTTCCGGTCCCCCGTCCTCCGGGTCCTCCCCCTTCCCGCCTCGTCCTCTTCTCGAGCCCCCCCCCCTCGCCCCCGCCCTTCCCTAGATACAAGAATCACCCCATACTTGTACTACAAGTACTACAAGTACCCCTTCCCCAGATGAAGGATTCACCCCATACTTGTAGTACTACAAGTACAGGGTGAATCTTGTATCTACCCCTTCCCTAGATGAAAGATTCACCCCATACTTGTAGTATTACAAGTACCAAGTGAATCTTGTATCTACCCCTTCCCTAGATGAAAGAATCACCCATACTTGTAGTACTGCAAGTATGGGGTGAATCTTTTGTCTACACCCGTTCCCTAGATGAAAGATTCACCCCATACTTGTAGTACTACACGTACAGGGTGAATCTTGTATCTACCCCTTCCCTAGATGAAAGATTCACCCCATACTTGTAGTACTACACGTTCCAAGTGAATCTTGTATCTACCCCTTCCCTAGATGAAAGATTCACCCCATACTTGTACTACAAGTACGGGGTGAATCTTTGATCTACCCCTTCCCTAGATGAAAGATTCACTCCATACGTGTAGTACTACAAGTACAGGGTGAATCTTGTATCTACCCCTTCCCTAGATGAAAGATTCACCCCATACTTGTACTAAAAGTACGGGGTGAATCTTTTGTCTACACCCCTTCCCTAGATGAAAGATTCACACCATACTTGTAGTACTACAAGTACAGGGTGAATCTTTTATCTACCCCTTCCCGTGCACCGGTCAGCTCGGTGCCCTGTCTGCGCCCTACCTTGTGGAGTGTCGGGCCGCGTTCCGCCGGGTGGACAGCAACGTACTCCGCGTGGCCACTGCCGTGGTCGAGTCGTCAGTCCTGTCAGCAGGCAGCAACCAGTAGTCCAGGGATGAGGGGGTTGAGGGGGTTGAGGGGGGGCTCAGTCCTGTCAGCCGTCAGCAAGCAGCAGGCATCAACCAGTATTCCGGGACGGGGCTGGGGTTGTGTGACGCGCGCAGTTCAAGCTCACGCTTATATTCCGGCCCCCTGGCGGCAGCCACCGTGCGCGCTGGGGCGTGACGGCAGGTGGGGGAGGTGAGAAGGGGAGAAGGTGGGGGAGGGGGAGCGGGGTGGGGGAGCAGGGTTGTTGTTTTTGGGGAGTTTTCAGTGCAGGGTGTTGGGTGGGGTTGGGAGTGGAGGAGACGGTGGGGAGGGTGGAGGAGCGTGCGGGGAGCGGGGGGAGGGTGGGAGCCGGGGGAGGGTGGGGGAGGGTGGAGGAGGGTGGGGGGGGGGAGGTAGAACCGGAGGGTGGGGGTAGGGTGGAGTGGGGGCAGTGTGGAGAGCAGGCAGACGACATTCGCCTACGTTCCACCAGCGGAGATAGCACAAGGGGTGGAGAGAGGGGTGGGAGGGGTGGGAGGGGTGGGGAAGGGATGGGCAACCCTCGAGGGAGGATCGGAGGTGTTGGAGGGAGGTTCATGTAATAGTGGGGTTGGGGGCGAGTGGCAGAGGGGGGGGGGGGGGAGAGGGGGGAGAGGGGGTGTGGGTGAGGGGGTTAGCGGTCGCGCCAACCTGCTTCGGACCACTGGTTGTGAGGACACTCGCTACAGTACTCACTCCCCCACACCCACACACACACACACCCACGCCCCACACACTCCCATATACACCCACACCCCCACATACTTAACTACACCGTGACCATTTGCTGCCTGCCGCCTACACTTTTAACATTATTGCCCTCCCACCTCCCCCTACCCCCACCCCCTCCTTCCCATTCACCCACACCCACCCACGCACCGACACACTCACCTACCCAGCCCCACACTCACTCACCCACCCACCCACTCACTCACCTACCCACCCACATACACTCACACACACCCACGCGCACACCTACCCACTCACACTCACCCACACATCCATCCACTCACTCACCTACCCACCCACACACACTCACACACACCCACGCGCACACCTACCCACTCACACTCACCCACACAGCCACACACTCACCTACCCCCCGCCACACACACTCACCCACACGCCTACACACTCAGCTCCCCACCCACACACACTTACCCACACACCCACGCACTCACCTACCCACCCAAACACACTCAGTCACCCACACGCCTACACACTCAGCTCCCCACCTACGCACTCACACCCCCACCCCCATCCAAGCACTCACACACCCAACTGCTCACAAACTCCCTCACACACATACGCACTCACCCACACACCCACACACTCACTCACACACCCAATCACTCACCCACTCCCACACACCCACGCACTCACCCACACGCCCAAGCAATCACACACACACGCGTGCACACCCACACACCTACATTCATGCTATTAATCTCACCACGCTCACGTAGCCGACCAAACCAGCCATATTTCAAGTTTCCTCGTAAATCATAATATAATTCTTATTCAGCCCGCAATTAGTTTGTACTTTCAGCAGTCAGTCAATCATGGGTGAAGTAGTGGAGTGCATTCACAACCACACACACAAACATATAACTATACACATAATTATATATAGAGAGTGTGTGTTTGTTGTTGTTGTACATCCTGGCAACATCTAAGGTTCTCTGTGGCGGAGTGGTTAGAGTGTCTGACTATTTTCTATGTCAGACTCCTAATCTGAGGGTCGGCGCTTCCATTCCCCGTGCCCCCAGCTCTGCCAATTTGGATTTCCACCGCTGTGTATAACTTACAGCGTCATCAAAGGCCGGTTGCTCTCATACCATGTCTCTGTGGTGTGGGAGGTTAAAAATCCCTTGGGTCGGTAAAAGTGTAGGCTCGGGCTTTCTATCGACCAGCAGTGGAATGAGGAAGACCAGTCGTCTATAACTGAAATTTCTCCTGCTTAAACAACTAATGGACAAACAAATAAAAATAAAAAAATATGAGGACGGGTACCGACTTGTGTCAGTGCACACTCATGGTGACTTTATAGTGCTGCCTCACTGGGAGACCAGGCCGAAAGCACCATAACCTGATATCCCACTCAGCCACATTATCCTGACACTGAGCTAACCAGTCCTTGCCCTATCCTAATAATGCAGAACGCCTGTCTAGGAAGCGACAAGTATTAATTTTGAAGTCATTGGTTTGACTCGACCAGGGTTCGAACCCACTAACCTATATAGAAAGAGACAGAGAGACAGGACCATACGGAGTCGCCAAATGAGTTGAGCGTCCGTCTCCCATTTCAGTAGATTGTGGGATTTGAACCTATGGGTTCGAACCCTGGTCGAGTTAAACCAATGACTTACAAATTGATACTTGTCGCTTCCTAGCCTGGCGCTTGTCATTAATAGGAGAGAGCAATGACTGGTTAGCTCAGTGTCAGGATAATGTGACTGAGTGGGATATCGGTTCATGGTGCTGGCGGCCTGAATTCCCAGTGGAGCAGCACTATGAAGTCACCATGAGTGCGCACTGTCACAAGGCGGTACCCATCATGATATGACCTTAGACAGAGATATGACCTTAGACAGAGATATGACCTTAGACATCTACACCCACATGGCAATCCCCATCCACATGGCAATTGTTTAGGCGGCCAGGGGATTACATTAAATAAAAATTGGTCATGTGGAAGAGGTGAGGGTATTTTGAAACCACAGTAAAATTTTTAATAATAAACGTATTCCAAATTTTATTCCAAAAATCAACGTACTCCTCAAATTAAGGAGTCTTCAAAATTCCATCCTAAAGGAGTCAACAACATTTTACCAAAATTCTTAAAACATATCAAAGTAATCTGTCATAAGTAAACCCTCATGCACAACCACCAGACCAACAAATTTAAATAGGAAGACCGCAAACATATCTGAGATGAAAGTATTGCGAAGACCCGTGAAAAGTAATGCAAACCAAGAATAAACCAATTCCGGTGAAAGTAAAAGTAAATTAAAGATTGATTAACGTTACAGTTGGAATTCTGGCAAATATAACTAACCCGTTGAGTAATGTACATAGAACATGTAAATATCACATATTATCCTAGAAAACGTTGGGACACGTTGGTCCACTTGAGTAGAGATGGCATTTCACTATTATATTATCCTAGAAACGTTGGGACACGTTGGTCCACTTGAGTAGAGATAGCATTTCAATATTATATTATCCTAGAAAATGGTTGGACACGTTGGTCCACTTAAAACAGCAAAAACAAGAGTAGCTTCATAGTTGTCAAAGCAATAACGACGGTTAAGTTCCGGGGTTAAACTAACCCCGTGAACGGTTACTACTGGTGGTAATGGCACCAAAAACACCATTGTGTAAACTAGCTTTAGAACTGGTAACTGGCCATGGGCCAGACCGCTTTATGCGGGCTTGCATGTAATACAAAATTTCATTGAACTATATAAATTATATATCGCACAAACCTTTTCGAACTTAATAGGTGCGTGTAAACACGTTAAGCGTAAAAAATGTCACTAATTATCAAAGTTGTAAAACGAGTGTTCCATTGTGTAGAATAGTAATTCCATATGGAAGCCATGTCAGGTTAAACATTAATTCCGGTTGTCAGTTAGCCGTGTCCACCTAATACTACAAACGTGTAACACGGTTCCCCGTGAAAGTCGCAGAGGTAAAACACGGTTCCCCGTGAAAACTGCAAATGTAAAACACGGTTCCCCGGAAAGTCACAAATGTAAAACAAAACTTCCGGAGGTACTAGTTTGTGCACCACATGCACCGCTCTTTAATGGCTTTGTACATCGGGGTGTGTACTCACAGTTTTGTCAAAACTTCTGGAGGTACTAGTTTGTGCACCACATGCACCGCTCTTTAATGGCTTTGTGCATCGGGGTGTGTACTCACAGTTTTGTCAAAACTTCCGGAGGTACTAGTTTGTGCACCACATGCACCGCTCTTTAATGGCTTTGTGCATCGGGGTGTGTACTCCAAGTTTTGTCAAAACTTCCGGAGGTATTAGTTTGTGCACCACATGCACCGCTCTTTAATGGCTTTGTGCATCGGGGTGTGTACTCACAATTTTGTCAAAACTTCCGGAGGTACTAGTTTGTGCACCACATGCACCGCTATTTAATGGCTTTGTGCATAGGGGTGTGTACTCCAAGTTTGTGTAACCCTCTTCAATGGCTCATGTTGTCCAAAACTCACTAGTTTAGTCTTGGTTGTCAGTTAGGCGGGTCCACCTACTAATACAAACATTGTTTCGGTCTCTGCCAAAGCCGCCATTATGGTTTCTTCTTCGCTGAAGTTCACTTCCGTCTAAATAAGGCAAGCATATAAAATGGCTCCCCCACCGTTCCAAAGCGCGAATCCACCTCATATTTCCAACTTAAAAATACGGTTCCTCGTGAGAAACGCTAGCTCGCGGTTCTGGAGCCACCCGCATGTGTGCGGTCTTTACCCCGTTAGCACCTTGCTTTCACGAGGCTTTCCGCCATAAGCGGGCTCGCAGGCTTTCCCACTTAGGGTGGAGCAAATTAGGGTCGATTTGGAGATGGCTAAGGCCATGGCCCATGAATTATTCTAAGTAATCAAATAAAATAAATGGTGTGTTGCAAACCGCAAACAATAGGTTTGTACCAACCGGCTACGCCCGCAATTAGGGATATCGCGACGTCCAACACTATATTATTCGCCACATCGCGAACGACAGAGTGATACCACATGTGGCCACCCATATTGTCGGGTGATAAAAGTTCGGAGAAATTTTAATATTTGTAGTATCACATACCATATTTATTACTTAAAGTTATCAACGAGTTTGAGAAGTTGTAATCTATTTTATTCAAAGGCGGATTTAACTTAAATTAGTATCAACATTAACTAAGTAAACGACCTTCTTTCCCGGTTTATTCGTGGAATATTCCTGGTGTATGGGGATGTGGGCAGCGGCCCACCGGATTATGCCTTTTGCCCGTCCTTTGACATTAACGGCAGTCGCTCCACAGGTCCTGGCCTGTCTGGCACCAATTTGCCAGGCAGCTAAGCTGGCGAGAAACAGGGAGCACTGCATGCAAATACTACAGCCCTGTGATGGTCTCTTCCTGAGACGGCGGGTATCCCCTAAGAGCGTGGATCAGGCACCACTAGTCCCGCTAGGACTTAATTGCAGGTACCCGCAGTAGCCTATTATTTTTCTGGTAATGTCGACTTTTTACGGGTTCGTCCCGGTCCATTACCAGGTGTCGGCCCCTCCGAAACCGGGACATCACTTGCAATCGATATGTGTGTTTCTCAGCGGGCTTTTCTTCAGTTGCGAGTTGATTACCGCATCTATTGTTTGGCATTTGGCTTTTCCTTTGAAGCAGAAAAAAAAAAACCGGCATGCCCCTTCCCCAGATATTATCAATTATTGTGCACGGTAAGTGAGACCACGGCCGGGCGCTTCACGGTCCGTGCGTTGGCACCATTTTGGGTCGATACCGACACTGTCTACGAGTGAATTTCCACGAACACTCCGCGAATTTCGACTGCAACGGCCCGGTTTTTGTTTACGCTATCTTGCCCATAGCATGGATGTGTGGCCCACGCAGTTACATTAAACTAAAAATTAAACTAGTAAATTGATAAAATATTAGGCCGCAATAGGCGATTAACCACCCACGTTGGGATTAATGGATTGCAATTTAAAATCATAAAACGTAAATTTAACTTAAATTAGGCCGAGTCTCGGCAAGTGTTAACCCACTAAGTATCCAAAATATTAAATATAAATTTAACACCTCGTAGGCCGATTCTCGGCGGGTATCAAACTAGTAATTGGGGTTTTTGGGTGATTTTATTCATACAGTAAACTTAACTTTAGAATATATTAAGCCGTCTTTAGGCAGGTAACAAACCATTAACCAAAATTTACATTTCAGGTCAACAAACTGTTATTAGCGGGCTTAATCGGCCATGGCAGAGTCCCCCCCAGACAACTGTGTAATCCAAATAGTTCTCTTGAATTCTTAGAGCAAAGACAACCCGCAGCTCGTTGCAACATTGCACGAGTTGCCGGAGGTCCGTATTTTCCTCTTCATCTTGATCTTTCGTAAATTTCCCTAATATTTTGTCCTTTCCCATGTGCAACTCTGCTCCCATGTGCAACTATTGCCTTATATTAGTCGACGTATTATAATTGTTGTATACTATGGTATGGTAGGTCTCACGATAGAACGTTATGTAAAATTCTTATAGGTGTCGACTGTAGTCGATCACGATCCGACTTGGGCGGTAGCCAGGGGTCGACTGGGAATGCAGCAATGTTGATTTACGGACCCACGGGAAAATTATGATGTAGTTATTCGGGGGCCATAGCGGGCACCAACTAGACCGAGTACTACACGGGGGAAGCCGAGAAATAACTAGCTTCATCGCTGGAACCGGCTAGAGTTATTTCCTTCCCCTGGGGAAGATGAGAAATAACTGGTTTCAACCCTGGAAATGGCCACGTTATTTTCTTCCATTAGTCGCTAGTATGGTTAGAATACACTAATTATTTTTGCCCGTAAACTAGACTTCCCAGTTCGACCGGCTCCGACTGGGTCGGCCCGTGAGTGGACATATTTACGTGAACACGCATCGACACGTGCGGTCTATGTCGTTTGTAAAAGTAAAAGGAGAAATCTCAGGTTCACCGTAACACCGTTGATACAACGTAGTGATACTTGCGTGGAGACGCATTATAAACAAATATGATATAAATGTCGTTTGGTACGACCTCTTCAAGTATATGTATTGCCCGTAAACTAATTGCACTTGCGTGCAAACGGGTTTTAGTATATTTACCAAACATAAATGTAAACGTTGTGGTAATACTGTAATTTCAAAGACACTGTAACTTAACGTTACTTATGTACTGCAGGTAACTATGTGCTGCAGGGTAACGGACGACCGCATATAGTCCCTTGGACACGGTCTATATAAAATGTAACATAATTAAATACATATTAATATTTATTTAGAGTAGTCCCACCGTGTCTAGGTAGAGCACCCCTGCCAAATGTGCTACTTGTTGTCTAGCTTCGACGGCACGGTGGGAACCAACTGTTAGCTAGCGGACGGCCCCTTGCACCGTGTTTGCAGGGGCAGATGTTACTATTAAGTCACTCTCCAGGCTCACGGCTCCCCGCCAATATTCTTGAATAGGTATTCTAAAAAAAAAAAAATGGTGTGACAGAAAAAAAAATACTGAACATATATCAGTACACCAAAAAAAGAATACTAAGAAGAAAAAAAAGAAGATACTGAACACATATCAGTACACCAAAAAAGAATACTAAAAAAAAAGAGATACTGAAGACATATCAGTACACACAAAAAAAGAGATATGGTACATACAAAAAAAATACTTATATACATATCTTATTATAAATAAAAAAAAAAAATAGTGGAATGATTAATGATGAGCAGTATACCCTCGTAGTGAAATTATTCCATTATGAAAATAAAATCTCTGATAGCTCGTAAAGCTAGATCAGTAATTTCTTCAATTAACTTGTCGTTAACAAATTTCTCTATATTAGGCGTTAGTATAAAACAGAATATGAAATATACAGATAACATTCTTTTAATCGTAATGAACTATGTCAATTCTATGTGACCAGGTTCCTGGTCTCTTCTTTGCAGATCAAATACACAACGAGAAGTCAAGTTCAAGTCTTGCCTCCTGCACTGCTTGCAGGACGCGGGGCTTCTTTCACGGGTTTCATTATAGTTGTTGTGCTACAACCGCAGACCGTTGTAGTTGGGCCCACTTTGCCTTTGTTAGACGAACATCAATTCTTGCTGTTCGTCTGGGGGAGCCATGAAGTGGGCGAGACTACTCGCCTTGTGGCATTCATGGGCGTGCACCGATTAACCCGTATTTGGAAATACGGGCTACTCGCCATGGCAGACAGCGAATGCCAAACACTAACGGGGCACCGGGTTTCCGGCCGTAAAGCATTGCTAGGAGACGCAAACTGCGACTCGCCTGGCAATGAAAGGAGGTCGGGTGTTCGGACCCAGACCGATCAGACGTATTTTATGACGCTCTGATGTTTCAGCCGAGATTTAGGCCTATATTATCGAAATTCTGAAGTTGTTTGACATTAAGCATTAGAGGAGGGGTTTGCAATATGTTTCTACACTATGTGCTTTGATCGAATGTTAGTTTGCATAAGAATAAACAAAGCCGTGAGCTCTTGGAAAAGTAAATTGGAACGTTCCTTGCATTCTTTACTGTCCTCCAGTTTTCTATGGAGTAAACCGCTATGGTCGAACTTAACATTGGATTGCTTTATATATATAATTAAGGGCCTTGCGTCCAACTAGGCCTTATGCAGCAACTTAGCCCATCTGCGGGGAGATTATAACAGACATATGAACAGAATTAACGTATAGATCTTTTGGCTAAAACAAGACAGTAACTGAGGCTGATTATCAGTGACAGTGGTAGTGACACTAGCGCATCTGCTTAGTTCTGGATCAATTTAAACATATTAAATACACCGTAAGGCGAGTAGACCAGCCAGTTAGTTGAAATAACGAAGTAATTGCTTTCGGCCGATAAATACGGGAGGGGGGCAAACCTCTGTATTTAGACGATGCTCTGGCTGGCCGACTTTAGCCCGGGAAGGACACGGACGGACATGGACTACCTGCAGACGGGACGAGGAGCAGCGGCGGCCCGCGGCCGGCCCAAGAAATTCACATGGAAATAATTATATAAATTAACATGAAGGCTTGCCTTTAGCGGGGGTGGATTAGCCCGACGGTTAAACTAAGATACATAAAGAGACACATTTAGATTTGATTTAACTGTAAGTCAGGGTGTTGCAAAGGAACTGAGACATCATGCCAAGTGTAGGGATCGAACCCACATTTTTGCCATTTCAGGGTGAACATGCAAGCCATTCTATCTAGGCACCCTGATGCAATCAACCTCACCATGCCTACCTGTCTACGTGGGTCGTTGCCTGTGAGTAGTATATTATGACTGAGTAGTATATTATGAATGACTTAGTCCCTAAGGTCACATACCGTTATTGTTTCCCCTCAGAGGTCTGAGGGGGATGATTATGTAATTTACCATTATACTCACTCTTCATAAGGTACTCCTGCGTTTGTTTGTTGTTTTACGTCCTAGCAACAGTTATATTACTCCTATGACTCTGAGGTCAGTACCGAGTATATTCTGGTGATTTTGGTCAGCATACCCCCTTAGCGGATGATTGGTTGTTGGGGTTTTACGTCCTGGCAACATCTAAGGTCATATCAGGACGGGTACCAACTAGTGACAGTGCACACTCATGGCAACTTCATAGTGCTGCCCAACTGGGAGACAAGGTCACCAGTCACCATTGACCTGATATCTCACTCAGTCACATTATCCTGACACTGAGCCAACCAGTCCTTGTCCTATCCTAATAATGCCGAGTGCCTGGCTAGGAAGCGACAAGTACACAATTTAAAGTCATTGGTTTGACTCAACCGGGAACCAAACTCACGACCTTGCGCACGAAAAGCCCTCGCTCTACCGATTAGACCACCACGCCCATGTGGTCAAGTTGGTCAGCGTACCGCCTTAGCAGATCATCTTCCTTCCTAAGCAGCAAAATTATTCTCTACGAAATATCGGTGACTAGAGAGTTAAAGATATATATAGAGAGTAAAAGAGTTGATTGATTGATTGATTGATTGGTCGTTGTTTGCGCCGTGTCAGCAGCATAGGCCATATTCACGGCGAGAAATGTTTGCTTTTTGTTCAAACCATCGCTTTCACATGTAAAAGAAGACAATCAATTATGTGCCAATAGACACTCATTAAATTAGAAAGCTCAAGGGAAACAAATTCCCATAGAAAAATAAAAGTTTCATTAATAATTGATAGAATCTATTTTGTAAATTATATGAGGTGGTACAGTCCAGCTACCCTCAAAAAGGCTAAAATGTTTTCCTGTTTTACCATAGTAAAAATGTCATGCATACTGTCTGCAGTGTAGAACTGTTGCCGCAGGGCCAAAAAATCAACGCAACTTAGTCAAATGTGTTTGAGTGTCAGCAGGGACTGACACCCAATACATTCAGGGGGAGGTTCCCCCTTGAGCAGAAAAGCATGTGTAAGCCACGAGTGGCCAATACGGCAGTGGCTAAGGACCACTTGGTCCCGCCAACCTCCCGCATGAGTCTGTGCTGGTTTTCCCACAGATCATTCAATTTCTTTAAGTTTATTAATGTTTTCATCCCACTCATGTTGCCATTTGGATTTTATGTGGGTGGCTATTAGTGGTTTCAGATCAGAGTGAGGGATCAGACACGGTTCAAGATCACAGTTCAGGGCCTTCTTTGCAGCTCGATCAGCTCGTTCGCTTCCTTGTATGCCGGCATGGCCAGACACCCAGCACAGGTGGATGTCATACCCATCCATTGTCAGTTGGTTCATTTTATAAATGACTGTTGCTAGAATAGGGTGATTCGTTTTCAGTCCAGCAACAGCCAGGCGGCAAGAGAACGAATCACTGTATATAACATAGTTAATGTGGTTGGATACCTCGATACACTCCAATGCGAGAAGGAGTGCTCGGGCTTCTGCAGTGAAAATCGAGCTCTGATCGGGCAAGCATACGCCAAATTTTTCCCGTCGGCAGACTGCCGCAGCAGCTACCTGGCTTTGGTCTTTCGAGCCATCAGTGTATATGGAGAGGTGGTCTGCAAACTGTCCTTGAATCTCTGCATGCAGTCCTTGGTACTCGAGTGGATGTGTCCCAGACTTCCTCAATTCCGTGAGTCAGAGGATAACCGATGTCTTCCTCAACGACCACGGGGGATGTTCTGGGACTTTGGCATCCTCCAAGACGTCCAAATCCATGCCCAAGGGTTCCAAATGAGGTTTCATTTGGAGCCTCAGTGGCCTGATGTAATTCGGCCTGGCTTCATACCTGGATTCGTCATGTTGCTCGAATAGACAATTGTGTGCAGGATTCAGTGCATTAGTTTTTATCTTAACTACATATTCCATGGCCAGTTTGATTCTCCTGTCGTTAAGTGATGGTTCATTGGCTTCGACGTAGAGGCTCTGAACCGGTGAGGTGCGGAAGGCCCTAAGGGCTAGGTGCAGTCCCTGGTGGTGGATCGTGTCTAGCAGCCCAATATATGATTTCCTTGCGGAACCGTATACTATGCTGCCGTAATCCACTCGTGACCGAACCAAGGTGCTATACACGAAGAGCAGAACATCTCTGTCCGCTCCCCACTCTGAGCTGGACAGCAGCCTCAGAATATCTAGCACTTTCAGGCATCTTGTTTTCAGGTACTTTATATGTGGCACGAAAGACAGTTTTGTGTCGAGAATGAGGCCCAGAAATTTGGTTTTCTCAATGCCTTTAATGGGATCCCCATCCATGGTCAGCTCCGGTTCCGCATGCATTCTATGCAGCAGGCAAAAGTGCATGCAGACTGTTTCGGTCTTGGAAAATTTGAAACCGTTCAGAACTGGCCATCGATGGATCCCATTTATGCTTGGTTGTAGCTGTCTCTCTATGACGTTCATGTTAGCACTGCTGTAATATAAAACAAAGTCGTCCACGAAAAGACTACAGGAGACCCTCCGCTTTACAGCAACAGCAATACCATTGACCTTGACCCCGAAAAGGGTCACGGCCAGTATGCTGCCTTGAGATACTCCTAGTTCCTGTGAGTGGAGGCTGGAATAGGTGGTCTTGACACGGACGTGGAATGCCTGAAGGCTAGAAAGTTCCTGATGAAAATTGGCAGTTGGCCACGAAGGCCAATTGCATGAAGATCCTCCATGATGCCATGCTGCCGCATTGTGTCATAGGCTTTTTCGAGGTCTAAAAAGACAGTCACAACATGCTCCTTCTTAAGGAAAGCATCTCTTATGAAGGTCTCCATGCACATCAAATGGTCAAGGGTGCTGCAGCCCCGTCTGAAGCCACATTGAAGGTTGGACAGGTGGTGTCCTAACTCCAGTAGCCAGACGAGGCGGTTGTTTACCATGCGCTCCATGGTTTTACAGATGCAGCTTGTGAGGGCTATGGGACGATAGTTGTTGGCTTCACTCTGGTTTTTACCAGGTTTGGGAATCGGTATTACTGTCGCCTCCTGCCAAGAGGCGGGGACGACACCCGACTCCAATATGTTGTTGAAGAGTTGAAGCAACAGTCTCAGTGCATGTTCAGGGAGATGTTTCAAAGAGTAAAAGAGAGTGAGAGAGTTAAATACAGCATTGCTATGCAACACACCGCCTCACACCGCCTTTAAGAATCGGTTTATGTAAACAGACAAACCACATATGTGACACCAAAGAGGTGTTAGACTCCATAGTTTCCTGTTGAAGGGTCCTCAGTTAATAGAAGGTGCAATTTGGCAACGTGTTAGTTAGCAAGTCCTGCCCCTACCACCTCCCGACAACCTCCCAACATCCTCCCAACAACCTCCTAGCAACCTGCCAACACAGTCCTAAACAACCTCCCCAACAACCTCCCCAGCACCTCCCAACAACCTCCCCAACACCTCCCAACAACCTCCCAACCACCTCCCAACAACCTCCCAGCAACCTCCTATCAACCTCCCAACAACCTCCCATCAACTTCCCAATAACCTCCCAAGAACCTCCCATCAACCTCCCAACAACCTCCCAACAACCTCCCAACAACCTCCCAACAACCTCCCAACAACCTCCTAACAACTTCCCAACAACCTCCTAGCAACCCCCCAACAACCTCCCAACAACTTCCCAGCAATCTCCTAACAACCTCCTAACAACCTCCCAACAACCTCCCAACATCCTCCCAACAACCTCTCAACAACCTCCCATCAACCTCCGAACAACCTCCAAACAACATCCTAACACCATCCCCAAAACCTCCCAACAACCTCCTCACAACCTCCCAACAACATCCCAACAACATCCCAACAACATCCCAACAACATCCTAACAATCTCCCCAAAACATCCCAACAACCTCCCAACAACCTCCTCACAACCTCGCAACAACCTCGCAACAACCTCGCAACAACCTCCGAACAACATCCCAATAACATCCCAACAACATCGCAACAACTTCCCAGCAACATCCCAACAACATCCTGACAACCTCCATCAACTTCCCAACAACCTCCCAACAACCCCCCCAACAACCTCCCATAAACCTCCCATGAACCTCTCAAACCTGTTTCGCACCTACGGCACGTCACCTACGGCACCTGCTAACCGTCTCACGCACCATTCATCTAGACCACACACACCTCACACACACCTCACACACCCCTCACACAACTACCTCACACACACATAGCACACACCTCATACAGTTCACACACGTCACACAGACCTCCCACACTTCATACACACCTCACCCACCTCACACACACCTCACACACACCTCACACACCTCACACACCTCACACACACCTCACACAACTACCTCACACAACTACCTCACACACACCTAGCACACACCTCATACATTTCACACACGAGACACAGACCTCCCCCACTTCACACACACCTCACCCACCTCACACACACCTCACACACACCTCACACACCTCACACACACCTCACACACACCTCACACACACCTCACACACACCTCACACACACCTAGGACACACCTCATACATTTCACACACGTCACACAGACCTCCCCCACTTCACACACACCTCACACACACACCTCACACACACCTCACACACACCACACTCGCCTCACATACCTAACACACCTCACACACCTCACACACCTCACACACACCTAACACACACCTCACACACCTAACACACACTTCATACAGCTCATACACCTCACACACCTCACACACCTCACCCACGTCACACACCTCATACACCTCACACAAATCCAACACACACCTCACACACATTACACACCTCACACACCTTACACACTTAATATACCTCACACCGTCACCCATGTCACACACCAAACACATACCGTATGCACTTGA
The DNA here is from genome assembly GCA_030323885.1 of Branchipolynoe longqiensis. NCBI lineage: Eukaryota > Metazoa > Annelida > Polychaeta > Phyllodocida > Polynoidae > Branchipolynoe > Branchipolynoe longqiensis. The sequence goes on along the minus strand of CM059196.1, from coordinate 10,931,372 downwards.
CACACCTCACACATACCTAACACACACCTCACACACCACACACACACACACAGACATCCTTCACACCCACACCCACAGCTTTCACACCCCCTCACACCTTCACCACCATTTACCTAGTACTTAGTAATGCTAGTCGGCCCCTAATGAGATTGTGCCCTTTTCCTTTTTTTCTCCGCGCCTCCCCTCCCTCCCACTACCCCCAACACACACCTCCACACCCCCACCCACCCATCACACCCACCCACAACCCCACCCACACTCACGCAGTTAACAGGCGTATGGTGCAACTGGGTATGCAGGTATAGCAATACCTCAGGGAGTTTGATGCCCCTGCCTTGCAGAGTTGTAAACCACTGCCTTGTTGTACAGGTTCTTGACAGAATGTTTGTATCGTATGTGGTACGTTGGTTACTGGTGGGTTAACTGGAGGGGTGTAATACATGAAGAAAGCGGCGGTGAAATTCCAGAAGAAAAATACAATATAGTTGTCTTCTTTTAAAGATATATTACAATGATAAGATCTTGAATCCTGTTGCGATATGAATATCTGAATATAATCAAGCATCTTAATATTTTTCCAAGCATTCTTTACGGAGATATAGCGTGTGAACTCATACATCATAGGCAGTCGGGGAATGCACCCGACTAGAGTGGTTCCAGATTCTACTGACAGATGTCACTAGGGGAGCTGCTTGGAAGTAAGCCTCCCGCTCTATAGGCCACATCCCATCCTCCAGTAACCCAGAATACAAAAGAGCACATAAAAAGGAGGTTGCAGGAGCAGTAGTTGAGTAGCAAAACAATAATAGCAGGCAGGAGGATTACATACATGAATAATATTTGCATAAGTAATTTATATCTCACATAACCCATCGAGCCATTCATTTTGCTCCAGACTGAAAATGGAAATGACAAGTTTCTCATTTCCCCGAGCGATAATACAATGAAGGTTCTATTCAGTGCTGCTTATTCATGAAGGGCAGTGTATGACTTTAATTAAAATTTTTTGTTTACAACAGCGGAAGTGACCTATATATTATGAAAAAGACAACTTCAAACGCTGTGATTTGCGCGCGCATCTACTGAAGCTCACTTGCTTGGAGTTTGGAGCTAATGACGTGACGTCATCACCGGCATTAATGTGTCTTTAAATAACTATTCCAGGACGTTCCAGAGCAGCTGTTTGAGGTAACTGTTCACATAGCAAGCCTTTGTTTGAAATGAATTCAGTCGAGTTATGTGCAATTCAAGTCGGATACGCAAGCGCTTAACACAGTTTGACTACATGTGTATTGAAGGTTTTGATTGATTGATGAGTTGGTGCTGCATTTATTACTCTACGTGATTGATGAGTTGGTGCTGCATTTATTACTCTACGGTCTGTGGAAGTCAGTGGCGTGTGTGCTTTTGGTATTTGATTTCTTAACGCAGTGAGCGCTTCAACGAGAATGCTTGGTGATGGCGCTTGCCGGTGTGAAACCTCTATTTGCTCCCCGAGAGAGTGCCGCTGGTAACTTGCAAAAGCCAGCAGCACTTCAACACTTTTGCAGGCAGCTTTCATAAAATGTGACAAATAAGGAAATACTCGAACGGACGAGGCTGCCCTCTATGGAAGATCTTTTGATCAAAAAGAATCTCCAGTGGACTGGTGGGACAGGCTACCAAAGCAGATCCTCTATTCTCAACTGTCTTCTGGCTACAGAAAGAGAGGGCGCCCTCATCTCCGGTTCAAGGATACCATCAGAGAAACCTGAAGCTGAGAGACATTAAGACCGACTCATGGACGCAACTCTCACAGCAGAGAGCTAAATGGAGAGCGGCAGTCAAGCAATGAAAGCAGTCTTTGTCGCATCGCGACCGACAGCATGATGATGATGATGATGGTGCAACTGGGTAGTCACATACCAGTGAATCTGGAGGGACTGAAGTTTGGATCCTGGTCGAGTCAAACCAATGACTTATAAAATAGGTACCTGTTGCTGCTCGGCGCTTCCCGTTATGAGATCAGGACAGGGAATGGGCGCACAGTGTCAGTATAATGTGACTGTGTGGGACATCAGGTCATGGTGCCGGCGGCCTGATTTCCCAGTGAGGCAGCACTATAAAGTCACCATGAGTGCACGCTGTCACAAGTTGGTGCACGTCCTGGCATGGCCTCGGGTCTTACTAGGGCGTAAAACTACACCAACCACCCAGCCTCCCCCGGCCCTCTCAGAGGTCTGTGGTTGGGCTCCTTAGGCTGCCTTTTTCCTTCCTCCCCCCCTCCCCCCTACCCTACCCCCCCCCCCCCCAATTCCTCTGATCACTACGCATCGGAAGCTAACTCCCGACCACATGGGACTGCTTTCAGTGGTGCCCATTCAGTGCTGCAGATTTGCAGCCTTCAGCGCACCAATGCGACTGAAAACTCCCCAAAAACAACAGACCGGGTGCACATACCATGGTGCTGGTTGTGGTCTGGTGGTGGCAGGTGAGCAGGACCGGTTCTACACCCCCCCCCCACTCTTCCCCCTCCCCCTTCTCACCTCCTCACTCCCCCCCTCCCCTCCCCCTCTTCACTCCCTCGCTCCTCACCCCACCACTCCTCACCCCTCAACCCGCCACTCCTCGCCCTTCCCTTCCTCATAGACGAACACTACTGGCACATCAACTAGTCCTTACAAGACCACCCTCCCCCGCCCTCACTCTGCCCCCGCCCCCGCACTCCGCCCCCGCCCCCCCCCCCCCCCCCACCCCCACAACCCCTCCCCCCACCCCCTACACGCACACATGGACTCATCACGGTCCCAGGCAGGTAGGGACCCCTCTGAACTCGGGGGAGAGATGGAAGCGTGGGGGTGGAGGGGGGGGGGGGCATGGGGAGGGCAAAGGGGTTGGGGGAAAAGGGGTGGGGGGATGGGGAAGGGGATGGGAGGCAGCGCGATGGAGAAGGAGGAGGGGGGATAGGAGCCGGAGGGACGGGAGGGGCGGGAGGGGGGGGAGGAGAAGGCGGGGAGCGAGGGGGGGGGGGTGGAGCAGAAGGGGCGGGGGAGGGAGGGGGGAAGAAGTGAGAGTACGTCCTGGGCAAGGAGGGGTGTGTGCAGTGGACCGTAACGGGGTCAGTGCGGGCACGTGACCCCACGAAGTCACGTGCCCTAACGTCATGAACGGCGCATGACGTTAGGATGACGTCAGGGTGACGTCAGAGTGACGTCAGGGTGACTGCAGTTGACTAGGCCCAGTCTGAGGAGAGGTGAGTTGCTTGGGGGGAGGGGGGAGGGGTAGCGGGAGGGGGAGGTGGAGGGGCAGGGGGAGGATCACTCACTCGACAAGATCAGAAGAGTGTTGTGTTTGTTTGGTTTTTGGGGTTTTACGTCCTATCAACATCTGAGGCAGAGGAGCCAAGTTCATACAGATTCTGGGGTGTTTGTAACCTTACGACTGTTACCGGCTGCAAAACTGCAGCATTATAGAGAGGCACCGATAAATCGGAACAATCTTTGGTTGAAGAATATTCTTCTGGTGGAACGCTTGTAGAAGCTGGGGGATGTCTTTACAATGATTAAACTACGAGTCGTTGGGGCGGCCCCGAATCACTCCGATCCGGTGGTAGCTCAGCACTTGTATCCAGCAGACAGCAGCAAGGGTTTACGAGGAACGGATGAGTAAAGGTGGGTCCAGCAGTTCCAGCAACAAGAACAAAGCCAGAGAAACATAAAGGTAAAGGGCCCCACCCAAGCAAACAACAACACCCTTGATCAGCGGGAGAAGTAAGCCTGGGAGAAAAAAAAGGGTAGAGTATAGGAAAGAGAAATGAGGAGAGTTGAGTCAAAGGACCATGTCTCTTTACTCTATGGTGACCAGCTGGCGAGTCAAAGACACAGACAGAGTAAGAGTAGAAAGTGAAATGCTGGCAGGCTCCCCCTCCTGGAACTCTTTTCAGACAATATCAAGGAGGAGCATGGCCAGCGGAGAGGAGATAAAGAGAGGTGTGGACGAAGTGCGGTCCGGATAACAAGTGGGATGTGAGTAGGGAGATCTCCTTAATACGCAAATTAGAGATCTCCTTAATACACAAATTGTAAGTAGGGAGAAATAGCATGGCCGAAGGGGTGTGGGGGTGAGGGGCGTGGGGGTCACCCCCTCCCACAGGGGAGTCGAGGGAGCCTCCACTGGAATATTTTGAAAAGGTCTTACAAGATGGTACATTCTGGTGCATTTCGACGAAAAATGTGGACTTAAAAACTTCTTTTTTTTAAGATTCTTTGATGGGAGATTACAAATTACATGCGGGTGGATCATTTCCAAACTTGGAGGACATTTTAATGTAGGCATGTGAATGTGATTGACATATCTGATTCTATATAAAACTATCAATTACTGATTTACTGTGGCATTGTATCTTGTATGAGTATGAAATTTAACTTAAAGTTGCATGGTCCAATGGCTTTTGAATTTGTTAGTCATATTTGAGATAAATAGCTCAGGTTGACCATTATATTCTAATACGCATTAGTTCCGCGTAAATTTGATGAAAAATGGCTATTTTTGGAGCAATTTGAGCTGAAAGAACCCACAATAATTTTGACAAGCTTGACAAAAGTCCTGCGGCTATGACCCAGATGACTATCTCGCGATGACCACTTGATGTGAGATGACCTACTAATCCTGGGTATGGCCCTGCACAGTAGGCCTACTTGGCTCTAATGAGGTCACAAGATTGGCCTCATTGATTAATGGCTTCCCTGTATAATGGGTGTTTCAAAGTGGGTGTCCAAAGGGGTGAGGCTATAAATTCACAGGTTATTCTGTAAATGCGGTCCCAAATCATTAGCTAAGATAGCAGTATCTAAGTTGGATATATAGGATCAAATGGAGGTAGTTGTCTTAATTTTGACAAAATTATATTTCATCGCGCCATGCAACTTTAATGTAACATTGATTGATTGGCTGCAAGATCACCCCTTCGGGAAGACATACAGTTGTCACGGTGTACCTTGCTACATGTTTGTGGCTTAATAAAGTTTGTGATGCTCAGCAACATGGGTAATTTGGCATTCGGACACGGCCATAGCCTCATAGAGTTAAGAAAAGCCTTATGCTGCCACCTATCGAGTAACGGTGATATTACCATATGACTTGTGTGTCAGCGCCACCTATATTCACTTTTTAATATGAAACTTGATTAATGCTGACTAATAACTTTGCTGACCTGGAATCTGCAGTCGTTTACTTGAACTATTGGCCTTAAGCACCTATATAAGGACTTATTCTACGGCGGTGAGCTCACTTCGACACGGCCACTGGAGGACACTGACTGGCATTTTGAACTGCCACCCCATCCACCCCTACATGACATGTTTTCTGTGGGGTATGGGGTTAAAAGCTGTTGACCTCATTGTGCTTAACTTGTTTGAAACTAAACATTGTGCTTAATAGAAATTTGTTATTGAAAAATAAATCCAACCTTAAACCTATATGCTGTGTCGGCGTCAAATTATGCCAACAGGCTATTTGCGTGACCAGACGGGATGGCCGAAAGAGTTGAGCATCAGTCTCCCGCCTTGGTAGATCTTGAGATTCGAACTCATAGGTTTGGGTTCGAATCCTGGTCAGGTCAAAGCAAAGACTTAAAAATTGATACTTTGTCACTTCCTAGCCAGGTGCTCAGCATTATTTGGACAAGGCAAGGACTGGTTGGCTCAGTCAGGATAATGTTACTGAGTGGGATATCAGGTCATGGCGACCTGGTCTCCCATGTAAAACTCGAGCCATCGGTGTGCACTGTCACAAGTCTGTCCCATTCCTGATATGACATAAGATGTTGCCAGGACATAAAATCCCAACAACCACCCAACCATCATGATGTTACCATAGATGTTGCCAGGACATGAAACTCCAACAACCAACCAACCATCCTGATATTACCTTAGATGTTGCCAGGATGTTAAACTCCATTAACCAATCAACCATCATGATATGACCTTAGATGTTTCCAGGACGCAAAACTCCAACAAATAACCAACCATCCTGATATGAGCTTAAATGTTGCCAGGATGTTAAACTCCATTAACCAACCAATCATCCTGATATGACCTTAGATGTTGCCAGGACATAAAACTCCAACAAACAACCAACCATCCTGATATGACCTTAGATGTTGCCAGGATGTAAAACTCCAACAACCAACCAACCATCCTGATATGACCTTAGATGTTGCCAGGATGTTGAACTCCATCAACCAACCAACCATCCTGATATGACCTTAGATGTTGCCAGGATGTAAAACTCCAACAACCACTCAACCATCCTGATATGACCTTAGATGTTGCCAGGACGTAACACTCCAACAACCAATCAACCATCCTGATATGACCTTAGATGTTCCCAGGACGCAAAACTCCAACAACCAACCAACCATCCTGATATGACCTCAGATGTGTCCAGGGCGCAAAACTCCAACAACCAACCAACCATCCTGATATGATCTTAGATGTTGCCAGGATGTAAAACTCCAACAACCAACCAACCATCCTGATATAACCTTAGCTGTTGCCAGGACATAAAGCTCCAACAACCAACCAACCATCCTGATATGACCTTAGATGTTGGCAGGATGTAAAACTCCAACAACCAACCAACCATCCTGATATGACCTTAGATGTTGGCAGGATGTAAAACTCCAACAACCAACCAACCATCCTGATATGACCTTGGATGTTGGCAGGATGTAAAACTCCAACAACCAACCAACCATCCTGATATGACCATAGATGTTGCCAGGATGTAAAACTCCAACAACCAACCAACCATCCTGATATGACCTTAGATGTTGCCAGGATGCAAAACTCCAACCAACCAACCAACCATCCTGATATGACCTTAGATGTTGCCAGGATGTAAAACTCCAACAACCAACCAACCATCCTGATATGACCTTAGATGTTGCCAGGATGTAAAACTCCAACAACCAACCAACCATCCTGATATGACCTTAGATGTTGCCAGGATGTACAACTCCAACAACCAACCAACCATCCTGATATGACCTTAGATGTTTCTAGCATGCAAATCTCCAACAACCAACCAACCATCCTGATATGACCTTAGATGTTGCCAGGATGTAAAACTCCAACAACCAACCAACCATCCTGATATGACCTTAGATGTTGCCAGGACGTAAAACTCCAACAACCAACCAACCATCCTGATATGACCTTAGATGCTGCCAGGATGTTAAACTCCATCAACCAACCAACCATCCTGATATGACCTTAGATGTTGCTAGGACGTAAAACTCCAACAACCAACCAACCAACCATCCTGATATGACCTTAGATGTTGCCAGGACGTAAAACTCCAACAACCAACCAACTATCCTGATATGACCTTAGATGTTGCCAGGATGTACAACTCCAACAACCAACCAACCATCCTGATATGACCTTAGATGTTGCCAGGACGCAAAACTCCAACAGTCAACCGATCATTTATCGTGTAAGAGGCTCTTGCTGAGCAATACAGCCCTACTGGCTGATTCAAGCTAAAATGTTGCGGTTTGACTAGCTTTGGCAGACAGAAATAGCCCTTGGGTGCGGCCACAGTCGATCATTGAGGACCTGGCCCCCCAGCATGTTTGTTGTTGGTTTACGTCCTACCAACATCTAAGGTCATATCAGGACAGGGACCAAACCAACTTGTTTGTTTGTTGTTGTTTTATATCCTAGCAACATATAAAGTCATATCAGGACGGGTACCGACTTGTGACAGTGTGCACTCATGGTGACTTTATAGTGCTGCCCCACTGGGAAACTAGGCTGCCGGCACCATGACCTGATATCCCACTCAGTCACATTATCCTGACACTGAGCCAACCAGTCCCTGCCCTATCGTATTAATGTCGGCGCCTGGCTAGGAAGCGACAAGTATCAATTTTTAAGTCATTGGTTTGACTCGACCAGGGTTCGAACCCACGACCCCACGATCTAGCAGCACGGGAGACGGGCACTCTAACTCATTCGGCCATCCCATCAGGTCTGACCAACTTGTGACAGTGTGCATTCATGGCAACTTTATAGTGCTGCCCAACTGGGAGACCAGGCCACCAGGACCAGGACCCCCTATGGTTAGCTCAGTATCAGGATAATGTGACTTGAGTGGGACATTGGGTCATGGTGCCAGCGGCCTGGTCTGTCACTGGGGCAGCGCTATGAAGTCACTTTTAGTGGTTGTCACAAGTACAGTACCCATCCTCATATGACCATAGATGTTGTTGGTTATTGGAGTTTTATGTCCTGGCAACATCTAAGGTCATATCAGGACGAGTACCGACTGGTGACAGTGCGCACTCATGGTGACTTTAATGTGCTGCTTTACTGGGAGATCAGGTGACCAACACCATGACCCGATATCCCACTCAGTCATATTATCCTGACACCGAGCCAACCAGTCCTTGCCCTATCCTATTAAGGCCGAGTGCCTGGCTAGGAATTGACAAGTATCAATTTTTACATTTTTGGTTTCACTCAACCAGAGTTCAAACCCGTGCATTCAAATCCCATGATCTACTAAAACTTGAGATAGACGGTCAACTCATTCGGCCATCCCGTTTGGTCCCCCCAACCGTAAATGTTGCTAGGATGTAAAATCCCAACAAACATCAGAAACAAAATCCTGGGACTCCGCCACTTTACCAAACCGCTCGCTGTTTGTTTGTTTGTTGCTTTATGTCCTAGCAACATCTAAGGTTATATCAGGACGGGTACCGACTTGTGACAGTGCACGCTCATGGCGACTTAATAGTGCTGCCCTAGTGGGAAATTAGCCCGCTGGCACCATGACCCAATATCCCACTCAGTCACATTATCCTGACACTGAGCCAACCAGTCCTTGCCCTATCCTATTAATGCCAAGCGCCAGGCTAGGAAGTGACAGGTACCAATTTTAAAGTCGTTGGCAAAGTCCCGACCTTCCGCACGCGAGGTCCGCGCTCTACCGGTTAGGCCACCGCGCCCGGTCCCAAACCGCTGGCCATTTGAGGTGAATTATGTGCTTATTTCGTGAAATAGCGTCTGTTTGGATGACCACACGCGGGTGTGACACGCTCTGATTACCGCTGTGCGTCTGTATAGTGCAGTCTCACCACACACAAGGTAGGTTGCTTGTTGGAGGTTTACCTCCTGCCAACATCTAAGGTAATATCAGGACAGGTATCGACTTGTTGGTTGGTTGGTTGTTGGCGTTTTACGTCCAAGCAACATCTAAGGTCATATCAGGTTGGTTGGTCGTTGGAGTGTTACGTGCTGGCAACATCTAAGGCCATATCAGGACGGATACCGACTTGTTGGTTGGTTGGTTGTTGGAGTTTTACGTCCAGGCAACATCTAAGGTCATATCAGGACAGGTATCGACTTGTTGGTTGGTTGGTTGTTGGAGTTTTATGTCCAAGCAACATCTAAGGTCATATCAGGTTGGTTGGTCGTTGGAGTGTTACGTGCTGGCAACATCTAAGGCCATATCAGGACGGATACCGACTTGTTGGTTGGTTGGTTGTTGGAGTTTTACGTCCAGGCAACATCTAAGGTCATATCAGGACAGGTATCGACTTGTTGGTTGGTTGGTTGTTGGAGTTTTACGTCCAAGCAACATCTAAGGTCATATTAGGTTGGTTGGTCGTTGGAGTGTCACATGCTGGCAACATCTAAGGTCCTATCAGGACGGATACCGACTTGTTGGTTGGTTGGTTGTTGGAGTTTTACGTCCAGGCAACACCTAAGGTCATATCAGGACAGGTATCGACTTGTTGGTTGGTTGGTTGTTGGAGTTTTATGTCCAAGCAACATCTAAGGTCATATTAGGTTGGTTGGTCGTTGGAGTGTCACATGCTGGCAACATCTAAGGTCATATCAGGACGGATACCGACTTGTTGGTTGGTTGGTTGTCGGAGTTTTACGTCCAGGCAACACCTAAGGTCATATCAGGACAGGTATCGACTTGTTGGTTGGTTGGTTGTTGGAGTTTTATGTCCAAGCAACATCTAAGGTCATATTAGGTTGGTTGGTCGTTGGAGTGTCACATGCTGGCAACATCTAAGGTCATATCAGGACGGATACCGACTTGTTGGTTGGTTGGTTGTCGGAGTTTTACGTCCAGGCAACATCTAAGGTCATATCAGGTTGGTTGGTTGTTGGAGTTTTACGTCCTGATAGCAGAATGGCTGGGTGCGCTTACTCAGCGGTCCCATAGTAACAAGTAGTCATCATACAGTTACAGCAAACAATAATCTATGCCCCTCTCCATTTGCACTCTTCCTGGTACATGGAGGGAACATTTCTGTAATGAGTAACGTATCTTAATATCTGGACATCATACTGCAATCCCGGTCACCGTGCGTCATAACATTTACACTTAGTTATTTATATGTCACACAGCGAGTGGGCACACATTGCATCACTATTACATAACAATGGTCCCCAACTCCATCGCATGAGATATTGATATGATTCCAAGCTCGGCTATTACGACCGAAAGACCGTATAATTTTATACGATCTACCAACACGGGAGACAGACACTCAACTCATTCGGCCATCCCGTCTGGTCTGTGAGAAATCTAGATTGGATTCCCACTCTAGGGAAACCGTTTCCGTTCCTTTTCAACCCCCCCCCCACCCTCTAAAACATTGGTGCCTTGACCAGTATTATGGCCGCATTAAGCACCACATAGTGTTGAACCTCCCCTATGTATGCACTGTATACAATTCTAAATGTTACCGGACGCGGTGACCGAATCGGTACAGCCTATGGTTCCTGTCTGGAAGGTTGGGAGTTCGATTCCGGATCGAGTCAAACCAATGACATACAACATTGATCCGTGTCTCTTCCAAGCCCGGTGTTCAGCATTACTAGGATAGGGCAAGGACTGGTTTGCTCTTTGTTAGGATAATGTGACTGAGTGGGGTATTGGGTCATGGTGCCAGCAGCCTGATTTCCCCGTGGAGCAGCACTATAAGTGTGCACTGTCACAAGTCGGTACCCATCCTGATATGACATTAGATGTTGCCAGGACGTAAAACTCCAACCAGCCAATCAACTAATCGTAAGTGCATACCTGGATATTTGCAATTATAAGTATGAGACTTACAATTCCACGGGGACAAGTGTAATGGAGTGCACTCACCTCCCCACGTGAAATGCCACATACGCAGTTAGGTGTGGTTAGCTTGATTGAATCTGGGAGCCTAGATAGCATAATTTGTCAGATTCTAGCCGTGGAATGACAAATATGTGGGTTCGAATCCCACTCCAGGCACAATGTTTCTGTTCATTTGTAAACATCCCCAACCCCCACCACCACCAAGATTCGGGGAAATGACACAAAGTCACGAATCAAATCAATTGCATGTTACTCCGCACTTAAACACGGATACTCAAGGATCATATTCAGCATGAAAGCAATGTGCCCTGTTCTGTAATTAAAGTTGCATAGTCCGATGGTTTTGAATTTCTGTATTTCTTCTGAGATAAATATATTAGATCGATCACTAGTATCTACTTTACAATTAGTTCAAAGTTACTTTTATTTTAAATGGTAAACTTTTGAGATATTTTGAGTGCAAACATGGAAAATTAGTTTAGGCAAGCTTGCCAAAACTCTGACACCATAGACTTCTGCGGTATCAGGTTCTGCTAAATTGACTCAGCATTGCCTTCTACGCAGAAACAAATGCTTAATAAGTGCAGCAGTATCTAAGTTAGATATGTAGAATCAAATCTAATTAATTATTTTGGTTTTGAAAATTTGATGCTTCATCGGACTATGCAGCTTTAAGTAAAATATGACGACCCTCACCACCCCCACCTCCCTCACCACCCGAACACTTCCACCACCCTCACCCCCACCACCTCCTCCATCCTCACCGCCACCACCTCCACCCCCTCGCTCACACCACCTCCATCCCCCTTACCCCAACCACTTCCATCCCCCTCATCGGCCACGCCTCCATCCCGTTCACCCCACCACCTCCACCAGCCACTACGCCACCACCTCCTCCACCAGCCACTACGCCACCACCTCCTCCACCCTCTCCACCCCACCACGTCCTCCACCCTCTCCAACCCCAGCACCTCCTCAACCCCCCCTCCAGCTCCTCCCCTCAACCACACTACCTCCTCAACCCTCATCACCCAACCACCTCCTCAATCCTCACCACCCCACCACCTCCTCAACCCTCACCACCCCACACCTCCTCCCCTCTCACCACCCTACCACATCCTCCCCTCTCACCACCCCACCACCTCCTCCCCCTCACCACCCCACACCTCCGCCCCTCCGACCACCCCACCACATCCACCCTCACCACCGCGATACCTCCACCAGTCCCCCACCGCCACCACGCCCCACCCCACCTCCCACCCCTACCCCCCACCCCCACCTCCACCACTCCACAACCTCCACCATCCTCCCATCACCTACTACCCCTCACCCCTCTACCTGCCCCACCCTCACTACCCCCACCCCACCTCCACCACTTCCACAACCTTCACCATCCCCCACCACCTCCTACCCCTCACCCCACACCCACCACCCTCACTACCCCCACCCCCACCCCCACCCCCCTCCACACTCCACAACCGTCACCATCCTCCCTCACCTCCTCACCCCACCCCCACTACCTGCACCACCCTCACCACCCCCACCCCCACCTCCACCACTTCCACAACCGTCACCACCCTCCCTCACCCCCACCTCACCCCACTACCTGCACCACCCTCACTACCCCACCCCCACCCCCACCTCCACCACTTCCACAACCGTCACCATCCTCCCATCACCTCCTACCCCTCACCCACTACCTGCACCACCCTCACTACCCCCACCCCCCACCTCCACCACCTCCACAACCGTCACCATCCTCCCATCACCCCCTCACCCTCACCCCACTACCGTACCACCCTCACTACCCCACCCCCACCCCCACCTCCACCACTTCCACAACCGTCACCATCCTCCGATCACCTCCACACCCTCACCCCACTACCTGCACCACTCTCACTACCCCCACCCCCCCTCCACCAATTCCACAACCATCACCAACCTCCCTCACCCCCTACCCCTCACCCCACTACCTACACCACCCTCACTACCCCCACCCCCCCCCACCCCCCACCTCCACCATTCCACAACCGTCACCATCCTCCCATCACCTCCTCCACCCTCACCCCACTACCTGCACCACCCTCACTACCCCCACCCCCCCACCTCCACCACTTCACAACCGTCACCATCCTCCCCTCACCCCCTACCCTCACCACACTACCTACACAACCCTAACTACCCCCACCCACCACCCCCACCCCCACCTCCACCACTTCCACAACCATCACCATCCTCCCATCACCCTCTACCCCTCACCCCACCACTGCCCCACCCTCACTACCACCACCCCCACCCCCACCCCCACCTCCACCACTTCCACAACTGTCACCATCCTCCCATCACCTCCTCACCCTCACCCCACTACCTGCACCACCCTCACTACCACCAACCCCCCACCCCCACCTCCACCTCCACCACTTCAACAAACGTCACCATCCTCCCATCACCTCCTCACCCTCAACCCACTATCAAATATATACTTGTCGCTACCAAGCCTGGCACTCGGCATTAATAGGATAGGAAAAGGACTGGTTAGGTGAGTATCAGGATAATGTGACTTAGTGGGATATTGGGTCATGGTGCCAATGGCCTGATTTCCCAGTGTGGCAGCACTATAAAGTCACCATAAGTGTGCACTGTGACAAGTCTGTACCCGTCCTGATATGACCGTAGGTATTGCTAGAACGTAAAGCAACAACAAACAAACAAAACATTCAACCTGCCCTGCGACCACCATGTTCCCCGATATCCTGATTCCTACTCAGTCACATTATCCTGACACTGCGCCCAACCAGTCCTTGCCCTACCCTAGTAAAGCGGAACACCAGACTAGGTTCTGACCTGGGTACATTTTGTAAGTCTTTGATTAGATTTGGGATGTGTACGCCCTAACAACACTGAAGGTCATAAGTAAATTCAACCAACAAGCAAGATGATGATAAGCATCAATTTTTGTAAGTTGTTTGTTTACCTCGGCCAGGATTCGAACCCACGACTTCCAACACAGGAAGCCAGCACTCTGATGAACTCAATCAACCCTCCCATCCGATGGAATACAACCATAGGTAGTACGATGATTAAGACGTTTGTCCCGGAATGGCAGATACGTGGGTTCGAATGCCGCTCTAGGCATAAGCCTAACAAATGTCGGTGGTAGCAGAAATAGGCAGATCACGTGCCACAGTGCCTGGGGCACATCGGCACGGTCCAGTCCCAGGGTGCTTTGCGGTTGTGCACACAGCTCCGTGTCTTGCGCCTGAGAGCTAGGAATAACATGCAATAAAACGATTTAATAGTTGTTCTTTTTTTCCATTTTTTGTGATGGGTGTATTTATGCTGCCCGTAACGGTTAAGTCTAATGACTTGTTTTCGTCACTAGACATTAATAGTCTTGTGACTCCCCTTCTTTCGATCGCCTTCAGTTGTTGTGTAGCTAACCACTGCATGCATTCTTTCTCTGTTTGTAAGCGTTCTTCCACATCCCCCAAACCTCTGTGAGTTTGTTCGTTCGACAATTGGATAATTGTTTGGTTACCGATAGTTAATTTCTCTGAATGTCTTCACCTTGCTGTGTTAGTGGTCATTAGGTTTTGATTTACAGGTTAAAGTTTACCTTTTGTATGTATCATACCTAGCATCTATACCCTCTAAAACTTTGCTTGAATTATCAGTGTATTTTCTATTTACTTATTTATCTATCTTTCTTTTTCTTTTTTAGTTCATTTTATTTGTTGTTGTCATTAGTCTAGCAGTGCATTTAGCTATCTTTTGATTAATGTTTTATATGTTTCTATTGTCCTTTTACATCTTTCTTCTACTCCCAGTGTATTCCATTCCCTTGCCTTCATGTACTCGGTACTCCTCTCATATGATCTTTTTTGGCTCTTTTTATTATCAGTCTGGCGCCATCACTACCTCTTGTAGCCTTTTATGTTACCTGCACCCTCCCAGGCTTCCTTGTCTCCCTGAATGCTGCTATTTTGATATGTGCTTTTCTCCTGTCATTTAGTGTGTTGACTCTTGCTTTCCTATAGAGATCATCAGTTGGGTGTCTATGTTCCACCTTCAGACATATCTTAAGTGCTCTATTTTGTAGTCTTTGTAGTTTATCCAACATATTTTTGTTACCCCCCACATATATTGCATCACGATAGTCGAAGAATACTAAACAAAAGAGAAAGTAAGACGAGCACTACATGAGATGCATGCGTATTGGTATTAACTTTCATTCCCCCAGGAGCGGGACGTAGCTCAGGTGGTAGAGTGTCCACCTCTGAAGGTGTCGGTTATCCTATCGATCCTGCTCAGTGGACCCATTTGCAGTTCGGGGTATTTTCCGTTCCAACCAGTTGTAAAATATTCCGATATTCAGCTTAGAGGGAATGCAAATGTCCGATTACTGATCGGTGTACGTGACCAGGCGCATGTATGTATATATATATATATGTATGGGTTGGTGGTGCCTGAGTGGGATGTAAATAGACATAGTGGTGCTGGCAGGTCTGGGTGTGAGTTCACTCAGGGCCTACCCCCTCTGCTGGGATAGGGATCACCACACTCAAAGATCAACGTCGGTGGTGGCCATGGGGCCATACAGCTTGTGGTGGTGGGCAGACCATGGTATCCATGGTGACCAGGAATGCTGGATCCCTATTGGTAGGGCCATGAATGCTTGTTTCCCATTGGGGGAAAGGGGTGGGGTGATACTCTACAATGAACCCATGTAACCATATAAATAATAAACCAGAGGGCTTGACTCTCTCTTCTTCTTTACACTTTATACTCTTCCTTTCTCTTTGTCTGTATTGTTTTAACCATAGCCTGCCTACCCAGCCACAGATTCGAGCATTATACTTTACACAGGGGTCCACAACTGGTTCATCAACGGTTTTGGTATGTGTTATCCTGTCTGTGGAAAAGTGCATACAAAAGACCCCTTGCTGCTTATTGGAAAGAGTAGCCTATGTGGCGGCACCAGGTTTCCTCCCAAGAAATATGTCATGAATCCACTGAAATCTATC
Organism: Branchipolynoe longqiensis; assembly: GCA_030323885.1. NCBI lineage: Eukaryota > Metazoa > Annelida > Polychaeta > Phyllodocida > Polynoidae > Branchipolynoe > Branchipolynoe longqiensis. Next base: position 10,915,215 of record CM059196.1, on the reverse strand, counting down.
CATTCTAATATTAAGCTGATAAAATGGTAATAAAGATAAATATTGATCTTACTAATAACCATAGCAATCTCTTAGATCTGTACTAAGCTACAGCCAGTAGTAGTAGTCTGCACTGATCTCTCAGATCCCCACCCCCAGACCCCCAACCCCCCACCTCCAGAAATATGTCAGAATGACCATATGTCTGACGCCCAATAGCCGATGATGAAAATCAATGTGCTCTAGAGGCGTCCTTAAATAAATAATGTTTTACTTACTTACCATACCGCAGAAAATCCAGTAATCTACTGCAAATTCCGCAGTTAGACGGTGTATTATTATACATTATGTTGGGGGATATCCAGATATGCAAATATTTATATATACATTTTTTATTGTGATGAATTTATTTACCCTGCTCATAATGGATAAGTGTGTTAACACTTGTTTTCAACGCCCTGCAGCACTGATCCAATTTGATGCAAATCTTTTTAATTTAGTTTTAGTAATAATTTTGGTTCTCTTGCTTCTTGTTTATGGATTGTAGCTGTTTGTAGATTGCAAACAGTCCAAAATCCACCTTTCACTATACGTATTCTTAATCTATTTAAACGTCATCTGTTTTTCTAGGTTACATTATTTTCTCAGTATTTTCTTAAACACTGATATGTTTTCTGTATTTTGTGTTGCGGCTGGCAGTTTATTCCAAATATTGGCACTCATGTTAGCTACACGGCGATGATATGAACTGCATTTTGATTCTACCAATGTTAGTAACGGATAATTTTAGACTTATTATTTTCTGTTTAAAAATAAGGATCTATTTTTGGTATGCAGGTATTGCAATACCTCAGGGAGTTTGATGCCCCTGCCCTGCAGAGTTGTAAACCACTGCCTTGTGGTACAGGTTATAGACAGAACCGAAGGCTAAGGGAGCAAACCCTGAACAGAAAATCATGTCACCGTGGCCGCATCAAGGGTGGTTGTTGTTTGGAACTCCCAACATCTCCCGACCAGCCAGTGCAGGGACAAATAGTTTTGCGCCTGTCTGGACATGTTCTTGCCGGTGTGAAACCTCTATTTTCTCTCCGAGAGAGTGCTGCTGGTAACTTGCAAAAGCCAGCAGCACTTCAACACTTTTGCAGGCAGCTTTCATGAAATGAAATGAAAGCAGTCTTTGTTGCACCACGACCGACAGCATGATGATGATGATGATAGTAACAGACCATTGTTGCTTCTTACAAGGATTGTTATGAATGTAATGCTATCTGCTGCCACCGACAGCAGCCTGAGGCTGAGGGAGGTGCACATCGAGCGGCCTGGAGAACTGAGGAGTCTGCATGCAAGCAGTCAAATCCCTTGGTTTATCCAGCATCCACCAAGGCCGTGTTCGATTATAACGCTCCGGACCATTCGGTTCAAATAGAACACCCCGAGGTGCCCCTAAAAATACACGAGACCTGTGCAAAATGATCCGACTCCAATGCCCCACGTCTTGGCTGGGGGCACCAGGAGCAATGACGTCATATGTGTGCTGATACCTGTAGTGAGAGCATGTACTGCAAAGCTACACTTTTTTTTGTATATATATATAAAAGTATGACCATCCAGATTAAAATGGACATATAACATAAGTATTCAATCATAAAATACTTTAAATCCTATATTGCTGTCATTATATTGGCTATTTAAAAAAAACGAACTAAAGTTTTGGATTAAACCACCATTTTTTTCATCCAAAGCAAATTTGTTTATGCAACCCGAGTTTGTACGATCTGCGCATGTGCAAAAATAACGGTTGGGATGAACGGAGGTGATTAATTGATTACGGCCCAAAAGTGCCTCGCTCTCGACCTATTTCCACCCAAAATTTATTTGTTAATGAAACTAATGTAGCAGGCTGCGTACGGCCGGTTCCCACTGGTCAGTACAGGGTGCAGTGGCCGAATCGGTAGAGGGCGGGCCACGTGTGTGTGAGATCGGGAGTTGGGTTCCCGGTCGAGTCAAAGCAACAACTTATAAAATTGATACTTGTCACTTCCTAGCCAGGCGCTTGGCATTAATAGGATAGGACAAGGACAAGGATTGGTTAGCTCAGTGTCAGGAAAATGTGAATGAGTGGGATATCAGGTCATGGTGCCGGTGGCCTGATTTTGCTGTGGGGCAGCACTATAAAGTCGCCATGAGTGTGCATTGTCACAAGTCGCTGCCTGTCCTGACATGACCTTAGATGTTGCTAGGACATAAAACTCCAATAACCAACCAATAACCAACCGATAACCAACCCGGGCGATGTTGAGTAGCAGACGGCAGTTTCCCCCTGTCAGTTTGTGTACCTTGAATTTGCCCCCTTTGGCGATATTTGAATTTGAACTTCAAGTTCAGATGGGATGGGCGAATTAGTTAGAGCGTCCATCTCCTGTGTTGGTAGATCATGGGATTGTGGGTTCGAATCCTGGTTGAGTCAAACTAATGACTTAAAAATTGATACTTATCACTTCCTAGCCAGGCGCTCTGCATTATTAGGAAAGGGCAAGGTGCAGTTGAATGAGGAAGACCAATCACCTGCGATTGAAATTTCCCCTGCTTAAACAATAAAGGACTATTATCTACCAATATGCGTTACAATAAAGGACTATTGTCTACCAATATGCGTTACAATAAAGGACTATTGTCTACCAATATGCGTTACAATAAAGGACTATTGTCTACCAATATGCGTTACAATAAAGGACTATTGTCTACCAATATGTGTTACGATAAAGGACTATTGTCTACCAATATGCGTTACAATAAAGGACTATTGTCTACCAATATGTGTTACAATAAAGGACTATTGTCTACCAATATGCGTTACAATAAAGGACTATTGTCTACCAATATGCGTTACAATAAAGGACTATTGTCTACCAATATGTGTTACAATAAAGGACTATTGTCTACCAATATGTGTTACAATAAAGGACTATTGTCTACCAATATGCGTTACAATAAAGGACTATTGTCTACCAATATGCGTTACAATAAAGGACTATTGTCTACCAATATGCGTTACAATAAAGGACTATTGTCTACCAATATGCATTACAATAAAGGACTATTGTCTACCAATATGTGTTACAATAAAGGACTATTATCTACCAATATGCATTACAATAAAGGACTATTGTCTACCAATATGCATTACAATAAAGGACTATTGTCTACAAATATGCATTACAATAAAGGACTATTGTCTACCAATATGCGTTACAATAAAGGACTATTGTCTACAAATATGCATTACATTAAAGGACTATTGTCTACCAATATTCGTTACAATAAAGGACTATTGTCTACCAATATGCGTTACATTAAAGGACTATTATCTACCAATATGCGTTACAATAAAGGACTATTGTCTACCAATATGCGTTACAATAAAGGACTATTGTCTACCAATATGCGTTACAATAAAGGACTATTGTCTACCAATATGCATTACATTAAAGGACTATTGTCTACCAATATGCGTTACAATAAAGGACTATTGTCTACAAATATGCATTACAATAAAGGACTATTGTCTACCAATATGCGTTACAATTAAGGAATATTATCTACCAATATGCGTTACAATAAAGGACTATTATCTACCAATATCTGTTACAATAAAGGACTATTGTCTACCAATATGTGTTACAATAAAGGACTATTGTCTACCAATATGCATTACAATAAAGGACTATTGTCTACCAATATGCGTTACAATAAAGGACTATTGTCTACCAATATGCGTTACAATAAAGGACTATTGTCTACCAATATGCGTTACAATAAAGGACTATTGTCTACCAATATGCATTACAATAAAGAACTATTGTCTACCAATATGCATTACAATATAGAACTATTATCTACCAATATGTGTTACAATAAAGGACTATTATCTACCAATATGCATTACAATAAAGGACTATTGTCTACCAATATGCGTTACAATAAAGGACTATTGTCTACCAATATGCGTTACAATAAAGGACTATTGTCTACCAATATGCATTACAATAAAGGACTATTGTCTACCAATATGCGTTACAATAAAGGACTATTGTCTACCAATATGCATTACAATAAAGGACTATTGTCTACCAATATGCGTTTCAATAAACGACTATTGTCTACCAATATGCGTTACAATAAAGGACTATTGTCTACCAATATGCGTTACAATAAAGGACTATTGTCTACCAATATGCTTTCCAATAAAGGACTATTATCTACCAATATGCATTACAATATAGAACTATTATCTACCAATATGCATTACAATAAAGGATGATTATCTACCAATATGCATTACAATAAAGGACTATTATCTACCAATATGTGTTACAATAAAGGACTATTGTCTACCAATATGCGTTACAATAAAGGACTATTGTCTACCAATATGCGTTACAATAAAGGACTATTATCTACCAATATGCATTACAATAAAGGACTATTATCTACCAATATGCGTTACAATAAAGGACTATTGTCTACCAATATGCATTACAATAAAGGACTATTATCTACCAATATGCGTTACAATAAAGGACGATTATCTACCAATATGCATTACAATAAAGGACTATTGTCTACCAATATGCATTACAATAAAGGACTATTATCTACCAATATACATTACAATAAAGGACTATTGTCTACCAATATGCGTTACAATAAAGGACTATTGTCTACCAATATGCGTTACAATAAAGGACTATTGTCTACCAATATGTGTTACAATAAAGGACTACTGTCTACCAATATGCATTACAATAAAGGACTATTGTCTACCAATATGCATTACAATAAAGGACTATTATCTACCAATATGTGTTACAATAAAGGACTATTGTCTACCAATATGCGTTACAATAAAGGACTATTATCTACCAATATGCGTTACAATAAAGGACTATTATCTACCAATATGCATTACAATAAAGGACTATTGTCTACCAATATGCATTACAATAAAGGACTATTATCTACCAATATGCGTTACAATAAAGGACTATTGTCTACCAATAAGCGTTACAATAAAGGACTATTGTCTACCAATATGCGTTACAATAAAGGACTATTGTCTACCAATATGCGTTACAATAAAGGACTATTGTCTACCAATATGCATTACAATAAAGGGCTATTGTCTACCAATATGCGTTACAATAAAGGACTATTGTCTACCAATATGCGTTACAATAAAGGATGATTGTCTACCAATATGCATTACAATAAAGGACTATTGTCTACCAATATGCATTACAATAAAGGATGATTATCTACCAATATGCGTTACAATAAAGGACTATTGTCTACCAAAATGCATTACAATAAAGGACTATTATCTACCAATATGCGTTACAATAAAGGACTATTGTCTAACAATATGCATTACAATAATGGACTATTGTCTCCCAATATGATTACAATAAAGGACTATTGTCTACCAATATGCGTTACAATAAAGGACAATTGTTTACCAATATGCATTACAATATAGAACTATTGTCTACCAATATGCATTACAATAAAGGACTATTATCTACCAATATGCGTTACAATAAAGGACTATTATCTACCAATATGCATTACAATAAAGGACTATTGTCTACCAATATGCGGTACAATAAAGGACTATTGTCTACCAATATGCATTACAATAAAGGACTATTATCTACCAATATGCGTTACAATAAAGGCCTATTGTCTACCAATAAGCGTTACAATAAAGGACTATTGTCTACCAATATGCATTACAATAAAGGACTATTGTCTACCAATATGTGTTACAATAAAGAACTATTGTCTCCCAATATGATTACAATAAAGAACTATTGTCTACCAATATGCGTTACAATAAAGGACAATTGTCTACCAATATGGGCTACAATAAAGGACTATTATCTACCAATATGCATTACAATAAAGGACTATTGTCTAACAATATGCGTTACAATAATGGACTATTGTCTCCCAATATGATTACAATAAAGGACTATTGTCTACCAATATGCGCTACAATAAAGGACTATTATCTACCAATATGCGTTACAATAAAGGACTATTGTCTACCAATATGCCTTACAATAAAGAACTATTGTCTACCAATATGTGTTACAATAAAGGACTATTGTCTACCAATATGCGTTACAATAAAGAACTATTGTCTACCAATATGTGTTACAATAAAGGACTATTGTCTACCAATATGCCTTACAATGAAGAACTATTGTCTACCAATATGTGTTACAATAAAGGACTATTGTCTACCAATATGCGTTACAATAAACGACTATTATCTACCAATATGCATTACAATAAAGAACTATTGTCTACCAATATGTGTTACACTAAAGGACTATTGTCTACCAATATGCGTTACAATAAACGACTATTATCTACCAATATGCGTTACAATAAAGGACTATTGTCTACCAATATGCGTTACAATAAAGAACTATTGTCTACCAATATGTGTTACAATAAAGGACTATTGTCTACCAATATGCCTTACAATAAAGAACTATTGTCTACCAATATGTGTTACAATAAAGGACTATTGTCTACCAATATGCGTTACAATAAACGACTATTATCTACCAATATGCGTTACAATAAAGGACTATTGTCTACCAATATGCATTACAATAAAGAACTATTGTCTACCAATATGTGTTACAATAAAGGACTATTGTCTACCAATATGCGTTACAATAAAGAACTATTGTCTACCAATATGCATTACAATAAATTACTATTATCTACCAATATACATTACAATAAAGGACTATTGTCTACCAATATGCATTACAATAAAGGACTATTGTCTCCCAATATGCGTTACAATAAAGAATTATTGTCTACCAATATGCATTACAATAAAGAATTATTGTCTACCAATATGCATTACAATAAAGAACTATTAGCTACCAATATGCATTACAATAAACGACTATTATCTACCAATATGCGTTACAATAAAGAATTATTGTCTACCAATATGCATTGCAATAAAGAACTATTAGCTACCAATATGTGTTACAATAAAGGACTATTGTCTACCAATATGCAATACAATAAAGGACTATTATCCACAAATATGCATTACAATAAAGGACTATTGTCTACCAATACGCATTACAATAAAGAACTATTGTCTACCAATATGTGTTACAATAAAGGACTATTGTCTACCAATATGCGTTACAATAAAGAACTATTGTCTACCAATATGCATTACAATAAATGACTATTATCTACCAATATACGTTACAATAAAGGATTATTTTCTACCAATATGCACTACAATAAAGGACTATTGTCTCCCAATATGCGTTACAATAAAGAATTATTGTCTACCAATATGCATTACAATAAAGAACTATTAGCTACCAATATGTGTTACAATAAAGGACTATTGTCTACCAATATGCGTTACAATAAAGGACTATTGTCTACCAATATGCGTTGCAATAAAGGACTATTATCTACAAATATACGTTACAATAAAGGACTATTTTCTACCAATATGCATTACAATAAAGGACTATTGTCTACCAATATGCATTACAATAAAGGACTATTGTCTACCAATATGTGTTACGATAAAGGACTATTGTCTACCAATATGCGTTACGATAAAGGACTATTGTCTACCAATATGCATTACGATAAAGGACTATTGTCTACCAATATCTATTACGATAAAGGACTATTGTCTACCAATATGTGTTACGATAAAGCACTATTGTCTACCAATATGCCTTACAGTAAAGGACTATTGTCTACCAATATGCATTACAATAAAGGACTATTGTCTGCCAATCATCATCATCATCATGCTGTCGGTCACGATGCGACAAAGGCTGCTTTCATTACTTGACTGCCACTCTCCATTTAGCTCTCTGCTGTGAGAGTTGCGTCCAATAGTCGGTCTTAACGTCTCTCAGCTTCAGGTTTCTCTTGATGGTATCCTTGAACCCGAGATGAGGGCGCCCTCTCTTTCTGTAACCAGAAGACAGTTGAGAATAGAGGATCTGCTTTGGTAGCCTGTCTGATGACATCCTCATGAGGTGTCCAGTCCACCGGAGATTCTTTTTGATCAGAAGATCTTCCATAGAGGCCAGCCCCGTCCGATCGAGTATTTCCTTATTTGTCACTTTGTCCTTCCAGGTTAGCCTCATGATTGAACGCAGATGTCGCATCATGAAAGTATGCAGCTTTTTCACCTGTCGTCTGTACATTGTCCAGGCCTCGGCTCTGTATAGTAGGGTGGATAGCACGATTGCACGATAGATCTTGCCTTTGACCCGAATGGACACATGGTGGTTGTTCCAGAGTCTCTGGCATAGTCGGCCGAAAGATGCGCTAGCCTCGGCCATCCTCTTCTGTATTTCTGCATCAATGCGTCCATCACTTGATATATTGCTTCTGAGGTAGGTGAATTCCAGAACAGAGTTCAGCTTGTTTCCGTCAATCATGATCTCCTCCTCTCGGGTTCTTGTAGAGTTGGGTTGGTACTGCACCTCCGTCTTCTTGATGTTTACCTTCAGGCCGAACTTCTTTGATGCATCGGAGAAAGCATCCACTATTTTCTGGATCTCTTCAGCAGAGTGGGCAACCAGTGCACTGTCATCTGCGAATAGCAGCTCTCTCACCAATAGCCAAGTAGTCTTGGTCTTCGCTCTGAAGTGTGCGACATTGAATAGGTCAGCGCTCTGTCTGGACTGTATATAGATGCCATCCCCCATGTCTCGGAAAGCTTAGTCGAGCATTGCTGATAGGAAGATGGAGAAGAGCGTGGGGGTCAGTACACAACCTTGCTTGACCCCATTGGTAACCCTGAACGTTTCCGAGACTTCCCCTCCAACACTAACATTCACTATCATTCCTGTATGTAGAGCCTCGATCATAGTTGTGAACTTCTCTGGGCATCCATACTTCCTCAGTAGCTGCCATAGCCCATTCCTCCCGACTGTATCAAACGCCTTAGTGAAATCGACAAATACCATGTACAGTGGTCGGTCCTGCTCAATGCACTTTTCTTGTAGCTGTCGGAGACAAAATCATATCAACAGTGCTCCTGTTACCTCTGAAGCCATACTGTGACTCCGGAACTGCATCAGGTGTTATGTTAATAGATAGTCTGTTGAGGAGATCCTGGCAAAGATCTTGCCTGTTATGGAAAGAAGAGAGATTCCTCTATAGTTCCCACAGTCTGTTCGATCACCTTTCTTGTAGATGGTTACAATGCTGGCATCCTTCCATGCTTGGGGTACAGAACCCTCCTCCCAGGCATTGGTGATTAGTTGGTGCAGTCTGTTGAACAGATTGTCTCCTCCGTGCTTCCATACTTCATCAGGAATTGCATCACCCCCAGGTGCTTTGCCCTTTTTCATGCTGGCGATTGCTCTAGCCATCTCATCCATGGTTGGATGGACATTTCATGAAAGCTGCCTGCAAAAGTGTTGAAGTGCTGCTGGCTTTTGCAAGTTACCAGCGGCACTCTCTCGGGGAGCAAATAGAGGTTTCACACCGGCAAGAACATGTCAAGACAGGCGCAAACTATTTGTCCCTGCAGTGGCTGGTCGGGAGATGTTGGGAGTTCCATACATCAACCGCCCAATCGGCAACACGGGTAATTTGACATGCGTACAAAGCCATAGCCTCATAGTAACTAAGGAAGGCATTATGCTGCCACCTTTCGAGGAACGATTGTATTAGTATATGCCTTGTGCGCCAGCGCCGCCTATCTTCACTTTCGAGGTACGAAACCTGATTAGCTTAAGTAAATGCCATCTGCCATCTGCAGTCGCCTTATTGAACTAATTAACCTTACAAGCCTATATAAGGCCAGGTCCTGCAGCAGTGAGCTCACTTCGACATGGGCATAAGGAGGACACTGACCAGCCTTAAAATTGCCACCCACCCACCCCTACGTGACATTGTTGAGTGTGAGGGTTAAAGCTTTTTGACCTCACTGTAATTGAACTTGCTGTTAAAACTGAACTTTGTATTGAACAACAACTTACACTGCTGGTACTAAAATAAATCCAACTTTGAACTTATCTGCTGTGTCATTGTCAAATTATGTTCTAAAACCGAGGTTTTTACTGTATAAACAAAGGGAAAGGTTCGTCAGTATTTAATCAGGTCTTTCTCGTGACCCTGCTGAAGATATATATCCCTATATGTATTATATATATATATAAATATAGATAGCTTTGTACAAAGACAGCAGATTGATCGGTCAGTGTCATTGTCAAAGATCTTACATCCTGGCAGACGACTTTTCTTTGCGGTCAGACAAGTTCCCGTGCTTTCCTTTCCTCGGCTTATTTTTATGTTGTTTACTGTTGCCTGCCTATCTTTGGTTTGACTTTGGTTTTACCTTGGTTTTACCTTAGTTTTACCTTAGTTTTACCTTAGTTGTACCTTATTTTACCTTAGCTTACATTTGTTTTACTTTGGTGTTGTCTGGCTTTGGCTTGACTCCGATTCGCTTACCTTTGTATAGCTCACAAAGAATTCCTTGTGCCAATTTCTGCTTGAAAAAAATATTTCTTTTAAATAATAAGAAAAGGAAAAGAAACACACCCCTACCTAAAAGCACAGTAATTTTAAAATGCTTTCTTTTAACCAGCACAAATACACACCGCGGCAAACAGACCACCAGACCGACAGGATCCAGGAGTGGCCGTGGGTGTGTGTGTGTATGTGTGTGGGAGTGTATGTGTGGGGGGTGGGCGGTTGATAGGCATGTGCGTGGGTGTGGGTCTCTATGTCAACCCCACCACCTTAAAGTTGCATAGTCCAATGCTTTTGAGTTTTTGCTATTTTCTGACATGAATATATTATACTAATCGTTATAATCTACTTTAATTTAGTTTGAAGTAACTTTAATTTTAGATGGCTAAGTTTAGAGATATTTGACGTCAAAACATAACCAAAATAATTTTTGCAAGCGCGCCCAAACTCTGACACCATAGACTTCAGAGGTAATGAGTTTTATTAATTGACCTATTACACCCTTCTATGAATCAACTTGGTGTTCTTGGTGTTCTTGGTGTTCTTGGTGTTCTTGGTGTTCTTGGTGTTCTTGGTGTTCTTGGTGTTCTTGGTGTTCTTGGTGTTCTTGGTGTTCTTGGTGTTCTTGGTGTTCTTGGTGTTCTTGGTGTTCTTGGTGTTCTTGGTGTTCTTGGTGTTCTTGGTGTTCTTGGTGTTCTTGGTGTTCTTGGTGTTCTTCATGTTCTTGGTGTTCTTCTTCCTCTTCTTCTTCTCCATCCGCATCCTCCACCTATTCTTCTTCTTTCTCCTCCTCGTCTTCTTCCTGCTATTGTTCTTACTCTTATTCTTCCTCGTCTTCTTCGTCCTTTTCTTCTTCTCCTTATACTTCTCTTCTTCTCTTCTTCTCTTCTTCTCTTCTTCGTCTTCTTCATCTTCTTTGCCTTCTTTGTCTTCTTTGTCTTTTTATCTGCTTTGTCTTCTTTGTCTTCTTTGTCTTCTTCTTCCTCATCTTCCTCCTCCACCTTTTGTTGTTGTTGTTGTTCCTGTTGTTCCTGTTGTTCCCATTGTTCCCGTTGTTCCTGTTGTTCCTGTTGTTCCTGTTGTTCCTGTTGTTCCTGTTGTTCCTGTTGTTCCTGTTGTTCCTATTGTTCCTGTTGTTCTTGTTGTTCCTGTTGTTCCTGTTGTTCTTTTTGTTCTTCTTGTTCTTGTCGTTCTTTTTGTTCTTGTCGTTCTTGTCGTTCTTGTCATTCTTGTCGTTCTTGTCGTTCTTGCCGTTCTTGTCACTCTTGTTCTTCTTGTTCTTCTTGTTCTTCTTGTTCTTCTTGATCTTTCTGCTCTTCAACCTCTTCTTCATCTCCTTCCTCTTCTTCTCCTAATTCCTCTTCCTTTTCTTCTTCATATTCCTCTTCATCTTCTTCTTCTTCAAATGCCGTCTGCAGGAAAGTTGTTTTCATCATTTAAAAAGGGGAAAGGATCGCTATGAAACTGCCTTTTCAACATTTCTTTTATTTCACTGGAAGTCATAAATATTCATTAGAGGAGTAATATGTTCTTACAAAATGTTGTCTGCGTTCAAAATATTGATTAAGGAGAGGGACTGTTGACTGCTGATTGCCTTATCAAATCGAATAATTGAGACTAACATTTTCAATGGCTGCCGCACTGTAACTTGACCGGATGGAGTGGCCGAATCTGTAGAGCGCAGGCATCCCGTGCGGAAGGTCGGGAGTTCAATTCCCGGTCGAGTCAAACCAATGACTTACAAAATTAATACTTGTCGCTTCCTAGCGAGGCACTCGGCATTAATAGGAGAGTACAAGGATTGGTTGGCTTGGTGTCAGGATAATGTGAATGAGTGGCATATCAGTGTAAAATATTCTGATAAAACGCATTAGCGGGGAATGCGAAATGGTCTATAAAGGAGTACAAATGGTCTATTAATGTCAATGATGTATAGGGTCATGTGCATGAATGTTTATCTAGTTGCTGGTGACTCTTTACTTGTGGTAAATAGTCATTGTGTATTAGGTAGATAGTGTGGATGAGGCACTACTGTTAGTGTGTAAGGAGTCCAAGAACTCTACTCACTACCCCCTCCCCCCCCAACTGTTAGTCATGGATCACCACACACACACAGAGCAGGCAGGTGCAGGCCAAGCAGCCACACCACATGGTAGTGGTGGGTAGATCACAGTAGCCATGGTGACCCCAGAATGCTTACTGTTCATTGGTGGAACTAGAAATGCTTGTTGCTGATTGGAGATAATGGTCAGGTGGTATGCCATACCAGATCCATGTACCACTATATAATAATAAACCTGAGGGTGCAAGCTCTCACTCTACTGTCACTCTTTATACTCTTCCTTTCTCTTCTTGCCTGTATTGATTTCCTATAACCTGCCTACACAACCACAGATGCCAGCCGCCGACATCAGGTCATGGTACTGGCTGCCTGGTCTCCCAGGAGGCCTGTCCTACATACCAGCAGGAAAGGCGGACGACGTGCCTGTCGAGTATGGCGGCAAAGGGAAAAAAAAAAGCGGCTGACGACGGGGAGTTGGAGGTGGTAGACACGTCGTTAGCAGCATTGACGGTGGACGACCGGGAGAAAAAGGTAGCGGAAGACATAGCCAGGCTGGAAGCAGAAATACGGCTAGGTGCGTTGGAGGAGCGCAGGAAGGAGCTACAAGCGGTACGGGATGGCCAGTTGGGACGACGGTTAGAGCGGACGGTGGAGCGGACGGCAGGCCACGTGGAGGACGGTGGGCTACCCGTGCCCACTTGGAATGTGGGCGTTTCCACTCCGAGTGGAGTGGACACCGCCGGTGCGTTTTCAAATTACGGGAGGTCGAGGGTGCGAACCCGAGAGGAGGGAGGACGACGACGAACGTGCAGCAGGAGCGACAGTAGTTCAAGGAGACGGAGGTGCAGTAAGTGGGCGTTAAAATATTATACTGTAGCGGGCAAGGAGGTGCGCCATTTGAACGGTTATGAGGTCTTGGCAGCCACAGGGTTGTGGGCTTTGGACATTGCTGAGCTGTCTGTGGTGGACTATAGGGCATTGTTGGAGCATATGGTGTTCATTTCAGTCAGGGCTAGGGATGACTATTTCAGAGATTCAGCCCATGTGGACTATGCATTGGCTGTTCGTAAGTCTGCTGAGAGGATGGGCATGGCGGCTTTTGCAAAGGTGAACTCAGGTGAAAGTGCAGTCCATTATGGCGCACAGAATGCAAAAGTGCACAAGCCAGGTGCAGGGGGTGCGTTCGGAAAAAGAACCACAGGAGGTGGTCAGAAACCGTTGTGCTGCTGTTATCAATGGAATGGGGATGACGGTTGTTCCAGGACGGAAGAGGAGTGCGTCTATGACCATAAGTGTTCGAAGTGTGGTTCGAAGAACCATAAAAGATATAACTGCAAGGAATGAGTGAAGGAGAGGCGGCCAATTTCGTCTATTGATAACCACCGTTGTGTGCAGCCAGGGGCGCAAAGCTATGCTATTAGTGATACAACTGTTGTTAATTGCCAGGATACTGCCGGCAGCATTCCGGAGCAGATTGCCTTGGTGGGCGGTGCTGTGGGGGGGGGGGGGGTGGGCATGCGCATGGGGGGAGTGTGACATGCGACCTCACGACAGCCGGTAACATTCCAAGCATTGCGGAGGACCGTGTGGTGGTAGGCTCTTTGGCTGTGGGGGGGCGTGTGCCTAGGGAGGGTGCAACATGTGAGGCTCCAGCCAAGAACATTCTAGAAGTTACTTTGCGAGATATAGACTCTTTGGTTTGGACTTTTCCCAATGATTTAGGAAGAGATGGTAATTTTGTTGTAGAGAATTGTGATGGCAATTTATTTGTTACTATATCTCATGAAGATTGGACTTTGAGAAATGTTCAGGTTACTATCGACTGTTATAAGGGAGTTTGTACTTGTACACATTTCATTGCAGGCATTCCAGCCCAGCTTCATCCATGCAGGGTGTTCGTCGAATGTTTTTTCCGAGGAGAGGTGGACCCTGACTGGTGGTTTATATTATCAGGGGTCGTTTTTGGGTTCAGGGTCATAAATGAAGATTGTACTTTGACCTATGAATTAGCTAGAAAGAATCGCTGTTCAGTTGAACATAGAGATTTAATTGTTAAGAAGTTTAGGGAGGACTTGAATGCCAATATGATCTCGGAGGTTTCTGATATTCCACTATGCACTCAAGGGGTATATGTGGTGCCTAAGGCGGATGGGGGGAGGTAGAGTAGTAGTTGATTGTAGCAAGCCTGACTATTCGGTGAATGATAATACTGATAATATTGCCAAAAAAAGTTCTTATAATTCTGTTGATGATGTTGTCCGCATGTTACAGCGTGGAGATTACTTGTGCACGATTGATATTAAGGATGCATATCGTGCAGTCTCTATCCATCCAGCGGACAGGAGTAGACAGGATTTGTTAGGTCCTTCTCTTTTCAATGATTCATATGTTAGTTATTGTGATAATCGCTTGTGCATGGGGCTTTCGTCCAGCCCATACATTTGTTCTCGCATTTCGGACTTTGCCATTAGATGCGCCTCTAGGGAGGGCATAGAATCAGTCGTAAATTATTTGGATGATTTTTGTATAGTAGCTCATTCGAAGTTGGAAGCAATGGTGAATCAGTGGAAGCTTATCTCAATTTTGCGCATGATAGGGTTTTTTATTAACTATAAAAAGGTAACAGCAGCAGAGACAACGGTGAAGTTTCTGGGTATCTTCATTGATAGTGTCGAGTTAGAACTAACTCTGCCTGAGGATAAGTTGAACAAAACTATCGAAATTTTGTTTAAATTGCAAGGTAGGCATAAGGCTAGCAAAAAAGAATTGCAGCGTGTTGGTGGGCTGCTTGCTCATTGCTCAAAAGTGATTAAGGGCGGCAGGACTTTTTCTCGAAGCATTTATGACTTGTTGTCTCGCCTTAAAAAATCATATTATAAGGTGCGCCTCAATAAGAGCATTAGGGAGGACCTTAGATGGTGGTTTGACTACGCTAAGGGATTCAATGGCAAGGCAACAATTTTGGAGAGCTTTGCGCCTATCGAGTCAGTTTACAGTGATGCCTCCAAGTGGGGATATGGGGCATTGTATGGTTCTGACTGGTTAGTTGGCCCGTTCAAGGAGTCAGACACCGCTGCACTACAGGATTATGCTGAGCATCATGTGGTGACCACCGACAAAGAAGTTAGGGAAGAACACATTAACGTTCAGGAGCTTTGGGCTATTTATGCAGCGATGCGTCGTTGAGAGGCAGACTGGAAAAATAAAAATCTACTATTTATAACTGATAATACAGTCATAAGTACAGCAATTAATACTGGGCGCTCAAGGAGCAGCCATGTTATGTACTATATTAAACGGTTATTTTGGTCATCAGTAGAAAATAATTATTCTATCCAATCGATATATTTTAAAAGTAAGTTGAATAAATTTTGTGATGCCTTAAGTTGGTTGAAGGAGCTTGACAGTCATAATAGGCTCTCAAATTTAATTATGGATAATTCATTTTGTTGTGCCAACATTTTTTTCGCTCCTTTTTGATTTCTTCCAGGGTGTTCCAAGCTGGAAAATGAGTAGAGGGCTTTTCAGCTGCGGAATTACTCAGATAATTCACTGATGACTCGTTCGTCTCAGGTTAACAAGTATTTGGAATTTTTTGATATTTTCCATCCTTCTCGCTCGCCCATTCCTTGCTCCAATGAGCAGGTAGCTCTTTATACGACCTGCCAGGTCTTTGAAGTACTCTTCAATTCGTAATTATTTGAGTGGCTTAAATTATTTTTTGAGATCTCATTCAGAGCCAGTAATAGACTATGCTAATTTTGCGTTGGCTTCGACCCTGAGGGGGATTCAAAGAGTAAAAGGTGATGCGCCGGGGAGGGCGGTTCCTAAGCTTCCTCATATGTTGAGATCAATTTTCTCTGGATTAACGAGTAGTCGAGGCCATGTTGCATGGCGAGCTGCGATATTGTGCTCTTTTAGAGGTTTACTTAGGAAGTGTCAGGTGACAGAGTCAGACTCTACACTGCTAAGGGAGGACTTCCAGTTCCATGAGTGGGGTATGATACTGACCTTACGTCGTTCCAAGACGATTCAGTTTAGTGAGCGAAAACTGGAAATTCCTATTTCTAGGTGCGCAGACATAGCGTTATGTGCGGTGCACTGGTCTGAACTTCACTTTGAGCAGGTGCCAGCTCCTAGGAGCTCTGCTGCGTTTCAGATACCTGTAGGTCGGGATCACTGGGCTCCTTTAGATTATGATACTTACCAAGGCATGTTGAAGTTTTTTGCCTCAAGAGCGGGGTTAGATATCTCTCAGTTAAGCTCCCATTCACTTCGAAGAGGGGGGTGTACGTTTTTGCACATGTCAGGTGCAACAATTGAAGAAATTCATGCTAGGGGGGATTGGGTGGCCGATACGGTCTATGACTATATTAAGACTCCTTTGTCCTGCCGGTTTGTTAATGATATGCGGGTCGCTGCTATCTTGTCTGCGACACATGGCTAGTGGGTTGGGGGGAACTGGGGCCGTTTCCTTTGAGCAGTTAGCCTAGCCAAGAGACTAGTAATACACTGATCAACCCATATCCATGTTTGTCTTTGCTTCCAGAGCGTAGCCCAACTTTATATACGCGTATATATACGCATATATGTACATATATACGCATATATATGCATATATATGCATATATGTATGGATGTATGGATATACTGGTACTGGTAGTACCCCTATCCTCAAACTTAAAAACAAGGTTTGGCAACAGTCATGGCTCAATGACCATGACCCACATCCCCCCTAAGTTTTTCAGTTTGACAGTTTACAGATGCATCCCCACCCTAGCTTCTTTGTGTTGGTGTAACCCTGCCAGCCATATAGACCAGGTTAGAGGTAGTCATGCATGGTTGCCCGACCTGACACCTCCCCCCCCCCACACACACACAAAGTCAGACAATATCCACACAGCATCACTGGTCTGCAATCCATACCCCCACCAGCCCACCTGTAGCCACACCATGGTGGTCAATGATGATGTGGTGATATTTATTTTAATTTTATTAATTTATATTTAAATTGATTTATTTATTATCCTTACTTTCAATTTTTTTTTTCAGATTATTTCAAGTAACTGGTTCGAATCTAGGAACCGGAATACTTTTTTTTTAAAGAATGTCTTAATAATCTTTTTAAAAATGCATAATTATATTATTATTAGTCGAATTTACCGGGCTCGACTTTACCGGGCTCGACTTTACCCCGGGTCCACTTTACCCGGGCTCGACTTTACCCCGGCTCGACTTTACCCCGGCTCGACTTTACCCTGGCTCGACTTTGCCCCGGCTAGACTTTGCCCCGGCTAGACTTAGCCCCGGCTCGACTTTGCCCCGGCTCGACTTTACTCTGGTTCGACTTTACCCTGACTCGACTTTGCCCCGGCTCGACTTGGCCCCGTCTCGACTTGGCCCCGGCTTGACTTTACCCCGGCTCGACTGTTAAGAAAAGGACAATTCTTTTTCCAAAGCAGACGACATTTTGTTTTCCCAGAGCAGACAACAATAGTTCTATTTGCCAACATTGACCGACAGACGCTCCCTCTGTGTGCAGAGACAGACACCTTTGTGACGGGGCACATTCAAACTCAAAGTGGCAAATCTGGGCTTTTGTCGCAGTGTCGTGTGGTCGGGTTTGGGTGGAATCGTGAACCCGAACCCCAGCAGCACCGTATTCAGAGCACGTCTCTCGGAACACTTAAATTCACGTCTGCTCGTAAGTAAACACAGGACCCCGGTGTCGTATTTTCAGCGCCCGGTCAGTGTCAGCGGCCTGTCGTGGCTTCTGCGCATGCGCGGATTTTAAGACATATGCAAAACACCCATGCCCTCGCCGGCTACAAGCTCAGCCATGGTACCCGGCAGTGTTAGGGACCGATTAGGCCGAAATCTATTGAATGCGATCATATTTAACAGAATTACATACTCAAATAATGAAATTTAATTAAATTAACCTTAAATTACAAGCGATATTAACGTAGCAGCTAGATCAGCGTCGAATCGCCGAGTGTAAACAAAACAAATAGCAGTGATCGCCGCAACGTGCGAAAATCTGCGCATGCGCAGAAGCCACGACAGGCCGCTGAAAATACGACACCGGACGCCGTGGTCGAATCGGTAGAGCGCATGCTACCCGTGCGGAAGGTCGGGGGTTCGGTTCCAGGCCAAAATTGGTACTTGTCGCTTGGAATTAAAGTTCCGAGGAGTTTGAGTTTCTGTCTTTAAAAAAAGAAGATAAATCTATGATGTTGATTGTTATAACCTACCTTACTTTACTTTGAAGTAACTTTTATTTTAAATGTCTAACTTTTGAGATATTTGAAGTGCAAACATGCAATATTAATTTTGGCAAGCGTGTCAAAACTCTGACACCATAGACTTCGGCAATAACAGTTTCTGTCAAATTGGCTTAGTATTCCCGTCTATGTTGCAAGAGCAGAAGGGGGGCCGAATGAGTCGAGCGTCCGTCTCCTGTTTTGGGAGATCCGGAGATCTGAACGCATGAGTTTGCGGTTCAAATCCTGGTCGAGTCAAACCAATGACTTAAAAATTGATACTTGTCGCTTCCTAGGGTGGCGCTTGGCATTATTAGGATAGGGCAAGGACTGGTTGGCTCAGTGTCAGGATAATGTGGCTGAGTGGGAGATCAGGTCATGGTGCTGGTACCTGGTTTCCCAGTGGGGCAGCACTATAAAGTCGCCATGAGTGCGCACTGTCACAAGTCAGTACCAGTCCTGATATGACCTTAGATGTTGTAAGGACTTAAAACAACAACAAAATCTATGTCGCAAAAGATGCTTAATAATGGCATATTTAAGCTAGATATGTAGAACCAAACTTAGATAATTGTTTTGGTTTTGGAAATTTGAAGGTTTCATCGGGCTTAGCAACTTTACTAGGATAGGGCAAGGGCTGGTTAGCTTAGTGTCAGGATAATGTGACTGAGTGGGATATCGGGTCATGGTGCCAGTGGCCTGATTTCTGACCCGTGGCGCAGCACTATAAAGTTTCCATAAGTGAACACTGTCACGGGTCAGTACCCATCCTGATATGACCTTAGATGTTGACAGGACGTGAAACTCCAACAACCAACCACCTTTGTGGGACGTTTTCAAAAGGGACCTGTCTGAAGAGTGGCTGCAATTAGGTTGGTTGATTGTTGAAGTTGTTCTTCCTGGCAGCATCTAAGGTCATATCAGGACAGCAATAACAAGGTTTCCACGGGGTATCTACATCATTACTACTGTAGTGGCCCACGGCCCTCCGACCCACAGTCACACACGGAAGAACACCAAGATTCAATTCAGTGTACGCTTCACCCTTGGTTTATTGAACCCTCTGCTCTTCGCGGCGTCAGTAGTTGTCTGACCCGCCCCCTGACTCGCCAGATCCCACATCGACTCTATAGGTGTGTGTGGGGGGGGGGGGGGTCAGCCACACGCAGTAGAGGTCAGCCCAGTTGGGGTCTGACCGGTGGCTACCCGTGCCGCCACCTGGCGCAGTGCGTAGGTACTGCGCTGGTGCACGGCGTAGTCTCCGCTGCTACCGCGTGGTAGTAGAGCTCATGTTCAGACTACTACACTACCAATCCAACTCTACAAGAACCCGAGAGTGGGATATCATGGTTGACAGAAACACCTCGGAAGCACTATATCAAGTTATGGACGCATTGATGCTGAAATACAGAGGAGGATGGCCAAGGCTAGTGCATCTTTCGGCTGACTACGCCAGAGACTCTGGAACAACCATCATGTGTCCATGTGGGTCAAAGGCAAGATCTACCGTGCAATCGTGCTACCCACCCTACTATACAGAGCCGAGGCCTGGACAGTATACAGGTGACAGGTTAAAAAACTGCATGCCTTCATGATGCGACATCTGCATTCGATCATGAGGTTAACCTGGAAGGACAAAGTGACATATAAGGAAATACTCGAACGGACAGGGCTGCGCTCTATGGAAGATCTACTGATCAAGAAGAATCTCCAGTGGACTGGACACCTCATGAGGATGTCATCAGACAAGCTACCAAAGCAGATCCTCTATTCTCAACTGTCTTCTGGTTACAGAAAGAGAGGGCGCCCTCGTCTCCGGTTCAAGGATACCATCAAAAGAAACTTGAAGCTGAGATACATTAAGACTGACTCATGGACATCA
The DNA here is from genome assembly GCA_030323885.1 of Branchipolynoe longqiensis. Lineage (NCBI taxonomy): Eukaryota > Metazoa > Annelida > Polychaeta > Phyllodocida > Polynoidae > Branchipolynoe > Branchipolynoe longqiensis. Next base: position 10,894,466 of record CM059196.1, on the reverse strand, counting down.
CTCTCACAGCAGAGAGCGAAATGGAGAGCGGCAGTCAGGTAATGAAAGCAGTCTTTGTCGCATCGCGGCTAACAGTATGATGATGACTAGCTGCGTAACAAGCAGGGCTGGTTGAGGGCTGGTTGAGGGCTGGTTGAGGGCTGGTTGAGGGCTGGTTGAGGGCTGGTTGAGGGCTGGTTGAGGCCTGGTTGAGGGCTGGTTGAGGGCTGGTTAAGGGCTGGTTGAGGGTTGGTTGAGGGCTGGTTGAGGGCTGGTTGAGGGCTGGTTGAAGGCTGGTTGAGGGCTGGTTGAGGGCTGGTTGATGGCTGGTTGATGGCTGGTTGAGGGCTGGTTGAGGGCTGGTTGAGGGCTGGTTGAGGGCTGGTTAAGGGCTGGTTGAGGGCTGGTTGAGGACTGGTTGAGGGCTGGTTGAGGGCTGGTTGAGGGCTGGTTAAGGGCTGGTTGAGGGCTGGTTGAGGGCTGGTTGAGGGCTGGTTGAGGGCTGGTTGAGGGCTGGTTGAGGGCTGGTTGAGGGCTGGTTGAGGGCTGGTTGAGGACTGGTTGAGGACTGGTTGAGGGCTGGTTGAGGGCTGGTTGAGGGCTGGGTGAGGGTTGGTTGAAATGCCTCCTTAAGCGGTCCGATCTTGTCTTGCTCAGCTTCTTCGCCCGCAACATGAAGAAAGATACAGCATTGCACTCATTCTGTCTTCGTTACGACTCCTGCAGCCGAGGCATATATGTTATATGCTCTGATCCATGTTTTCCAGTTCGATCATGTGTTGTTGCAGAGGATGACCTGACCTGGCGGCCTGAGGCCCGGCAGTGTGTTAGCAGGCGACATCGTCCTTATCTGACACCATGTGAAAGTACGACATCTGAACACTTTGACATCTGGATACTGAATTCTTTGTTCACGTCCAGGGCCCTAGACCGCCAGCACCCTTTAAACTCTAACATCATCTCATTTACATATTCCTTTGTTCTCCACACATGCCTGGATGTCTTTTATGCATATATTACAGGGATCACCACACTCAAAAGATCAAGGTTGGTAGTAGACTGTTGGTGGGAAGACTACTGGTATCCATGGGCACCAGGAATGCTGGATGCCTATTGGTAGGGCCAAGAATGCTTGATTCCCATTGGGGGAAAGGGGTGGGGTGATACTCTACAATGAACCCATGTAACTATATAAGCACTAAACCAGAGGGCTGGACTCTCTCTTCTTCTTTACACTGTATACTCTTCCTTTCTCTTTGTCTGTATTGTTTTAACCATAGCCTGCCTACCCAGCTGCAGATTCGAGCATTAGACTCTACAACATGTTGTTGGTAATCTCCACCACAGATGGGGTGAATTCAACTCCCGCCATTTGTTTGTATGGACTTGGTCTAGAGTAACTGGTTTATTGGCGTGTTCTTAAAGTTGCGTAGTCTGATGGTTTTGAGGTTTTGTCATTTGGCATGAGATAAATAGGGCCTATACTGATTTGATTGTTATAATCTACCATACTTTAGTTTGAAGTAACTTTTATTTTAAATGCCTAAGTTTTGAGATATTTGAAATGAAAACATGTCAAATTAATTTTGGCAAGCACGCCAAAACTCTCACACCACAGGATTTAGCATTATATTCTATTACATTGGACCCTAGATTTTGCTAGGAGGTAAGACAACAATAAACATGTATTAAATTGCCTCAGTATTCCCTTATATTTAGCAACAAATGGTTAATAAGTAAATCAGTATCTAAGTTAGATATAATCAATTTTAGATAATTGTTTTGGATTTGAAAATTTGATTCTTCATCGGACTATGCACCTTTAAGTGACATATAGATATATTGATGTTGCCATGTTTACTGTCTAGCTTGTAGGTTACTATCACATCAAAATTCCATTGTGTTATACGCTGCAAATTGTGTATTCAACAGCTATTGTTAGCTAACTTTATATGCTGTTCATGATTTACCATTTTTTGTGTAAATAATCCCCATTTGAAAAATGGCTGAAAGACCAGTGCGTCAGCGCTGACAAAAAAGGTTATTCAGCAGAATAAGCATATTTACGTCCCCCGTTAAAAAAAAGAGGTTGCATTAATGACCAGGTATTAAATCGAATTAACATTCCTTCAATGCAGAAATCGATGTAATAACGAGTGCACCAGTCTCCAGGTTGGATTGGGTTGTTGGGGTTTCATGTCCTGGCAACATCTAAGGTCATATCAGAACGGGCACCGACTTGTGACAGTGCGCACTCATGGCAATTGTATTATGTTCCCCAACTGGGAAATCAGGCCGCCGGCACCATGACCCAATATCCCAGTCAGTCACATTATCCTGACACTGAGCTAACCAGTCCTTGCCCTATCCTATTGATGTCGAGCGAAAGGCTAAAAAGCGACAAGTGTCAATTTTATAAGTGATTGGCTTGACTCGACCGGGAACCAAACTCCCGATCCCCCACACGCCAGGCCCGCGCTCTACCGATTCGGTCATCGCATCCGGTTCAATTTGGATATATAGGACAAAATCTATGCTTTCAATCGATCGGATAATGCAGCTTTAACCATTTGGGAGTTACCTTCCCACTTACCCTTATAAACAAACAAGAAAGAAATGTTAACTGCCAAATGCATAGACTCACCGTCTCTACCAGAAAGTAATAAACTAAACTTTGCCCGCCGCCATTTACCCCCTCCCCACCCTCTCCCACCCTCCTCACTCCTGCATGCCCTCTTCCCACCCCCTCCCCCCCTCCCACCCTCCTCCCTCCTGCATGCCCTCTTCCCACCCCCTCCCCCCCTCCCACCCTCCTCCCTCCTGCATGCCCTCTTCCCATCCCCTGCATGCCCTCTTCCCATCCTTCCCCTCCCCCCTACCCCCCATTCCACCCTTCTCCCTCCTGCATGCCCTCTCCCCACCCCTTCCCCTCCCCCCCTCCCCACCCTCCTCCCTCCTGCATGCCCTCTTCCCACCCCTTCCCCTCCCCATCCCCTCCCACCCTCCTCCCTCCTGCATGCCCTCTTCCCACCCCTTCCCCTCCCCATCCACTCCCACCCTCCTCCCTCCTGCATGCCCTCTTCCCACCCCTTCCCCTCCCCACCCCTCCCACCCTCCTCCCTCCTGCATGCCCTCTCCCCCACCCCTTCCCCTCCCCTCCCATCCCACCCTCCTCCCTCCTGCATGCCCTCTTCCCACCCCTTCCCCTCCCCCCCTCCCACCCTCCTCCCTCCTGCATGCCCTCTTCCCACCCCTTCCCCTCCCCATCCCCCCTCCCACCCTCCTCCCTCCTGCAGCCCTCTCCCTCCCACCCCTTCCCCCCCCCCATCCCATCCCACCCTCCTCCCTCCTGCATGCCCTCTTCCCACCCCTTCCCCTCCCCACCCCCTCCCACCCTCCTCCCTCCTGCATGCCCTCTCCCCAGCCCTTCCCCTCCCCTCCCCCTCCCACCCTCCTCCCTCCTGCATGCCCTCTCCCCACCCCTTCCCCCTCCCCCCTCCCACCCTCCTCCCTCCTGCACTGCCCTCTCCCCAGCCCTTCCCCCTCCCCTCCCCCTCCCACCGTCCTCCCTCCTGCATGCCCTCTTCCCATCCCTTCCCCTCCCCACCCCTCCCACCCTCCTCCCTCCTGCCATGCCCTCTCCCCAGCCCTCTCCCCTCCCCTCCCCCTCCCACCGTCCTCCCTCCTGCATGCCCTCTTCCCCATCCCTTCCCCTCCCCACCCCCTCCCACCCTCCTCCCTCGTGATGCCCTCTCCCCAGCCCTTCCCCTCCCATCCCCCTCCAATCCTCCTCCCCCCCTGCATGCCCTCTCCCCAGCCCTTCCCTCCCCCCCCCCTCCCACCCCTCCTCCCTCCTGCATGCCCCTCTCCCCAGCCCTTCCCTCCCCGCCCCCTCCCACCCTCCTCCCTCCTGCATGCCCTCTCCCCCTCCCCTCCCCACCCCCTCCCACCCTCCTCCCCCCTGCATGCCCTCTCCCCACCCCCTCCCCTCCCCCCACCCCCTCCCACCCTCAACCCTCCTACATGCCCTTTCCCCGCCCATTCCCCTCCCCTCCCCCTCCCACCCTCCTCCCGCCTACATGCCCTCTCCCCAGCCCTTCCCTCCCCACCCCCTCCCACCCTCCTCCCTCCTGCATGCCCTCTCCCCACCCCCTCCCCTCCCCACCCCTCCCCCCCCCTGCATGCCCTCTCCCCACCCCCCTCCCCTCCCCACCCCCTCCCATCCTCCTCCCTCCTCCATGCCCTCTCCCCAGCCTTACCCCTCCGCCTGCACGTCCCTCCCCCCCCCCCCCTCCCCTCCCACCCTATCCCCATCCCTTCTCCACTCCCCCTCCCACCCGCCACCTTCCTGCACGCCTTCTACCCATCCCCTCCCCTCAGCCACCCCCCCCCCTTCTCCTGATCCCTTTGTTTAAATTGTCTTTTTATTGATACAGTATTTATTCTGACCATAGCGTGTAAGCTCCCGTGAAGGTGCTTGTTTTCAACTCTGGACAGCTGTGAGGAATGTTATGGTGTATGCCTGGGTTTTGGTTCCGGGTTGGTATCTGGGACATCCACCAGCATTTATTTAAGTAGTTTGTATCTATGTTAGTTTGTTTTGTGTTTTTTTTGGGGGGTATAACTTCCTATCATATAACTAATATTGTAGGCAAGTATGTACATCTAGTGAGATGGTAATAGTCTTGTGGATGAGGACATGTTCCCAGAATTCATTTGTTTGTTTTGTTTGCAGCTCTCCTTTCATTTGTGCTCTCTCCCTAGTTAGTGCCTAGATGTGACAGAACACATCCGTACTCATCGGGATTGTGACCAGGTGGGTCGGCTGCGGTGTTAAATTGTTAACCATAGTTCTAACGGCATTGTCCCTGACTTTTGGTTTTACCACCTTCGTTTCACCTGTGCCCTGTCCCTAGTTGGTACCTGGGTGTGCCAGAACACACCCTACCGTCCACTCCCCCTCTCCCCATCTCTTCCGCACTCCTCCCCTCCCCCTCTCTCCATCCCTTCCCCACCATCTCCCACCCTCCCACGCGCCCTCTTTGCATCCCCCTCCCACCCTCCCCCTTCTCCCCATCCCTTCCCCACCCCCTTCCACCCTTCTGCACGCCCTCCCCCTGAACCCCCCCTTCCCCAACACGACCCCCGCCCTCCCCCCCCCCCTCTCCCACCCTGTGCTCCCCACATAAGCCCTGCTACCGGGCCAAGGAAGGACCTAAAGTTGAAGAAACTAGCTAAAATAACAATCCAAGCAATAACAAACCTACGCGAAATAATTTAAATAAGCACATACAAAAACGCCTAACTTAAAATAAAGCCTTGCTCTGGGGCAGCTCCTGTTCACAGCCATTTCTCCTTACCCGACGGAACCAGACGGGATGGCCAAATGAGTTAGAGCGTCCGTGTCCCGTGTTGGTAGATCGTGGGGTCGTGGGTTCGAACCCCGGTCGAGTCAAACCACTGACTTAAAAATTGATTCTTGTCGCTTCCTAGCCTGGCTCTCGGCATTATTAGGATAGGGCAAGGACTGGTGTGCTCAGTGTCAGGATAATGTGACTGAGTGGGATACCAGGTCATGGTGCTGGCAGCCTGGTTTTCCAGTGGGACAGCACTATAAAGTCACCATGAGTGCGCACTGTCACAAGTCGGTACCCGTCCTGATATGACCTCAGATGTTGCTAGGACGTAAACAACAAACAAACAAACCTTACCTGACGGACGCGGTGCCCAAGTCGATAGAGCGCATGCCTCCCGTGCGGAAGGTCGGGAGTTGATTACCCGGTCGAGTCGAAACCAATGACTAACTAACACAATTGATACTTGTCGTTTCCTAGCCAGGCGCTCGGCATTAATAGGATAGGGCGAGGACTGGTTGGCTCGGTGTCAGGATAATCTGACTGAGTGGGAGATCTGGTCATGATGCTGGTGGCGTGATCTTCCAGTGGGGATGCACTATAAAGTCGCCACGAGTGTGCGCTGCCGCATGTCGGTACCCATCATGCTATGCCCTTAGATGTTGCCAGGATGTAAAACTCCAATAACCAACCAACCAGCCATACCCGGTCGCAGCCAGCTCTCACCTGTTGTTTCTTCGTGGGAGGAGACAGCAACAACAAGTACAACAAAATGCCATGGTTCAAATCACCTGTGTATGTTGAGTGGAGAGACGAGTGGAGGCCTCGCCTATGAACACAGGCCTCAGTCATTTAGCGCAAAAGAAAATGTTGTCAACGAGCGCCAAAATCAACACCAGCCATCTGCAGGGAGTGGTGGGTGGGGCGTGTGTGTGTGTGTGTTGAGAGTGAGTAGAATTGAGGATGTGTAAGGATGTGAGTGGGTGTATGTCTGTGTGTGTGTGTGTGGATGTGTTGTTGTGTGGGTGGTGTATGTGAGTGTGTGGGTGGGTGTGGATGTGTTGTTGTGTGTGTGTGTGTGTGTGGGTGGTGTGTGTGTGTGGGTGGGTGGGTGGGTGAGAGTGCCTTGGTGTGAGTAGAATTGAGGATGTGTAAGGATGTGAGTGGGTGTATGTCTGTGTGTGTGAGTGTGTGTGTGTTGTTGTGTATGTGTGTTGTGTGTGTGTGTGGTGTGTGTGTTGAGAGTGCCTTGGTGTGAGTAGAATTGAGTATGTGCAAGGATGTGAGTGCGTGTATGTGTGTGAGTGTGTGTGTGGGTGTGTTGTTGTGTGGGTGTGGGTGTATGTGTGGTGTGTGTGGGTGGGTGAGTGGGTGAGAGTGCCTTGGTGTGCGTAGAATTGAGGATGTGTAAGGATGTGAGTGCGTGTATGTGTGTGTGTGGGTGTGGGTGTGTTGTTGTGTGGGTTGGTGGGTGTGTGTGTGCTGTGTGTGTAGGTGTGTTGGTGTGTGAGAGTGCCTTGGTGTGCGTTGACTTGAGGATGTGTAAGGATGTGAGTGCGTGTATGTCTGTGTGTGTGTGGGTGTGTTGATGTGTGGGTGTGTGGGTGTGGGTGTGGGTGTGGGTGGGTGGGTGGTGGGTGGGTGAGAGTGCGTTGATTTGAGGATGCGTGAGGATGTGTAAGGATGTGAGTGTGTGTATGTCTGTGTGTGAGTGTGTGTGGGTGTGTGGGTGTGTGTAGGTGCAGTCCGATGGTTTTTTTTGGGTCAATTTCTGTCATTTTCTCAGATAAATAAATCAAATGGATTGCTACAATCCACCTTACTTTAGTATGAAGTATCTTTTATTTTACAGGGCTAAGTTTTGAGCTAGTTGAAGTGCAAAGCTCAGTTTATTGGTGTTTTACACCCTAGCAACGTTGAGGTCAGAATGAATACCGACTTGACGCATTGATGTCAACTCTATAGTGCTGCCTCGGTGGGATACCATGCTGACAGCACCTTTATCTGATATCCGACTCAGTCACATTACCATGACATTAACCCGACCAATCAAGCATCATCATATCTTAAAGGGCTGTCACACTACGACGTAAGAGCCAATGTAAGCCTGGCATAGGTGACTCTTTGTCATTACGATGAGGTACGTTTGGTTATGTTATGATGATGTTAAAATGACGTTAGACTGACGTCGAGCTATGTCACGTTATGTTGTGTTACGTCGGCGCACGTCAAGGTTTTCAACTTGTCCAAAACTTTCCATGTAGCTTGACGTGAAGCCGTTACGTGAGGATGACATTATGCTGACGTTAGGCCAACGTTATGCGACCGTTACAGCTGCGTCGGTGACGTTAGATCTACGTTCCGTTACGTCAGAGTGATGCACAGTTGGGGAGGAACGTGCGGCCAGCATTAAGTCAACGTTGCTCTAACGTTGGCCGAACGAGTCTATGGCATGTGGCGAACATCACTCCAACGTTTCGCTAACATGTCCTGACGTAGTTGACATCGTTGACGTCATTGATGACCCTTTAGCATGCGCGTAATGTTGGTGACGTCATTCGAACGTGTTCTGAACGTGGTGTGAACGTATATACACAAGGCACAGGTGGGTCGGGTGCTTTGACTGACGTCGACCCACGTTACTGTTACGTCGAGCGCGTCAGCCACGCACTGTGATCACGCTGATGATGTTGGCGTGACGTTAGGGCGACGTTAGGCTCTCGGTCGACCGACGTTGACTGACGTCGAGATATAATGGTCGAGTCGGACGTGGCAATGTTGGGGCGGGCGTGATCATGCCAGGCCAACACTAAGGCACCGTCAAAGTCATGCTAGCCCAGCGTCGCATGCACTGGAGTGTCGCCAGTCCGACGCTTACACAATACGCTAGCCCGACATCACAGTGACGTCACACCCATGTCAACTACGCTGCATCAACGTCCAACTTGTGCCGCAATTTGCATACTATGCCGAGAACTTTGACGTAATATAATTATTTTCACATTGTGCCTATGCTGGCATCGTTACGTCGTAGTGTGACAGGGCCATTACTAATGCCGAGCATCAGGCAAAGTGGAGATAATCATTTATTTTTTGGGGGGTAAGTTTTTGGTTTGACCTGAGCTGGAGATTTGACTCCAATGACCTTCGGCTTTGAAAGAGAACGCTCCTCCCCGTGGAGTGTGTAGGTTGGTTGAGTGTTGGGCTTTTACATTCTGGCAACATCGAAGGTCATATCAGGATGGGTACCAACTTGTGACAGTGGCGACTTTCATAGTGCTGCCCCACTGGGAAACCAGACCGCTGGCACCATGACTCGATATCCCACACAGTCACATCATCCTGACACTGAGCTAACCAGTCCATGCACTATCCTATTAATGCCGAGAGCCAGGTTAGGAAGCGACAAGTATCGATTTGATAAGTCATTGGTTTGACTCGACCGGAAATCGAACTCCCGATCTCTCGCACTCGAGGCCTGCGTCCGGCGTCGTGTGTAGGAGGGACATGTCTAGTGTTATTGTCTGCCTGTAACGACAAGCCTCCTGCTGCCCACCTCAAACACCTGTCGACTCTCCACCGCCTAATTGTTGAAACCTGCTTGCAGTTTATCAAAAAAAGTGTTTTCGCTTTTTGGTCGTTGCATTTTGAGTTTCCTACTCCTGGTTTTTTTCGTCTTTTTTTTGTCGTTTTTTAAAAGTTGCATATTCCGATGGCGCTGAGTTTTTGTCATTTTCTAAGATAAATATATTAAGTTTGATCATTATAATATATCTTACTTTAGTTCTTTCTAGTACCTTTTATTTTAAATGGCCAAATTTGGGATATTTGAACTGCAAATATATATGCCAAATTAACTATCCTTAAACTTGCATAGTCCGACTGTTTTGAATTTTCTGAGATAAATATACTAATCTGAGTATAGTCTGAAGTAGCCTCTATTTTAAGTGGCTACGGCTTGAGATATTTGAAGTGCAAACATGTAATATTAATTTGGACAAGCACGTCAAAACTCGGACAAGCACGTCAAAACTCGGAAGGCTTCTGCAGTAACAGGTTCCATTAAATTGTCTTAGTAGTTATTCCCTTCTATGTGGCGCCACATGTTTAATAATAATAAGCACATCTAAGTTTGAAATGTAGGATCAAATCTAGGCCAGTGTTTTCATTTTGAAAAAGTGATGCTTTCATCGGATTATGCATCTTTAATGAAATTAATTTCAATTAGATAACGTAGTCTGTCTCAGGTTTCTAACTCTATTTGCAATGGATGAGTGCCGGTAGATCGTGGGGTCGTGGGTTCGAACCCTGGTCGAGTCAAACCAATGACTTAAAAATTGATACTTGTCACTTCCTAGCCAGGCGCTCGGCATTATTAGGACAGGGCAAGGACTGGTGTGCTCAGTGTCAGGATAATGTGACTGAGTAGGATACCAGGTCATGGTGCCGGTGGCCTGGTTTCCCAGTGGGATAGCACTATAAAGTTGCCATGAGTGCACACTGTCACAAGTCGGTACCTGTCCTGATATGACCTTAGATGTTGTTAGGGCGTAAAACAACAACAAAAAACAAACCAAAAAGCAATGGATGTATCCTGTCAGCAAATTACAGTCTGAGTATTTCAGAATCGATTCGAACCCAGCCCCTCCTCGATGCTTATAGAACAAAAAAACAAATAACACCTCTGCCCCCCCCCTCTCCCCCCCCCCCCAAAAAACCTCTCCAAAGACAACCCAGCCCAGATTAAGCTATAAATAACTCCCAGAGAACAAATAATTTAATCCATGCTTCGTGTTGATACTCATGTCGAGTGGTGATATCCTGTTGTGTGACGTCATCTCGATCCTGTTAGTTGACCTTTAATAAAACTAGCATTTGTTATAATACACTGCATGCAATTCCTCTTCAATAATAACAGTAGTATACATGTTATAAATGAAACTATCACTTGTATTACTAAATGCATACAATTCCTGATCAATAATAACAGTAGTATACATGTTATAACTGAAACTATCACTTGTATTAGTAAATGCATACAATTCCAGTTCAATAATAACAGTGCTATACTTTCGAACTAAAACCCATTTTGTTTTGTGCAATTCATGAGCGAGCGCCCTAACCATTAGATCATCTAGGCACCCTCTCGCAACCGCCCTACCAACATCTACCTACCTGTGTAGGTGGCATTTTATCTGGTGAGGTGAGTGCAACTCACTACTACACTCGTCTCCCTGGAATATTACCGGGCCCGGTGGCCGAATCGGTAGAGCGCGGACCTCGCGTGCGGGAGTTCGGGAGTTCAGTTCCCAGTCGAATCAAACCACGATTCCACCCAAACCCGACCACACGACACTGCGACAAAACCACAGATTTGCCACTTTGAGTTTGAATGTGCGCCGTCACAAAGGTGTCAGTCTCTGCACACAGAGGGAGCGTCTGTCAGTCAATTTTGGCAAGACCTATTGTCATTTGCTTTGGGAAAACAAAATGTTGTCGGCTTTGGAAAAGAATTGTACTTTTCTTACTGGAAAGATCTGGTCAAGTGTGCTTCACCATGGAGACTTATATAGATATTTGCTACATCTTATATTGAGACTCTGGCCAAGTGACATTAGTGCGTATCATTTAAATAGGTATTTGCCGTATCTTAATCAGGCTCTGGTCAAGTGACTAACACGTATTGTTTATATAGAGAACCAGATGGGATGGCCAAATGAGTCTCCCGTGTTGGTAGACCATGGGATCGTGGGTTCAAACCCTGGTCGAGTCAAACCAATGACATAACAATTTATACTTGGCGCTTCCTAGCCTGGCACTCAGCATTAATAGGATAGGGCAAAGACTGGTTAGCTCAGTGTCAGTATAGTGTGACTGAGTAGTATATCAGGTCATGGTGCTGGTGGTCTGGTCTCCCCGTAGGGCAGCACTATAAAGTCACCATCTGGTAGGCCAGGCTGCCAGCACCATGACCTGATATGCTCCTCAGTCACATTATCCTGACACCAAGCCAATCACTCCTTGCCCTTTCCTAATAATGCCGAACGCCTGGGTAGGAAGTAAGAAGTATCAATTTTGTAAATCATTGGTTTGACTCGATTGGGAATTGAACTCCCGATCTTCCTGCACGGGAGGCCTGCACTCTACCGATTCGGCCATCGCGTCCGGTGATACCAGGGCCAGGTTCAGGGTCCATCTCGGAGACAGCTCGGCGACGTCTCGGCGATGCTTTTTGGCTTATTTGCGTTCAGGGTACGTCTCGGCGACGTCTCGGCGATGCCTCCCTTTTCAATCAGGAGACAAAAAGCGCTTCGAAAATGGCCACCGTGTCCAGTGGTTTCATCCAATCACAGCGCAGCTTTTCCATTGCAAATGGCCACCGCCTATGGGGGCGGCCATTTTCGAGACAACAAACTGCCTTTGCCATTCAGACCAGCGTGACGTCAGGCCCGTCGCCGAGGCGCCTCCGAGACGGAGCCTGAACGCGGCCCTGGAATGCGCACTGTCACAAGTCTGTACCCTATCCTGATATCACCTTAGATGTTGCAAGGACGTAAAACTACAACAACCAACCAAGAAACTCAACCTGGACACTTTCACTCACACCTTGAAGGTCAACAAACACGACCGATACTACGTCACACAACATAGTTGGACGCAAAACAGCAACAACAACACACATACGCTATTCACCCTTGTATTTCATCTTTTCCCCCCACAGGCTATTGGTCCACAACTGTTTCATCAAAGGCTGTGGTACGGGCTCTCCTATATGTGGGAAAGTGCATATAAAAGACCCCTTCCTGCTTATCAGAAAGTGCAGCCTATGTGGCAGCAGCAGGTTTCCACTAAAGAAATATGTCAGAATGACCAAAGGTTTGACGTCCAATAGCCGATGATAAAAGGCAATGTGCTCTAGAGGCGGCATTAAATCAAACACACTTTTTCTATTCCACCCACGTACGAACAAACGAACGCAGCCTGTCGGGCCAGTCCACCAGGGGGCAGTGCGTGTGTACTGGGGGGGGGGGGGGGGGGGGGGGGGGGTGGATGTGTGTGTATCTCTGTGTGTGACTCTGTGCGTGTGGATGTGTGTGTCGGGGGGGGGGGGGGAGTACAGGGGTGGGGGACTGAACCACAGACGCTGCCCCTGAAGCACTCATGCGGAACGTCAGTGAGGACGGCCGGTCGGGCTGTCACTGCGCCGATTTGCGCCGACAAGGTTCAATCCCACCCGACTACAAACCATCTAGTCTATTTAAGGCCACATATCCATAGACTATTCCCTTGTGGTGCGTTCCCTTGACCTTGTGTTTGCTTGTGACCTTGTGATGTGCCACACAGATCTTGTGAAATGCCAAACAGACAATGAACTTGTGTTTTGCTTAATCGCCATTCCCATAGGTTGGACCCAGGTATGTTAATTTGTATGGTCTTGTGCACGGGACACGTGACATACTGACCGGGAATATAGAGAATGACCTAATTAATAACCTGACCCCCAGAGGGCCCTGGTCTAAATTAGGCCACAACTAACTCATAGTTTGTTCGCTATTGTTTCATCTCCTAGCAACATCGAAGGTCATATCAGGATGGGTATTGACTTATGACAGTACATACTCATGCTAATTTTATAGTGCTGACTCACCAGGAGATGAGGTCACTGGCACCATGACCCAATATCCCACACAGTCATATTATCCTGATATTGAACTAACCAGTCCTTGCCCTATCCTATTAATGCCGAGCACCAGGCTAGGTAGCGACAAGTATCGATTTTATAAATCATTGTTTTGACTCGGCTCGAATTTGAAATCTCCCGACCTTCCGAACGGGAAGCCTGCACTCTACCGATTCGGGATTACATCCGATATATATATATTTTTTTACTAAATGTATTTTATTCAGCGAATAATGTCTTTTGTCAGCACCAGAGCACTGGTCTTCCGGCCGTTCATTACAATTTGTTGGTACATAAATGACAATATCAGTTGCAATAATAACCGGATGAAAATCCTGTTCGATAATAGAAGCATAATATAAATGAACTATTAGTTGTAATAGTAACTGGATACAATTCCAGTTCAACATATGTATTATCCACTTGGTGAGTATGCATCACATGGTATTGCATGATTCTAGAATTGTCTTTAAACACTTCTTTCTTCCTTTGTCTTTCTCTCTTCTTTTTTTCAAAGAGATATAACATATCTCCAATACACATATATATTATATTGTAAATATGCAAATCAGTGGATCCAATCACCAATACTAAATGTGAGAAACCTGCTCATTGTTGGATCCCATCACAAGTGTTTTGTATTGTGTGGCCTAATGATGGGATCGGAAGTCTGAGATGGCAGTGGGGACTTACATCAGACAGGTTTTATGTAAATTTCAAGGAAAATGTTAGGTAATATGTTTTGAAAGAAGGTGTAGCCCAGCATAAACTCGCAGAGCATGCTTAGTTTACAAAAAGAAAACACAGCGCAATGGCTTTGAGTTTCTGTCATTTTTCTGAGATAAATATATTGAATTGATTTTTTTAATCTACCTTTCTTTAGTTTGAAGTAACTTTTAATTTATATGCCTAAATCTTAGATATTTGAAGTGTAAACATGTAAACTTAGTTTTGGCAAGCATACAAAAATTCTGACACCACAGGCTTCGGCAGTAATATATTCTATTAAATTGCGTCGCTATTCCCTTCTATTTGGCAACAATGTTTAACAAATGCATGAGTATCTAATTCAGATATGTAGAACCAAATCTAGGTAATTGTTTTGGTTTTGAAAATTGAACGCTTCATCGGATTATGCCGCTTTAATTGACCCATTTTCATGCAGTACACGCGAAGACTTTGTCCTGCCACTCTATTCTGATTGGCCAAACTTAGAGAACAGCCCTGCTGTCGGCATGTGACGACGCTAGGCGGCAAATCGGTTTGGTCAGAGACCGGCATTACTGCACTAATGTGGAGTCGGCGAACCACTTAGTAAGACAGGCCCAGGGGTTAGCTTGCGACGTCCTGATGAAGCAGGCCCATCTCGGCTCCCGTCGGGAATGTCGTCGGGACAACTTGTACACACCCGGAACTAGGGGGCGTGGTGGTGGTGGTGATGGTAGTGGTGGTGGTGTTGGAGGTGGTGGTGCTGAAGGTGGTGGTGGTGCTGAAGGTGGTGGTGGTGGTGGAGGTGGTGGTGCTGAAGGTGGTGGTGGTGGTGGAGGTGGTGGTGGTCGAGGTGGTGGTGATGATGTTGGTGGTGATGGTGGTGTGGTGGTGATGGTGGTGGTGGAGGTGGTGGTGGTGATGGAAGTGGTGGTGGTGGTGATGGAAGTGGTGGTGGTGGTGGTGGTAGAGGTGGTGGTGGTGGTGGTGATGGAAGTGGTGGTGGTGGTGGTGGTGGTGATGGAAGTGGTGGTGGTGGTGTTGGAGGTGGTGTTGGCGATGGAGGTGGTGGCGGTGATGGAGGTGGTGGTGATCGATGTGGTGGTGGTGATGGTGGTGATGGTGGTGATGGAGGTGGTGGTGGTGATGGAGGTGGACGTGGTGGTGGAGGGGGTGTTGGTGTGGTGGTGATGATGGTGGTGCAGGGGCACACTGTGATGCATGCTCACACAGTGATGCAGAGTGGATAGGAGATGAAGCATGCCTCACATTCTCAATACCCTGTCCAGCTCTCCCCACCCCAAACCCCACCCTGCCCGGGTAGGCAGCCAGCACGCCTCTGTCCGCGCACCCGCACCACCACCACCACCATCACCATCACTGGCACTGGCCCTCACCCGCACCACCACCACCACCATCACCATCACCAAAACCGGCACTGCCCCATCCACACCACCACCACCACCATCATCACCAAAACCGGCACTGCCCCATCTACACCACCACCACCATCACTGGCACCACCACCACCCGCACCACCACCACCCACACCACCACCACCACCATCACCATCACCGGCCTGCACTAGTAACACGCCACATGCTGCACCCCACTGCACTAACACCCACATGCCTGCACCCCACTGCACTAACACACTACAATGCTGCACCCCACTGCACTAACACACCACATGCTGCCACCCCACTGCACTAACACGCCACATGCTGCACCCCACTGCACTAACACAACCAACATGCTGCACCCCACTGCACTAACACGCCACATGCTGCACCCCACTGCACTAACACACCCACACACTGCACCCCACTGAACTAACACACCACACACTGCACCCCACTGCACTAACACACCACATGCTGCACCCCACTGCACTAACACCACCACCAACACTGCACCCCACTGCACTAACACACCACACACTGCACCCCAACTGCACTAACACACCACATGCTGCACCCCACTGCACTAACACGCCACATGCTGCACCCCACTGCACTATACCATGCCACATGCTGGCACCCCACTGCACTACCAGCCACATGCAGCACCCCTGCACTAACACACCACATGCTGCACCCCACTGCACTAAACACGCCACAGTGCATGCTGCACCCCACTGCACTAACAACACCACAATCTGCACCCCACTGCACTAAACACAGCCACAGCATGCACCCCACTGCACTAACACACCACATGCCGCACCCCACTGCACTACACACCACATGCTGCACCCCACTGCACTAACACGCCACATGCGCACCCCACTGCACTAACACACTCACCTGCATGCACCCCACTGCACCGAAACACGCCACATCGACACTGACACCCCACTGCACCCCAGACTTACACCACATGCTGCACCCACTGCACTAAACACAACACGCACATGCAGCACCCCACTGCACTAACACACCACACACTGCACCCCACTGCACTAACACACCACACACTGCACCCCACTGCACTAGCACACCACATGCTGCACCCCACTGCACTAACACACCACACACTGCACCCCACTGGACTAACACACCACACACTGTACCCCACTGCACTAACACACCACATGCTGCACCCGACTGCACTAACACGCCACATGCTGCACCCCACTGCACTAACACACCACATGCTGCACCCCACTGCACTAACACGCCACATGCTGCACCCCACTGCACTAACACGCCACATGCTGCACCCCACTGCACTAACACGCCACATGCTGCACCCCACTGCACTAACACACCACACAGCACTCCACTGAACTAACACACCACACACTGCACCCCACTGCACTAACACACCACATGCTGCACCCCACTGCACTAACACGCCACATGCTGCACCCCACTGCACTAACACACCACACACTGCACCCCACTGAACTAACACACCACACACTGCACCCCACTGCACTAACACACCACATGCTGCACCCCACTGCACTAACACACCACACACTGCACCCCACTGAACTAACACACCACACACTGCACCCGACTGCACTAACACACCACATTCTGCACCCCACTGCACTAACACGCCACACACTGCACCCCACTGAACTAACACACCACACACTGCACCCCACTGCACTAACACACCACATGCTGCACCCCACTGCACTAACACACCACACACTGCACCCCACTGAACTAACACACCACACACTGCACCCCACTGCACTAACACGCCACATGCTGCACCCCACTGCACTAACACACCACATGCTGCACCCCACTGCACTAACACACCACACGCTGCACCCCACTGCACTAACACACCACATGCTGCACCCCACTGCACTAACACGCCACATGCAGCACCCCACTGCACTAACACGCCACATGCTGAACCCCACCACACTAACACAATTCATGCTGCACCCCACTGAACTAACACACCACATGCTGCACCCCACTGCACTAACACGCCACATGCAGCACCCCACTGCACTAACACACCACATGCTGCACCCCACTGCACTAACACACCACATGCTGCACCCCACTGCACTAACACACCACATGCTGCACCCCACTGCACTAACACACCACATGCTGCACCCCACTGCACTAGTAACACGCCACACGCTGCATCCCACTGCACTAACACACCACACACTGCACCCCACTGCACTAACACACCACATGCTGCATCCCACTGCACTAACACACTACATGCCGCACCCCACTGCACTAACACACCACATGCTGCACCCCACTGCACTAGTAACATGCCACACGCTGCATCCCACTGCACTAACACACCACACACTGCACCCCACTGCACTAACACACCACATGCTGCACCCCACTGCACTAACACACCACACGCTGCACCCCACTGCACTAACACACCACATGCTGCACCCCACTGCACTAACACGCCACATGCTGCACCCCACTGCACTAACACACCACATGCTGCACCCCACTGCACTAACACACCACATGCTGCACCCCACTGCACTAACACACCACATGCTGCACCCCACTGCACTAACACGCCACACGCTGCACCCCACTGCACTAACACACCACATGCTGCACCCCACTGCACTAGTAACACGCCACATGCTGCACCCCACTGCACTAACACACCACATGCTGCACCCCACTGCACTAACACACCACACGCTGCACCCCACTGCACTAACACACCACATGCTGCACCCCACTGCACTAACACACCACATGCTGCACCCCACTGCACTAACACGCCACATGCTGCACCCCACTGCACTAACACAATTCATGCTGCACCCCACTGAACTAACACACCACATGCTGCACCCCACTGCACTAACACGCCACATGCTGCACCCCACTGCACTAACACACCACATGCTGCACCCCACTGCACTAACACGCCACATGCTGCACCCCACTGCACTAACACACCACATGCTGCACCCCACTGCACAAACACGCCACATGCTGCACCCCACTGCACTAACACACCACATGCTGCACCCCACTGCACAAACACGCCACATGCTACACCCCACTGCACTAGTAACACGCCACATGCTGCACCCCACTGCACTAACACACCACACGCTGCATCCCACTGCACTAACACACCACACGCTGCACCCCACTGAACTAACACACCACACACTGCACCCCACTGCACTAACACACCACATGCTGCACCCCACTGCACAAACACGCCACATGCTACACCCCACTGCACTAGTAACACGCCACATGCTGCACCCCACTGCACTAACACACCACACGCTGCATCCCACTGCACTAACACACCACATGCTGCACCCCACTGCACTAACACGCCACATGCTGCACCCCACCCCACTGCACTAACACACCACACACTGCACCCCACTGAACTACCACACCACAAACTGCACCCCACTGCACTAACACGCCACACGCTGCACCCCACTGCACTAACACACCACACACTGCACCCCACTGAACTAACACACCACACACTGCACCCCACTGCACTAGCACACCACATGCTGCACCCCACTGCACTAACACACCACACACTGCACCCCACTGAACTAACACACCACACACTGCACCCCACTGCACTAACACACCACACACTGCACCCCACTGAACTAACACACCACACACTGCACCCCACTGAACTAACACACCACACAGTGCACCCCACATCACTAACACACCACACAGTGCACCCCACATTACTAACACATCACACGCTGCACGCCATGTCCACCCGTCCTTAAAGGTACACAACACGGTGCTTGTGACTTTCAGCCATGTTTGTTTAAATAAACATGACAGTGTTGAGGGGGTGATGCAAATGGGAAATATTCCGCTGAAAGTAGGTTTCGAACCCACACCTTTTGCTATTCCGTAGCTGGTGTCTTAACGCTTAGGCTATCCAGGCCCCTTGATGCAATCACGTTACCCACATCTACCTGCCGAGCACCATTCTAGTAGCGATAAGTGACAATTTTGTAAATCATTAGTTTGACTCGGCCGAGTTTCAAAGTCCCCAACTTCTGCATGGAAAGCCTGCGCTCTACCGATTCGGCCATCGCGTCCGGTCTGTGTCCTCAGCTGGTCCACAGAGTGTGGGGGGGGGGGGGGGGCAATTCGATTGACGGCCTCTCCCGGTAACTTCATCATTCACCGGGCGCGGTTGCCTAACCGGTAGAGCGCGCGCATCGCGTGTCGAAGGTCGGGAGTTCGGTTCCCAGTTGCGTCAAACCAATGCCTTTAAGATTGATACTTGTCGCTTCTTAGCCAGGCCCTCAGCGTTAATAGGATATGGCAAGGTCTGGTTGGCTCAGTGTCAGGATAATGTGACTGAGTGGGATATCGGGTCATGGTGCTGGCAGCCTGATTGTCCAGTGAGGCAGCACTATAAAGTCGCCATGAGTGTACACTGTCACAAGTCGGTACCTGATATGTCCTTTAGATGTTGTTAGGATGTAAAACAACAATCAACAAACAAACACAACTTTACCATTACCGTTTACAGTCTGAGTCGGAGCGTCTACACGGGAAGCTCGAGTCGCGCATGCGTGAGAGTTGCGCATGCGTTTCCGGTGGATATGTGTACGCACGTACTGGGGAGGGTGGGGTGTGTGTGGGAGGGGAGGGGCGGGAGCGGGGGGGGGGGGCACATATTGACCTGGTAGTAAGACACGGCTCCAGGAGTCAGAATACCACAAGCCTCCATAGCGACACGTCAACATCAAGTCAGTTAGGTGTGCTTGGTTGGTTGTTGGAGTTTTACGTCCTGGCAACATCTAAGGGCATATCAGGAGTGATTTATGTGCGGTAATGTGTGCGCTCGGGGAGGGTGGTGTGGGAGGCAGGGAAGGGGGAGGGGTTGCTGAGAAGGTGAGGGGTGCGGGAGGCAGGGAAGGGGGAGGGGTTGCTGAGAAGGTGAGGGGGTGCGGGAGGCAGGGCAGGGGGTGGGGGAGGGGTTGCTGAGAAGGTGAGTGGGTGCGGGAGGCAGGGCAGCGATGGGGGAAGAAGTTGTGGTAGGAGGGCAGGGTTGGGATGTGGGAGGGGGTGCTAGAGGAACACAAGGAAGGGAGGGGTGCGGGACAAAGTTCTTCATCGTGTCCTTCCACCAGTTATCTCAAGGGATTTTCGAGCAGAGGTATGATCTTTATTCGTGGGATGTGCTCTCGGTGGTGGTGGAGCCCAACCACAGTCCTCTGAGAGGGTCGTGGGGAGGCTGGGTGGTTGGTGTAGTTTTACACCCCAGCAAGACCCTAGGCCATACCAGGATGTGCACCGACTTGTGACAGCATGCACTCATGGTGACTTTATAGTGCTGCCTCGCTGGGAAATCAGGCCACCAGCACCATGACCTGATGTCACACACAGTCACATTATCCTAACACTGTGTGCCCAGTCCCTGTCCTGATCTCATAACGCCAAGCGCCGAGCAGCAACAGGTACCTATTTTATAAGTCATTGGTTTGACTCCACCAGGAACCAAACTTCAGTCCCTCCAGATTCACTGGTATGCACAGTAAGTCCGGCCACGGCCAGAGGAAGAAGTGAAGTAAGGATGGGATTAGTTAGGCAGTAGGTGGGGTTACCTGTTAGTTGTTAGTGAAAATTAGTGGTTAGATGGTAGTGGTGTCAAGTCAGCTATGGCGATGAGGTGGGGCCTGCTAGTCCTCGGAGTCATGGTCTGGGCAACCGACAGTGTTGATGATGTCTGTGTTCTGGTGGTAGAAGCAGGCAAGTGCGTTCCAGGATGACTTGGAAATCCTGGAGAGGATAGCCAGAGCAGCCCTATTGTCGCTGAGTTGGCGATCCACATCCTCCATGAAGTCACTGATGGCAGATCTGTCAACGAGTTGGATGGTTGTTGGAGTTTTACATCATGCCAACATCTAAGGTCATATCAGAACGGGTACCGACTTGTGACCATCTATCTGGACTTCTCCAAAGCCTTTGATAGTGTGCCTCACAAAAGACTATTAAACAAAATCAAAGCTCTGGGAATATCCGGATCAATTTCTGAATGGATACAGGACTTCCTGTCTGAGAGAAAGCAAAGGGTAGTCGTAGGTAATACAAATCTTCCTTTACGAATGTCACCTCAGGAATACCTCGGGGAAGTGTGCTGGGACCAATATTATTTATAATATTTATAAATGACCTGCCAGGCAGTGTCTCATCAAACCTAAAAATATTTGCGGATGACACAAAAGTCTTTCGAGCAATAAAAGATGTAAGAGATAAAAAATCTCTTGCAGGAGGATATTCTGAAACCCGCAGAATGGTCCGAGAAATGGCAATTGCCCTTCAATGAAAAGAAGTGCAAAATTATTCATTAAGGGAAAAATTATCCTCATTATGCCTATGATATGAAGAACACTGCCCTGCAACAAGACAGCTATGAAAAGGACTTGGGCGTAACCTTCGACTCCCAACTCTCCTTTCAGAAACACATGAGGACTATCATCTCAAATGCTAACCAGAGAGTAGGAATAATTAAAAGAACTTTCCATCGCCTCAACAAGAACAATTTTCTCATTCTATTTAAGTCTCTTGTTAGGCCAATTTTGGAATACTGTCCACAAATTTGGAGCCCAATTTTTCGAATTTTTCGGAAAGATATTCTGGAGATCGAAAACGTTCAGAGACGTGCAACAAAATTAGTTGCAGTTATAAAGGACTTACCCTATGAACAACGGCTAAGAGAATTGAAACTTCCTACCCTTTCCTACAGAAGGAAAAGAAGTGACATAATTGAAGTATTTAAAATTATGAAAGGTTTTGATAAAATAGATATGAACCAATTTTTCACCTTGAATAAAAGAGAAGGCAGTCGGGGCCATACTCTCAAACTAGTAAAAACCCAGAGCCATTTCAAAGTTAAGGCAACACAGTTTCTCAAACAGGATCATAAATATATGGAACAGTCTCCCACAAAATGTTATTGATGCCGAGTCAATAAATTCATTCAAGAACAGATTAGAAAAAGCATGGGCTGATGATCCAGGGGAATTTGATCCCTTATTCACCACATGCTACTAATTATTCCGTGTGTTGCATATTTACTTGCACTCAAGCAAAAATGAGAGACAAATAAGTGTTCACATTTCCTGTCTAGCATTCGCTATTTATTTCGCTATTTCACTATTTGTGACAGTGCGCACTCATGGTGACTTTATAGTGCTACCATACTGGGACACAAGACCACCATCACGATGACCTTATATCCCACTCAGTCACATTCTCCGGACACTGAGCCAACCAGTCCTTGCCCTTGCCCTATGACGAGCACCTGTCTAAGAAGCGACAAGTATAAATTGTTAAGTCATTGCATGGTTTGACTAGACCAAGGTTCAAACCTGTGTGTTTGATTCCCACGATCATTCAGCCATCCCGTCTGGAAGGATGGGCTGTGGGGAGGGTACGGGTGAGTGTGAGTGTGAGTGTGAGTGTGAGTGTGAGGGTGAGTGTGAGGGTGAGGGTGAGTGTGTGTGTGAGAGTGAGTGTGAGGGTGAGGGTGCGGGTGAGGGTGAGGGTGAGGGTGAGGGTGAGGGTGAGTGTGAGGGTGAGTGTGAGTGTGAGTGTGAAGGTGATGTTGAGTGTGAGTGTGAGTGTGAGGGTGAGTGTGAGGGTGAGTGCGAGGGTGAGTGTGAGGGTGAGTGTGAGTGTGAGTGTGAAGGTGAGGGTGAGGGTGAGGGTGAGTGTGAGGGTGAGTGTGAGGGTGAGTGTGAGGGTGAATGTGAAGGTGAGGGTGAGCGTGAGGGTGAGTGTGAGGGTGAGTGTGAGGGTGAGTGTGAGGTGAGTGATGTGAGTGATGTGAGGGTGAGTGTGAAGGTGAGGGTGAGTGTGAGGGTGAGTGTGAGGGTGAGTGTGAGGGTGAGGGTGAGTGTGAGGGTGAGTGTGAGTGTGAGTGTGGGGTGAGTGTGAGTGTGAGTGTGAGGGTGAGTGTGAGTGTGAGTGTGAGTGTGAGGGTGAGTGTGAGTGTGAGGGTGAGTGTGAGGGTGTGTGTGAGGGTGAGTGTGAGGGTGTGTGTGAGGGTGTGTGTGAGTGTGAGGGTGTGTGTGAGGGTGAGTGTGAGGGTGTGTGTGAGTGTGAGGGTGAGTGTGAGGGTGAGTATGAGGGTGAGTGTGAGGGTGAGTGTGAGTGTGAGGGTGAGTGTGAGGGTGAGTGTGAGGGTGAGGGTGAGTGTGAGGTGTGTGAGTGTGAGTGTGAGGGTGAGTGTGAGGGTGTGTGTGAGTGTGAGGGTGAGGGTGAGTGTGAGGGTGAGGGTGAGTGTGAGTATGAGGGTGAGTGTGAGGGTGAGTGTGAGGGTGATGGTGATGGTGATGGTGAGTGGTGTATGGGGAGGTAGGTGAGTGTGAGGGTGATGTGTGAGTGAGTATGAGGGTGAGTGTGAGGTGAGTGTGAGGGTGAGGGTTGATGGTGTGGGAGGTGGTGGTATGGGGGAGGGGTAGGGTGAGGGTGAGGGTGAGTGTGAGGGTGAGGGTGAGGGTGTGTGTGAGTGTGAGGGTGAGTGTGAGAGTGAGGGTGAGGGTGAGGGTGATTGTTAGTGTGAGTGTGAGGGTGAGTGTGCGGGTGAGTGTGAGGGTGAGGGTGAGTGTGAGTGTGAGGGTGAGTGTGTGGGTGAGTGTGAGGGTGAGGATGATTGTTAGTGTGAGTGTGAGTGTGAGGGTGTGTGTGAGGGTGAGTGTGAGGGTGATGGTGAGTGTGATGGTGAGTGTGAGGGTGAGTGTGAGGGTGAGGGTGAGTGTGAGTGTGAGGGTGAGTGTGAGGGTGAGTGTGAGGGTGAGGGTGTTGGTGAGGGTGAGGGTGATGGTACGGGGGAGAGGGATGGGGGAGGGGTTGTGGAGAGTGAGGAGAGACGGTTTCCAACTGACTTAGTTTGCACTGAGAGTAGACACGCCCGACGTAACAGCGATATGCAAAGTGCGCCTTGCCATCAGCCGTATCGCGGCAGCGTCCCTCACGTGCCCTGAATTGTGAGGCAGAGCCTAATATGGCGGCGTGGTTACCAAGGAGATGGTGACGGCAAGGGTCAAAGGGCGGAGCACCCAACAACCAACACGGCCTGTTGGGGGATTAGTCTTTGTCGGCCTCAGTTAGTGCACGCAACTAGCGCAACACTGTCAATTCAAGCATGTATATATATATACACACATATAATACATATATATAAATAATATATATATATATAATATATATATATAATATATATATATATAATATATATATAATATATATACAATATATATTGCCGTTGATTGATCTTTTACAGCACAGTAATGTGCGTCATTTAATCAATTCTTCACTCCAAAAATAGCGGGAAATTTCGATGATATATTAAGTATATGGAAAATATATTTAACATATTACAGTACAACCCCGTTAAACCAAGCTCGGTTAAACAAAACGATCGGTTAATCCAAACATTTTTCGGCGGCCCAGCAAAATACTACTATTTAACATATAAAAAGTTGGTTAAACCAAAGTCGGTTAATCCAAACAAAATTGTCGGCCCCAGTCTACTTCCGGTACAGTTAAACCAAACTTTCATGTGGTTTTAAGGTCATCTGAGACTTTTTTATATGATAAATGGTAGTATTTTGCCAGGTCGCCGAAAAATGATTGGATTAACCGATCGTTTGATTTAACCGAGGTTGGTTTAATGGAGTTAAACTGTATATACATAAAAAACAATAATCATAGTGTCCACATACATTGTACATTCATAATGCACCAGCGTTTTGCCAAAGCCAAGTCAAAATCAAAGCTCGGTTAAACCAATGATCGGGTTTGTAGGGTCCCTTCAAGTTTGGTTTAACGGGGTTATCCTGTATATGGAAAAATCAGGTGCTTATTTCGATAATCCAGCCGTCCGACACTTTTTCTAATGTGTTATTTAGCAGCCGTGTCACAGAGACTGCACTGTGGGAGTAACTAGTCTGAATTCGAACCACTGTAGATACAAGATTCACCCCGTACTCGCAGTAGGGATGAATGACAACATAGTCTAAATACGCGCGAAAACTGCTTTAGTATGGAACAGCAAGTGGAATTCCTGGTTCCAGTATCAAATGGCTACTTATGTTGGCGCAGAGTTGCTGAAATGGGAGAGAATGCAAGTAAAGACAAGATGGCGGTGATAGAATGCTCACAGTTGATGAAATGGGAGAGAATTTGAGAAGACAAGATGGTGATGATAAGTTCATTAAACTACATTTTATTATATTTTTCAACTCAAAAGTAGCGGGTAAATGTGAAGATGTGTGTAAAGAATATACAGTAAAACCTCTCTACCCGAAGTCCTCCACAAATCGACCACTCCCTTATATCAATTGCTTTATTTGGGTCCCAAACGATGGCCCATACAATTGTAATGATAAAAGTAACTCCCTAACCCGACCACCTCCCTATGGAGGACGATTTAAAGTCGGTCCCATGGTCGGTCGCATTAGAGAGATTTTACTGCACTCTGCTTCTTAAATTAAGAATTTATCTGCTCATTTCATTTACCCAGCTTTTCACCACTTTTTCTAATGGGTTGCTTTTCACCCCTACTGCAAATAACTGACGGGGTGAATTCTTTTAATCTAGAGTCACTGGTGCTCTCAATTAGTGAAATCGTCACAATAGCAACGTAAACCCGACGCTAATCCACCCCTTAAGGGCATGATTAGATACTTATGGTGAATGTGAAGACCCTTGATGCGTCAGTGTAAAGAGAAGGGTCCCCTCCTGGTTAAGCCTTCTCATTCTTTGTCCTTCATACCGCGAGCCGACAGGAAAACGTGGATTCACTTCAAAGTAAGTGGACAGGACATGTACACTCCTGTTGCATCAGCAACAAGCTCAACATATCTACCAGGGCCAACAGGAAAACGTGGATTCACATCAAAGTAAGTGGACAGGACATCTACACTTCTGTTGCATCAGGAACAAGCTCTATACATCTACCAAGGTCAACAGGAAAACGTGGATTCACTTCAAAGTAAGTGGACAGGACATCTGCATTCCTGTTGCATCAGGAACAAGCTCTATACATCTACCAGGGCCAACAGGAAAACGTGGATTCACTCCAAAGTGAGAGGAGAGGACCTATGCACTCCTGGTGCATCAGCAACAAGCTCTATACATCTACCAGGGCCAACAGGAAAACATGGATTCACTTCAAAGTAAGAGGAGAGGACCTATGCACTCCTGGTGCAATCAGCAACAAGCTCTATACATCTACCAGGGCCAACAGGAAAACATGGATTCACTTCAAAGTAAGAGGAGAGGACCTATGCACTCCTGGTGGCAGTCAGCAACAAGCTCTATACATCTACCAGGGCCAACAGGAAAACATGGATTCACTTCAAAGTAAGAGGAGAGGACCTATGCACTCCTGGTGCATCAGCAACAAGCTCTATACATCTACCAGGGCCAACAGGAAAACGTGGATTCACTTCAAAGTAAGAGGAGAGGACCTATGCACTCCTGGTGCATCAGCAACAAGCTCTATACATCTACCAGGGCCAACAGGAAAACGTGGATTCACTTCAAACTAAGACTAGTAAGCGGACAGGACCTCTACACTCCTCTTGCATCAGCAACAAGATTTATACATCTACTAATAGGTGGCGCTTCCTGTCAACACCAAGGCCCATTATCCCAGGTCTACACATAATATGTCAAGACAACCCAGGTTCGAATCCTGGTCATGGCACCAGTGTGATGGGCCCCGTTGGCCACCTGGAACTTGTCTCCCATGCAGCACTTACTACCCCTGGGAAGTAGGAGGAACGATCACGTTTGCTTCCACACGTTTGTTATCACCAACATCCGCTCACCGCGGCGTCCACAGTCAAGTGTCCACCCCCTGGCCCGCTAGGTCCCACATCACCTTCTTTGGGGGGGTTACGCTAGCCACATGCAGTAGATGGCAGCCCAGTAATGGTGCTGTGCAGCGGCTACCCTACCGTCACCTGACGCAGTAAACTGTGACGGTGATGGAGCAGTCCCTGGTGCCACCGTATGGTAGTGGAGCTCATGTACGGACCACTGCACTATTAAAGCTGCATAGTTTGAGGGTTTTTCAGTTACGCCATTTTTTTATTTAAAAAATAAATACATTAAAGTTGCATAGTCCGATGGTTTTCAGTTTCTCTCATTTTCTGAGATAAATGTATTAGGGTGATTGCTATAATCTACCTTACTTTAGTTTGAAGTATCATTTATTTTAAATGGCTACATTTGAGATATTTGAAGCGCGAACATGGAAAATTAATTTTGGCAAGCACATCAAAACTCTGACCCCATAGGCTAGATTCTATTAAATTTCTTCACTATTCCCTTCTGTTTGGCAACAAATGCTTAATAAGTTCACCAGTATTTAAGTTAAGCCCCTGTCAGACCTTGCCGGACTGGGGAACCGGACACTGTCTGGTACTGTACAGCGATGTTCAGGTACCGTCCAGTACCCATCCGGTGGTGTCCGGTGGTGTCCGGCGGTGTCCGGTACAAGTTTTGAACGTGTTCAAAACTTCTGCCGGACACCGCCGGACTGACGTGTCCGGTATGTCTGGTACCCATCTGGTACCCATTCGTACATTGGTGTCCGGTTTGTCCGTTTTGTGCGGTACATGTCTGGTACCCATCCACTACGTGTCCGGTTCTCGTCCGGTTCTCGTCCGGTACATGTATGGTACATGTACGGTACTTATCCGGTTGTCCGGCGGCAATTAACCCAATTTTACTCTCCATTTCGATACATTTCGATAGATTTCTTCACCGGACAACACCGGACTAGAACATTCTTTGTCCGGTGGTCTCCGGTACTCAGTCCGGTACGGTGTGACAATGACTTTAGATATGTAGAATCAAATCTAGATAATAATTTTGGTTTTGAAAATTTGATGTTTTCATCGGACCATGCAGCTGTAAGTTGATCATTATTATGTACTGTTTTTGTTTTGTTTTGTTTGTTGTTGTTTTACGTCCTAGCAACATCTAGGGTCATATCAGGACGGATATACTGTCATGGGGGTGATGAAAACAGGAAACAGTTCAACTAAAGCCGGATTCGAACCGACACATCCGGCCATTCCGGGGCTAGCATGCTAACCATTACACCACCTAGGCTCCCTGATGTCATCACTCTATTCACACCTACCTGTCTATGACTATGAGGCTCCTTGCCTGAGAGGTCAGCGCAGACCACTACACTCATCCCCCTGCAATTGTAGTTGATAGTTGATTAAGTGGGGGAAATTTCAATCGCGGACAATTGGTCTTCCTCATTCCACTGCGAGTATTTAGATGTTACCCTGTATCTCGAAAAGATGGTGGCGCAGCCACGAATGATAAGTCCTGGATAGAACTTAGAAGGCATGAAAAGTGGATTTCTGAGAACATGTCACTGCACAGCTACTTAGCATAGACTGTACACCATAGAAGCCTTCCAAAAACTAGGCTAATCTGGAGACCTCTCTCTAGGCTTACCCTAATTCTAAGTATTACTTATGGCCCTGTCACATTACGAATACGACGCATCTTGCAAGCGCGTGGCCAATGCGTAAAATCACTTTTTTACATCGAGATGCATCAAACTTTTCGGCATGGGGGGCAAAGTTGGACATATGCATACCGCATACATAGCGTATGACCAACACATGGCTAATGTGCCTCCTGGCGAAAAACGATCACAGTACATTCACAGAATGCCAGGGAACATTATATACATTATTCAATCGCCAAAACTATGCCTCATACATTACATATGCCAAGACACTGTGGAGAAATGCAAAACATATGTTAGACGCACATTAGAAGTACGTTATCCAAATGTTGTCAGTATGCAGACTGTACATTTTCACTGCCTTTAACGTAAGTTAATGTATTGCAATGTAGTGAACAACATTTATCTAATGTAAGTCTAAGGTACATCGACATACGCCTAACGCATGCATAACATACGGCCAACGTAACACCCATGTGTTGTCGTACATTGAAAGTTTTGTGCATGTACAAAACTTTCACAACCCCCTAACGAGCGATGCCATATATCAAAATACATTGACATACATCGACGTACATCGGCATACATCGATGTACATCGATGTACATCGACTTACGCATAACGAACGCGTAACACATTACGATGTATCCAGACATAGCAGGCAAAAATCACAATATTTTGGCGTACATTTGCGTGATGCGTCGTAATGTGACAGCACCATTAGTAGATCAGTCGGTCAATGAATTACATGACTAGAGTGAGATGGAAATCTGGGTCACAACTTAGTTTCAACTACAGAAACAATACAAATGTTATTTTGCATGCATACTTTCCATCGTCTCTAAATTTAATAATTTCCGATAAAAATGAGTCGACAATAAAGGTCTTTATATTTGATATAAAGTATCTCTATAAAGATGGAGCATCGACTCAAAGCCAATGAATTAAGCAACTTTTAAAAGCGCAGCAAATTGTGAGTAGTTGTAGCACACTATGTACATATATACGTATATTTGTATATACGTATACACATACGTACATATATACATATATATGTACATACATACATACATATGCTTATACGCTTATAGTAAGAATATACATGTATAAGTATATACAGAAACACACATAGACACAACACACAGATGCATACACACATATTTATATATAATATATAATATATATAGAATGTATAATTTATTATGCGTATATAAAAGGGCCAGAGCTCTAGCCTAATAATTATGATTATTAGTATTATTCTTTGCTCGATTATTATTAGTCCAATCGCTGACTTGCCCATATTTGCCCCGGTCTTGCCTATGCCACTGCCACCACCGGCCATTTCCGGCCTGTGCGCATGTGGGTGTGCGTGTTGGGTGTGGGTGTGGGTGTGGGTGTGGGTGTGGGTGTGGGTGTGGGTGTGGGTGTGGGTGTGGGTGTGGGTGTTGGTGTTGGGTGTGGGTGTGGGTGTTGGGTGTGGGTATGGGTGTGGGTGTGGGTGTGGTTGTGGGTGTGAGTGAGGGTGTGGGTGTGGGTGTGAGTGTGGGTGTGGGTGTGGGTGTGTGGGTGGGGTGGGGCTCACATGTGCACGGGCCGCCTGGCCCGGTAACAAGGCCTTGACCCATTTGTCACTGCTGCCCATGCGCAGGGAGCATGCAGTGTGCAGGTCAGAGGTCCGCTTGGTGAGGTCTGCGTTATAATACACAAAGTGCCTGCTTATTGCGCCACAACGTAAACATTACACCTGCACTCCCCCCCCAGTTATAATACACAAAGTGCCTGCTTATTGCGCCACAACGTAAACATTACACCTGCACCCCCCCCCCCCAGTTATAATACACAAAGTGCCTGCTTATTGCGCCACAACGTAAACATTACAACTGCACTCCCCCCCCCCCCCCCAGTTATAATACACAAAGTGCCTGCTTATTGCGCCACAACGTAAACATTACACCTGCACTCCCCCCCCCCCAGTTATAATACACAAAGTGCCTGCTTATTGCGCCACAACGTAAACATTACACCTGCACTCCCCCCCCCCCGCCCCCAGTTATAATACACAAAGTGCCTGCTTATTGCGCCACAAGTGTAAACATTACACCTGCACTCCCCCCCCCCCCACCGCCCCCCCCCCCAGCTATAATACACAAAGTGCCTGCTTATTGCGCCACAACGTAAACATTACACCTGCACCCCCCCCCCCCCCCCAGTTATAATACACAAAGTGCCTGCTTATTGCGCCACAACGTAAACATTACACCTGCACCCCCCCCCCCCCAGTTATAATACACAAAGTGCCTGCTTATTGCGCCACAACGTAAACATTACACCTGCACTCCCCCCCCCCCCAGTTATAATACACAAAGTGCCTGCTTATTGCGCCACAACGAAACATTACACCTGCACCCCCCCCCCCCCCCCCCCAGTTATAATACACAAAGTGCCTGCTTATTGCGCCACAACGTAAACATTACACCTGCACACCCCCCCCCCCCCCCCAGTTATAATACACAAAGTGCCTTCTTGTTGCGCCACAACGTAAACATCACACCTGCACCCCCCACCCCTCACACACACGCACACAACTCTCTCACACAAACCGGGCGCGGTGGTCTAATCGGTAGAGCGCCTGCCTCGTGTGCAGGAGATCGAGAGTTAGGTTCCTGCTCGAGTCAAACCAATGACTTTCTAAATTGATACTTGTCGCTTCCTAGCCTGGCACTGGGCATTAATAGAATAGGGCTAGGACTGGTTAGCTCAGTGTCAGAATAATGTGACTGAGTGGGATATCGGGTCATGGGGCTGGCTCCCTGATTTCCCAGTGGGGCAGCACTATGAAGTCACCATGAGTGCACACTATCATAAGTCGGTACCCGTCCTGATATGACCTTAGATGTTGCCAGGACGTAAAGCTCCCACACCTTCCCGCCCCGACTCTGACAGACTGCAGGTGCCTTGTCAGAAGGTGGAGAGTGTTTACAGGTGATCTCTTGTGATGGGCGGGGCAGGTTCCCACACCACCGTCACCCCGACCGTAATAAATAACTCCACTTTCCTGTCATAGTTTAGCGCCATTTGTCTGCAGTTATATTGCCAAAAAGACACCCTGCCTAAAGGGCCAGACACGGTATATATATATATATATATATGTATGTATATATGTATATATATATGTGTATATATGTGTACATATGTATATATGTATATATATGTATACATATATGTATGTGTATATGTATATATATATATATATGTATAGTTGAGCTTCTGTATTCTGCTTTGATGTCGTGGGATACTCCGGTCGAGTCAAACCAATGACTCTCTCTGTCATTCCCCCCTCATCCATTCCCCCATCTTCCATTCCCCCTCTTCCATTCCCCCTCTTCCATTCCCCTCATCCATTCCCCTCTTTCATTCCCCCCTCATCCATTCCCCCTCTTCCATTCCCCCTCTTCCATTCCCCCTCTTCCATTCCCCTCTTCCATTCCCCCCTCTTCCATTCCCCCCTCTTCCATTCCCCTCTGAAAAGTTGGTTAAACCAAAGTCGGTTAATCCAAAGTATTGGTTAATCCAAACATAATTGTCGGGCCCCAATATGGTTAAACCTGCATGGTTAAACAAAACTTCCATGTGGTTATAAGGTTATCTGAGACTTTTTTTTATATGATAAATGGTAGTATTTTTCCGGGCGGCTGACAAAAGTTTGGATTAACCAATCGTTTGGTTTAACTGAGTTTGGCTTAATGGGTTTATACTGTATATACATAAAAAACAATAATCAATGTGTCCTCATACATTGTATATTAGATTCATAATGCACCCGTGTTTTTACCAAAGCCAAGTCAAAGTCGAAGCCAAAGCTCGGTTAAACCAATGATCGGTTAATCCAAACAAATTTCTAGTGCCCCTTCAAGTCTGGTTTAGCGGGGTTATACTGTACACAAGTTTGGGCCTGTCCTGATGCAACCTTAAATGTTACTAGAATGCAAACTCCAAAGGAACAAAGATGTTACTGGATGCACTCAGTGTGGGTTTATTTCAAATTTGACAACACCTTGTAGCGATTGAGTTTCATTTGAGCTCAGTCGTTGTTAGGTCATACACCAGGCGTGGTGGCTGAATAGGTAGAGCGCGGGCTTCCCGCGCGGAAGGTGGGGAGTTCAATTTCCGGTCGAGTCAAGCCAATGACTTACAAAATTGATACTTGTTGCTTCGTAGCCTGGCGCTCAGCATTACTAGTATAGGGCAAGGACTTGTTAGCTGAATGTCAGGATAATGTGAGTGAGCGGGATATCGGGTCATGGTGCCAGCAGCCTTTGCATCCCAGTAGGGCAGCACTGTTAGGTCGCCATGAGAGCACACTGTCACAAGTCGGTACCCGTCCTGATATGACCATAGATGTTGTCAGGATGTAAACCTCCAACAACTAAGAAAGAAAAATGCTTGGTCATCTCACTTGTACAGTAAAATATCATGTTAACTTTTTATTATTTACCCACAATATTGTCGTTATTCCACTATTTCGAAATGCAAACTTTGCGACAGTTTTATTAACATCTTTAAGAACCCTAGTCTGTTCTCCATTTCTGAAACAAAGTAGCACAAGAAATTAAATGTTAAAACAGCTCTTCCCCAACAAACAGAATTACAGATGGAGTTGATAATAACCTGATTAAATTAAATCTATTTTTAAATTTAAATAACAATTCTTTGCTGATTCTGTCTTGTAGTTTAGAATCTCGAGTAGATTGTAATGTTGAATGAATGTATTGTTACATCTTATTCCACTCTTACTTTCCCCGTATTATGGATACTTGAACTACTGTAGGTTTGTTTGTTATTGATTCTCATCCTAGCAACATCTAAAATCATATCATGTCTACTTAATAGTGCTGCCCCACTGGGAGACCACACCACTGGCACCATGACCCGATATCTCACACAGTCACATTATCCTGACACCGAGCTAACCAGTCCTTGTCCTATTCCTGAAATGAAAGCAGTTCACCTCGAACTACTACTAGGACTGCAAGCAGAGAGTGGTTGATTGTCTACACGACCAAAAGCAGCATTCCTCTGCGTCTGTGGTGTACTAGACATGTAAATGTGCAGGCACACAGTCGTGTGTACACCCACATTTGGCAGGAGACAGCAAACATTAATAACATATTTTCATTGGCGGTACAGGGGGCCAATGTCTAGTTGTTCTTGTCGTTTTATTGCTGTTGTCTCCCTGTCTCTAGACCCGTCTGTCTCTGTCTCTACACCCATCTGTCTCTGTCTCTCCACCCGTCTGTCTCTGTCTCTTCACACATCTGTCTCTGTCTCTACACCCGTCTGGCTATGTCTCTACACCCATCTGTCTCTGTCTCTACACCCGTCTGTCTCTGTCTCTACACCCATCTGTCTCTGTCTCTACACCCGTCTGTGTCTGTCTCTTCACCCATCTGTCTCTGTCTCTACACTCATCTGTCTCTGTCTCTACACCCATCTGTATCTGTCTCTACACCCATCTGTCTCTGTCTCTACACCCGTCTGTGTCTGTCTCTTCACCCATCTGTCTCTGTCTCTACACTCATCTGTCTCTGTCTCTACACCCATCTGTCTCAGTCTCTACACTCATCTGTCTCCCTGGCTCTACACCCATCTGTCTCTGTCTCTTCACCCATCTGTCTCTGTCTCTACACCCATCTGTATCTGTCTCTACACTCATATGTCTCTGTCTCTACACCCGTCTGTCTCTGTCTCTACACCCATCTGTCGCTGTCTCTACATCCATCTGTCTCTGTCTCTTCACCCATGTGTCTCTGTCTCTACACCCATCTGTATCTGTTTCTACACCCATCTGTCTCTGTCTCTACATCCATCTGTCTCTGTCTCTACACCTGCCTGTCTCTGTCTCTACACCCATCTGTCTCTGTCTCTACACCCATCTGTCTCTGTCTCTACACCCATCTGTCTCTGTCTCTACACTCATTTGCCTCCCTGCCTCTACACCCATCTGTCTCTGCCTCTACACCGATCTGTATCTCTGTCTCTACACCCATCTGTATCTGTCTCTACACCCATCTGTCTCTGTCTCTACACTCATCAGTTTCCCTGGCACTACACCCATATGTCTCTGTCTCTACACCCACCTGTCTCTCTGTCTCTGTATCTCCTTGTCTGTCTGGTTCTCTGGGTGGGTCTCTTTGTATCTATATTTTCTCCATGCTCATCTCTTTGTCTGTCTCTGTCTCCTTGTATCTCTGCTTTACTATTTCTGGCTCACAATCTCTCTGTCTCTGTCTATTTATCTGTTTCTGCACCTCTCTCTTTCTCTCGCCCTCTGTCTGCCTCTTTAGTCTTGCTATCGGTATCCTTATCTGTCTCCATCTGCCTCTATCTGCCTTCATCATTCTGTCTCCCTCCGTCTGTTAGTCTGTCTGTCTCTCTGGTTCACCTTGTCTCTTTCGGTCTCCATCTGTCTCTCCCTCTGTCTAGCTTTCTGTCTCACCTCTCTCCCACACCTCTGTGTCTCCCTTTCTGCCCCTCTATATGTCTCCCTATCGGACTGTTTATGTCTCTGTCTGATTAGGCCTCTGTCTCCCTCACTTGTCCCCTTCTCTGTCCTCTCTCTCCCTCCCTGTATCCATCTATATCTCTCTGTCTATATATATGTCTCCCTATCTGACTCTCTCTTTCTCTGATTATGTATATGTCCCCCTCTCTGCCTCCGTCTCTGTATGTCTGTGTCCCTTTCTGTCCCCATCCCTGACGCCCTCTCTGTCTCTATATGTCTCCCTATCTGATTCTGTCTGTCTCTTTCTCTGCTTCTGTTTCTCTGTCAATCTGTCTGCTTCTCTGTCTCCGTCTGTTTTCAATTCTGCTTCTCTCCCTGTCTGTCACTATCTGACTCTCCCCGTATCTCTGTCTGTATCTGTCTGTCTCTGTCTGTCTCTGTCTGTCTCAGTCTCTGTCCCACTCTCCACTCACCAACACGCTACGAACCAACTCCACCATTGACTACCGGGCGCGGTGACCGAATGGGTAGAGCACATGCTTCCAGTGCAGAAGGTCAGGAGTTCGAATCCCAGCCGAGTCAAACCAATGACTTATACAATGTATACTTGTCCCTACCTAGCCTAGCGCTTGGCATTAATAGGACAGGGCAAGGAGTGGTTTGCTCAGTATCAGGATAATGTGACTGAGTGGGACATCAGGTCACTGTGCTGATAGTCCGTTAATCCAGTGGGACAACACTATCAAGTCGCAATGAGTGCACTGTGTCTCAAGTCGGTACCCGTCCTGATATTATGATATTAGATGTTGCTAGGACATATTAATAGCCCCCGACAAACAAAGCAACCATAGATAATTGTGGGGTAATTGGTAAGCCACACCCTCAACGACCCAGCCTTCCGGCCATGTCCAGAACCAGAGCCAGCCAAGCGGGGAGTCAAAGTGGCGCCCTCTCTCGGCAAACAACGAGAGCGAGGCTGAGCGCATTGAAAACGAGGCGGCGGGATTGGTCAGTGAGCCACAATGGCGGCGGGCGGCGTCCCTCTCATCAGGCGCGACCTTCAGCTCCTCTCAAGGTCAAACCAATACCAGAGGTCAAGGTGAGAGGTGACACGCCGCGCCCCTCGGGTCTTGTCGCTGTCAGGTTGACACTGACAGGGATGGCGATTTATCGGAATTATCCTTTGAAATGAAACTTGTGGGATGTGCTGTGAGCACGCACGGGCCCGATTAGGGAAGAGGGGCACGTGGTCCCGTTTCACTAACACCTAGGTATATACCTTTTTTTATTTATTAAATAAACAAAGAAACCTATAAAACAACAACAAATAAATCAATTATTTGTTTGTTGATGTCTTACATCCGAGCAACATCTAAGGTCACTATTATCAGGAGAGGTACCGACTTGGGACAGAGCGCAATCATGGCGACGGTATAGTGCTGCCTCACTGGGAGACCAGGCCACCAGCACCATGACCCAATATTCCACTCAGTCACATTACCCTGACACTGAGCCAACCAGTCCTTGCCCTATCCTAATAATGCCGAGCGCCTGGCTAGGAAGTGACAAGTATCAATTTTATAGTCGTTAGTTGGACTCGACCAGGGTTCGAACCAAGGAACCTAAGGGTTCGGATATGCCGATCTCCCAAAGCAGGAGATGGACGCTCAACTCATTCGGCCATCCCCTCTAGTCTTGTAGGTATATCTTTAACATTAAATAGATGCGCATACATGTGTCTGCACTTGCGCAGTGCGCGTCTATTGGGACATATACAGTTTATATATATATATATATGTATATATATATCACCAACGTATACATCGGACGCGGTGGCCGATGTATACGTATCATCCACTCCGGTCTCCTCGTAATGCGTACTTACATATATATATATATATATATATATCACCAACGTATACATCGGACGCGGTGGCCGATGTATACGTATCATCCACTCCGGTCTCCTCGTAATGCGTACTTACATATATATATATATATATTTGTATATATATTTATATATACATAATCATATATATATATATATATATATATCACCAACGTATACATCGGACGCGGTGGCCGATGTATATGTATCATCCACTCCGGTCTCCTCGTAATGCGTACTTACATATATATATATATATATATATGTATATATATATATATACATATATATATATATATATATATCACCAACGTATACATCGGACGCGGTGGCCGATGTATACGTATCATCCACTCCGGTCTCCTCGTAATGCGTACTTACATATATATATATATATATATATATATATATATATACATATATATATATATATATATCACCAACGTATACATCGAACGCGGTGACCGAATTGGTAGAGCGCAGGCTTCTGATGTGGACGGTCAGGAGTTCGAATCCCAGCCCAGGCAAACCAATGACTTATCAATTTGATACCTGTTGCTACCTAGCCTAGCACTCAACATCAATAGAATAACACATGAACTGCTTAGCACAGTGTCAGGATAATGTGGCTGTATGGGATATCAGGTCATCGTGCCAGTTGCCGGATTTCCCAGTGGGGCAGCACTATTAAGTCGCCATGGGTAGGCCTACTCACTGTCACAAGTCACTACTCGTCCTGCTATGAGCTCAGCTTTTGCTAGGATGGAGACCTGCCCCATGATATGGGTTACCTGTATCCGATACGGATTTTTTTGTAATCTTTAGTGATATGGCCATACTCCATTTTGATACAGATTTTTAGTTAAATTCATGGAAATATAAATGTTGAGCTGAGATGCTGAGACTGACAAAATCAGCAACACACGCAGCCGATGTTCGGTCACAGTGATGAATGTTGTATGTGAATGTAATGTAGTTTGCTGTATATAATGGTTGAGTGATAAAATTACGTAATTGTATTCACATGTTATTTATGGTACGCGGGACATATGTACAGTAAAACCTGTCTATACCGACCCCTTCACTGATCGACCACTCCCCTACCTTGAACGCTATATTTGGGTCGCAACTATACCATTGTAAGGATTTTCTAACTCTCTATGCCGACCACCTCCCTAAAAGGACCACTTAAAGTTGGTCTCATGGTCGGTCGATTTAGAGAGGTTTTACTGTGTATGAATTATAATATGATACAGATTCAAACAGGAGTTTAAAGCGAAAATACAGATTGCCATTCAAACTATGTGGAAGGTCTGAGGATGCAAACCCCAACCAACTCCAGCAAACATCGATGCATCTGTTCTTTCTCCAGTATATTCTGACTAAGTCAGAAAGCACCTGACCAGCCACTGACCACGTGGGGCAGACCTGACCTCTGGTGGCGAGTGGCTGCGAGCAATGGGTCGTAAGCAGCACACAAGTCTATAGGGTATATAA
Organism: Branchipolynoe longqiensis; assembly: GCA_030323885.1. Lineage (NCBI taxonomy): Eukaryota > Metazoa > Annelida > Polychaeta > Phyllodocida > Polynoidae > Branchipolynoe > Branchipolynoe longqiensis. The sequence goes on along the minus strand of CM059196.1, from coordinate 10,855,863 downwards.
AGGCAGATTGCAGTACAACATGAGAAGACAAGACAAAGTAGTGGGTTGAGATAAATATATTCTCTGGCATAGGGAATATGATGCGCTAGCCTAAAAAAGCAAATTCCCGGGCGTGAGTGAACAGTGCAGCGTCCTGTTTAGGATCGAGCTGGTGGCAGCACCACCGGTCACGTGGTTGGAGGGCGGAGGGGGGCCATACATCAAGTAAGCACCCCATCAATAATAAAGTAGTAAATATACATATATAATTCCCTTCTGTGCCTTTATACTCGCATAATACTTATAAATCACATAATGCTAGACCTAGACATTATTTACATTCGATTAATTAATTATATAGAATATGTATAAGCAATGTCAGAGTGCATATGAAATACATGCTTGCTATGCTATATAATTGAACATATCATATATTCATAGAAGAGTTGTGGTTTTATATTCACAATCACATAATGTATCGACAACACATATATTATGTATATTATATATATTATATATATTATATTATATCTGTTATATATATTATATATATTATATATATTATATATATATATATATTATATATATTATATATATTATATATATTATATATATTATATATATTATATATTATATATATATATTATATACATTATATATTATATATGTATTATATGTATTACATATATTATATATTATATATATTATACATATTATAAATAGTGTTGAATAAGTTTAGGCTCAATTATTCAGAGTGGGTAAATGTTAATGACTACATTCACCAAACCCAGTGCTGAATGAACTCTTAACACATATATGTGTTGGTCAGGCAGTTGATTCTTTCTTATCTCTCGCAACACAGATACAACAACAACACCATACAACAACAAAATACAACAATCATATAATACGCATCCCGCCGTATTTTCATGTCCTTCTTCTATGCAACAATAATTCCCATCCCTCACAATTTACAGTAGCGGCTCCAATGTATATCTCTGCCGGCTGCAGCAATAATTCCCATCCATCACCATTTACAGTAGCGGCTCGAATGTCTAGCTCTGCCGGCTGCCAGCAATAATTCCCATCCCTCACCATTTACAGTAGCGGCTCCAATGTCTAGCTCTGCCGGCTGCCAGCAATAATTCCCATCCCTCACCATTTACAGTAGCGGCTCCAATGTCTAGCTCTGCCAGCTCCAACAATAATTCCCATCCCTCACCATTTACAGTAGCGGCTCCAATGTCTAGCTCTACCGGCTGCCAGCACGGTCTTCACCTCACAGCTTCGTTTCCAACTACAGTGTGCTTTCCCTCTGGGCTCCACTTACGTTATACTCAATCTGGCCTAGACTGGTTACCCAAAAGAAACACACCGCCCCTCCCACCCGTAGTCATGGTTACCACGGTGATGCAGCTAAGCATTGTGGGTGACCACTGACATTGCACCTTAACTTACTGTATATCTCTTAAACCTATTTTATGTGATAAACTTTTATACATATTTAATCCTTATATTATATATAATCTAGTATATACATATAAACGCTCGGAGAATTATTTATTATTTATTATTTGATTCTACTCGTGTTAATATTGTCCATCCGCCATTGTCCGGCTGCTCTACTGCGGGCCCGACGGCTTTTAACTGTTCTCGAGTGGTTTGAATCGTCACTTGCCTCCAGTTTTTTTCTTTGAATTAGGTAGGGCATTTATCGCTCAGCCCGGAGTCGAATAAACGAGCCAACCCAATCTGCTGGTCTCCTTGTCATTTCGTAGGGGAGTCTTATACACATATTATTACAGCTATTAATTACAGACGGCACCTTTTACTTTTACTCAACCAAAAACTCACATATTTGTACACCAGGTCCATTAAGCCCCCCCCCCCTCTCCCCCCTCATACACCCTCCTCTTTAACTGTGAGATCCTGGTCGGGTTATTTCCATTGGTCGCTGATGTGAATACCGTATAAGGTTTCGAGAGGGCTGGCCTCCGTTTTCATTCTCCTTCAAAGAGAATCTTAACCTCCGACAGAAATCCCCGGACATTCTGCCGACAAAGGCCAACCTCTCAGTTTGCTAACTAAGCCAATGTATCGCTGTTCACTCAGAGATCTGTCGCAGTCAAGTCAATGGTGTATCTACATCTTTATGCTTCGCGGAGCATGTGATATACCTGACTGGTATCGCCTCAAGGAATCAGTTTGGAATCAGTTTACATTTAACTAGAACCTCAGTAAAAATTGAATGAATACATACATACATGTATGTGATGTGATACGAGTATAAATGCACGGGAAACATGTACTATATATATATTTCTCCTTTGGCGCATTGATGGAGTGCCTCCCCACCAAGCTGTCGGGGTATTTGACGGGTGCCCCCAACGCGCCACGCCCACTGTAGGAATATATATATATATATATATATATATATATATATACACACCCAGCAGAGCACCATCTATGTATAATGCATGTGCTCTATGAAGAATGCGCTCACGCTACACTGAAGTATCCCCGTCCAAATATGACCTTAGATGTTGCTAGGACATACAAACACAAACAAACAAACTGATGCCTCCTCCATTCTACTAAAATGTTGAATTTGCAATAAACACTCAGGCCTTTTCGAGAGTGCCAGCCATGGATATTCTCATCTAAACTACGTCGGCTCTACCGCGTCTTTGAGATACCTTGAGATCCTTGAGATCCCCATGCTGCCACCTCTGACACTTTGGATTTCCACCGCTGTGTATACCTTACAGCGTCATCAAAGGCCAGTTGCTCTCATACCATGTCTATGTGGTGTGGGAGGTTAAAAATCCCTTGGGTCGGTAAAAGTGTAGGCTCGGGCTTTCTATCGACAAACTGTCTAATGATGAAAACAAGTCTATTCAGACTTATCCATGATATGCAGTATAAATCAACCTTTAAAAAAAGAAGATAATAACTAAGTAATAACACATATATTCCAGAAATGTCGACCACATTATTTTCGCTTTATCTACCAGTGAGATAGATGCTTACCTTGCAGATTTTGCTGTGTCATTCACCTGCAAATAAGTTGCATCGGGTTGCAAGTGTGGTTTCATGGTATAACCCGATGCAACGCATTTCACGTGGATCGACGATTTCTGCGGTAAACCCTGGCTCCTGTAAGACCAGTTATCCAATGTCGTATTGATCAGATTATCAGATTACTGAGGGGAATTAATCACCACCTTCCTCATCTGCATCCAAATTGCAGCGTTTCTATGAACAATTGGACTGTTTCACCTGTGGGAGCGGGACGTAGCTCAGGCGGTAGAGTGTCCACCCGTGAAGGTGTCAGTCATCCTCTCGATCCCCCTCAGTGCACCCATTTGCAGTTTGCGTTATTTTCAGTTCCAACCAGTGGTCCATGCTGGTTCATCAAAGGCTGTGGTATGTACTGTCCTGTCTGTGGGAAAGTGCATATAAAAGACCCCTTGCTGCTTATCAGAAAGAGTAGCCTATTTGGCGGAAGCAGGTTTCCTCAAAAGAAATATGTCAGAATGACCACATGTTTGATATCTAATAGCCGATGATGTGAAAATCAATGTGCTCTAGAGGAATCGTTAAATATAACAAGCTTTGCTTTCTTCATGTCTCACCTATAATCTTAACTATGTTCTCGGAGTTGAATTTTCTCATCATTTGACATAACTTTAACCACTTCAATGTCGCATTTGTCATCAGGTCTGCTTTCACTTAACACACATCGGACCATTTATAATTTTCATGCAAATTTCAATATAGGCATATAAATGTGATTAACAAAAGTAATGGAATATACACGGTTAAATGTTCTCTGCGAATATGGCCCTTGCTGTCGAGATGACGTTAAACCATCAGTAATCAGTCAATCAATCAATCAATCATCTACCCTTATATCTAAACACATGAGCTCCAACGTAACCGGAAACCAGCCTATTTGGAAGGAGTAAATGACTGTCATTTCGCACTGTAGAGCTTCGCCGTGGACACAATGACATACCTAGGCATCCTAACTGTCTTCTAAATCAGTCTCCGCTGGTTCCTGGGAAGGGACTGAAGCTAGACCTGGTGTGTTTACACATCTACAAGGGGGAGGTGGTTCTACTGAGTTACTGTTCGCTGGTTCCTGTTGAGGGACTGACGCTAGACCTGGGGTGTTTACACATCTACCAGCGGGGTGGTTCTACTGAGTTACTGTTCGCTGGTTCCTGTTGAAGGACTGAAGCTGTGGCCTGGTGTGTTTATACATCTACAAGTGGGGTGGTTCTACTGAGTTACTGTTCGCTGGTTCCTGTTAAGGGACTGAAGCTAGATCTACAAGGGGGGGGGGGGGGGGGGGTTCTACTGAGTTACTGTTCGCTGGTTCCTGGGAAGGGACTGAAGCTGTGACCTGGTGTGTTTACACATCTACAAGGGGGGGGGGGAGGGGATCTACTGAGTTACTGTTCGCTGGTTCCTGGGAAGGGACAAGCTGTGACCTGGTGTGTTTACACCTCCAGGAACGCAGTGATTCTTCCTCCCGTTTTATCCTTCACTAAGAGCCTTGTATTCCATGATTCCTGATAACCGAACTTGGCTACATTTATTTCTGAATTGGATTGCAGTGAAATTGTGTAAGAGCTATAATAGAAAATACAATACCACTTACTTTCTGGACACGCTACAGGATACATAACCCTGGGACCAGCATGACCAGAAGCCTGACTTGTGGCTGGGTGGCTACTAATGTTTCATGACCAGGCATCTGACTACTGGCTGGTCGGATACTAATGTTGCATGACCAGGCATCTGACTACTGCCTGGTCGGATACTAATATTGCATGACCAGGCATCAGACTACTGGCTGGTCGGCTACTAATGTTGCATGACCAGGTATCTGACTACTGGCTGGTCGGCTACTAATGTTGCATGACCAGGCATCTGACTACTGGCTGGTCGGCTACTAATGTTGCATGACCAGGCATCTGACTACTGGCTGGTCGGCTACTAATGTTGCATGACCAGGTATCTGACTACTGGCTGGTCGGCTACTAATGTTGCATGACCAGGCATCTGACTACTGGCTGGTCGGCTACTAATGTTGCATGACCAGGCATCTGACTACTGGCTGGTCGGCTACTAATGTTGCATGTCCAGGCATCTGAGTTCTATCTGGGTGATTATGTTGCATGAGCAGGAACCCAACAGATGGCTGAGTGGTTACTAATGTTTCATGATCAGCATCCCATCTTGTGTCTGACAGGTTACTAATATTGCATGACCAGGAGCCTGATTAATAGTTGGATGGCCATCAATATTGCATGAGCAGGAAACCAGCTAGTGGCTTGGTGGTTCCTAATATTGCATGACCAGGAGACTGCCTGATGGTTGGGTGGACACCAATATAGCTACCTCGGGAGGGACCTAGAGTCCCTATACATAATAGAGTTGTAACTGAGCTGTTTAATACAAGGACCTCCTTCTGAACGTCTTCATTAACGCCGTGGTTAGGCCTCCATAAAGACCTCACTCACCTGCAGATAGGATCTGCCACCTCCCTCTTACCACACAGGTCTGAGGTCAAAGGGCCCGGCCCTTCTGATTAGGTGGTGCGCGGACAGGGAGATAAGGCGAGACACTTGTGGTGGGAAGGTCATTATTTTATCATCAGGTTTGCTGAGATTTAATCTGGCCGTTTGTGCAGCTAATCACAATGCGTGAGTGTGTAAGACGCTGGTCTCTAATCACCGAGCAGGGCTTCCGGGGATTGTGGGTAAGTTTATACAACACCAGGGGTCTCTGTGATCAGCGTCAGTGTAGAGAGTGGTGGAGGAGGAGTAGGATGGGGGAAGGGGGGAGGGAGGTGGAACGGGGCTAAGGTGGAGTGGATGGGGAAGAGAAACGTGAGAAAAGTGGAAGCATGATGTACGGAGAGAGGGAGAGAGGGAGAGAGGGAGAGGGGGGAGAGAGGAAGAGAGGGAGAGTGGGGGAGAGGGACAGAGGGACAGAGGGAGAGAGGAGAGGGGGGGGGAGGGAGAGAGGGAGAGAGGGAGAGGAGAGAGGGGAGAGAGGGAGAGGAGAGAGGGAGAGAGGGAGAGAGAGGAGAGAGGGAGAGGGGGGAGAGAGATGGAGAGAGGGAGAGGGATGGAGACAGGGAGGAGGAGAGAGAGAGGGGAGAGAGGGGAGAGAGAGGAGAGAGGGAGAGAGGGAGAGAGGGAGAGAGGGAGAGGGAGAGAGGGGAGAGAGGGAGAGAGGGAGAGGGGGAGAGAGGGAGAGGGGGAGGGGGAGAGAGGGAGAGAGGGAGAGAGGGAGAGAGGGAGAGAGGGAGAGAGGGGAGAGGGGAGAGAGGGGAGAGAGAGGAGAGAGGGAGAGGGGAGAGGGAGAGAGGGAGGGGAGGAGGAGAGAGGGAGAGAGGGAGAGAGGGGGAGAGAGGGAGGGGGGAGAGAGGGAGAGAGGGAGAGGGGAGGGGGAGAGGAGGGGGAGAGAGGGAGAGAGGGGAGAGGGAGAGAGGGAGAGAGGGAGAGGGGAGAGAGGGGAGAGAGGGAGGAGGGAGAGAGGGAGAGAGGGAGAGAGGGAGAGGGGGAGAGAGGGGAGAGAGGGAGAGGGGAGGAGAGAGGGAGAGAGGGAGAGAGGGGGACAGAGGGCGAGAGGGGAGAGAGGGAGGGAGAGAGGGAGAGAGGGAGGGAGGGAGAGGGAGAGAGGGGAGAGAGGGAGAGAGGAGAGAGAGAGAGGGAGAGAGGGAGGAGAGGGGGAGAGGGGAGAGAGGAGAGGAGTGAGAGAGGGAGGGGGGAGAGAGGTAAAGAGGGAGAGAGGGGGAGAGGGATAGAGGGAGAGAGGCAGCAATGGAGAGATGGAGACAGGGAGAGAGGGAGACGGGGGGAGAGGGAAAGAGGGATAGAGGGCGATGGGGAGGGAGGGAAAGAGGGAGATAAGGAGAGAGGGAGGGAGAGAGGGAGAGAGGAAGAGAGGGAAAGAGGGAGAAGAGGAGATGGAAAGAGTGTTAGGAGACAGGGAAGAGTGGTGGAGAGAAATGGAGATGGAGATGGAGATGGAGATGGAGATGGATAGACATAGAGAGACGTGGAGCAAGTGAGAGGGAGGAATAGAAGGAGAAAGGAACAGAGGGGCGGAGTGAGAGGATGAAAGACACAGAAAGGGGTACTTGAAGAGAGGGAGAAGGCCACAGGGCGGGGTAAGGAAGAGGGATATATATATATATATATATATATTATATATAGAGGAGCAAGGTAACCAGGAGAATGATAGGGGGGAAGATAAACTTACAGTTGCTGCTACTGTTACTGCTGTTGTTGTTGAAACACACTGTGAGTTCATGTCACAGACTTAAGGCCCAGTCACATCCACGTTAGTGCACGTAGTTGAACGTAGTGGAGGCTAATGTAGTTGAACGTAGTTGAACGGAGTTGAACGTAGTTGAACGTAGTTGAATGTAGTTGAACATAGCAGCATCTGTACTTTTCCTTGGTAATAACGTGGGTGGGCTGTGAATTCCGATTTAATCTTTGGACATGTTCAAAAGAGCGCTGCATTAGAGGCTGAATTTGCATCCGTGATGGTAACATACTCTAGCATACTCTAGCATACTCTAGCATACTCTAGCATGTTCTAGCGTACTCTAGTGTGCTCTAGCGTGCTTTAGCATATTCTAGCGTACTCTAGCATACTCTAGCGTACTCTAGCATACTCTAGCATACTTTTGTGTGATCTAGCATACTTTAGCACACTCTAGCATATTCTAGCATACCCTAGCATACTTTAACATACTCTAGCATATTCTAGCAAACCCTAGCATACTTTAACATACTCTAGCATACTCTAGTGTGCCCTATCGTACTTTAGCATATTTGGACGAAGCCCTGGTCACATAGCCATTAGTGGACAAGGTGAACGTAGTGGAGGCTAGCATACCGGCATCCGTACCATAACGTATTTATCCATACAGTAACGTATTTATCCATATCAAAACCTGCCAAGCCATAACATATTTCAACGTAGTTTAAAGCTGCATAGTCCGATGAAAATATACAATTTTCAAAACCAAACCAATTATCTAGATTTGATTCTACATATCTAAGTTAGATGCTGATGCGCTTATTAAATATTTGCCATCACATATAAGGGGATACTGAGTCAATTAATAGCAGCTGTTACTGCAGAAGCCTATGGTGATAGAGTTTTGGCAAGCTTGCCAAAATTAATTTAGCATGTTTCCATTTAAAATATCTCAAAGGTTAGCGATTTAAAATAAAAGTTACTTCAAATTAAAGTAAGGTAGATTATAATGAACAACCTAATATGTTTATCTCAGAAAATGAGAGAAACTCAAAACCATCGGCCTATGCAACTTTAACGTACTTACACCACGTTTGACCCACGGTTATCTATCCTACGTTCAACTACGTTCAACTACTTTCACTAAGGTGTATGTAACCGGGCCTTAAGAACATACTCACTCGGTTATAAAGGGTAACATCCACTGATTTATCTACTTAGCTTATTGTTGTGAAACACATATTTAATTTATGTAATTTAATGTATTGTACTGGTCTTCACTGACCTCTCAGGCAAGGAACCACATAGACAGGTAGGCGTGGGTAGAGTGGTGATATCAGGGAGCCTAGGTGGTGTAATGGTTAGCACACTGGCCCGGAGTGCAAAGAGATGTGGGTTCGAGTCCCTCTCTTGGCGCAATATTTCCCATTTTCATCACCCCCACGACAGTATTATCCAACTACAACTGGCTGCAGTTTACCAGTTTTCTGCAACACATATGTGCTCCATGTAACGTAATGTAGTAGCATTTATAATCCAAGTATAACCAAATGCCTTGTTACTGTAAAGGTGGCATTCCTTACACGCATAATGCGTAATGTGTAATGCGTTATGCATTATGCGAATGCCATCATTCCCTACACACGTCATGTGTAATGCGTTATGCGGCACACGACTGGCTATATTTAAAAAATAAATTATTCTCCATACTGCTCTGTATATGACCACATATTGCATGTATATCTATGTAACTTTTTGTACGTCACATGGGGGTTCCTACCTTTATTATAACCAAATTATAGATAAGTATTCATATTTCTGTTCATATGGTAGCATTTTTAGCTTTCCCCTAACCATATGTCTCCCGGGTGCCCAGCTCACCATGTGTTTCCAATCAGCACCCTGTGTGTGACTGTTCAGTAATGCTCAGTCGCCTCTCCTAGTGTTAAACTAATGGACACATCAGACTCAGGTTTCTATTCACACCCAGCTTGATGCATTACGCATTACGCACCGATCGCTACATGGACCGATCGGGATAATGCATTCGCATTCGCATTCGCATTCGCATTCGCATTACGCGTGTAAGGAATGTAGCTCATAGGTTTCAAGGCGTTTCGATTTTTTGTCGCATTCGCATTCGCATTCGCATTCGCATTACGCATTACGCGTGTAAGGAATGCAACCTTAACAGGATTTCCTATTTTGTGGCCATAATATCAGAGTGTTGGTGCCAACAAAAGATAATATTTAAAAAAGTAAAATTAGGTTTGCTAAAAGAAATCGACAGGGAAGGGAAAACAGAGAAGTGGATATGACAATTGCAGGGTTCGGGCACAAAAACCGACAGAATCTTTGTTTTAGTTGTTTTCTGTTAAATAAAATGTGTTGATATGCTTTCCAGCTGAAGTCTATCAATATCATACTGAGTAGGGTATTATATAAGGAGTGTGGCAGGTTCAGTGACAACGTGGATTTGATTATGGAAATGATGGCAGCTTCAGCTCAAAGATTGTAGTCGTGATTTCATTACGGCTCAGATGGCGTTTGTCGCCTTTTGTCGCTTTTTGACCGGAAGTCTTCAAGTAAATCCAGGTGACTGAGACAGGTATGTTGGTTCTTGGAGTTTTACATCCTGGCAACATCTAAAGTCATATCAGGATGGGTACCAATTTGTGACAGTGCTCACTCGTGGCAAATTTATAGTGCTGCCCCACTGGGAAAACAACCTGCTGGCACCATGACCCAATATCCAACTCAGTCGCAATTATCCTGACACTGAGCTAACCAGTCCTTGCCCTATCCTGTTAATGCCGAGCGCCAGGCTAGGAAGTGACAAGTATCAATTTTATAAATCATTGATTTGACTCGACCGGGAATCGAACTCCCGATCTCCCACGCGAGGCCTGCACTCTACCGATTAGTCCATGGTGCCGGGTGACTGACACAGAGCACCTGATGGTAAATACAGACCTATCCATCCATACAGCAAATATACAGAAATCAAGACCGAGCAGACCGGGCTGGTCTTCACATGGGTAGTGACAGTCGAGCCGTTATTAATTTGGCTCACAGGTTTTGGTTTTGTGGTGTTTTGTTGTGTTTTGTGGTGTTTTGTTGTGTTTTGTTTTGGTAATTCCTTACAAGTCGCCTCTGGGGGTGATGGAAGTGGGGACACTTTACGTCGACTAACCTATGTTTTTGGTCTCGTGACAAAAAAAAATTGCATTGGATGAAGGGGGGGGGGGGGAGAAAATTAGCGTCAGGCATGACTGGTAATTGCTGGGGTGCTAGTGTGTGTGTGGGGGGGGGGTGTGTGGGTGTAGGTGTGGGTGGGTGTGGGTGGGTGGGTGTAGGTGTGGGTGGGTGGGTGTGGGTGTGGGCGTTCGTATGTGGGTGGGGTCTGGGTACGGGTTGGTTGCTTGTTGGAGTCTTACGTCCTTGCAACATTTAAGGTCATATCGCGACGTGTGGGTGGCAGTGTGGGTGTAGGTGTGTGTGGGTGTGGGTGGGGTTTTGAGTTTGGGTATACGTGTGTGTGGGGTGTGTATGTGTATGTTTTGGTGTGGTGTGTGTTGGGTGTAGGTGTGGGTGGGTATAGGAGTGGGTGTGGGTGTAGGTGGGAGTGCGTGTGTGTGTTGGTGTGTGTGGGTGTGTGTGGGTGATTGGTCATCTATTCACTCGTCACATATCCACGTTCACAGGGGGAGGCGTGACAGGGGCTAGAGGTGTGTGAATGGTGAATGTGGTCGTGGGTGTGGGTAGGTGTTGGTGGGGTGGGGGTGTGGGGGGGGGTGGGTGTTTGGGGGGGGGGGGGTTTGGGGGGGGGGGGGGGGAGGGGGGGGGGGGGG